>OY829126.1:2290000-2685000 GCA_963691645.1 Pelosia muscerda | reverse complement strand
CTGTACCCCTCCTTCCCCTCCCCTTCCTAGCCTCCCCACCCCTTCCCAGCTGTCCCTCTTTCCCTTCAATGTGGGCAGCGCGTGTGTGACACCCTTAGTGTTGCACACGTTCATAGGCCACGGTGGCCGCTTTCCATCAGGTGGGCCGTGTGCTTGTCTGCCGCCTACGTAGTATAAAAAAAAAGATTATATGCGTAAAATATGATATTAAATGAATATCTTGTTCACAGGTGATCTGAGCGCAGAAGAAGGTCCGCCCGAGAAGCGTCGCGCGGTACACTACGGTGGGAATGGAGCCTTACAACACGACGACACGGACCAACACATGGACGGTAATATATTATATTGTAACGCTATGCAATATCTACAGGGTGTAAGGGGAACGCTCCCGAAGCCGAAGCCCCTAGTAGTACTCATGGTACACAACATATTGGCAGCGAGAAAAAAAATTACGGCATAGCAACTATATTTTTAATTTTAATTTTTCGCATTGTTTCTCTTCATTATATAAGTAAAGCTAAATGAAACGAAAATTTCATAAAAAAAACCTCACAGCAAAAAAAGAACAAGTAGCGCCATCTTGCGAGTTAATGTTTTTTCATGAAATTTTTGTTTCATTCAGCTACACTAACTCGATCGAGATTGAATAACGCAAGTTAAACGGGAAAAAAAAAACGTTGTTGTTGTTGTCGTAATTTTTTTTATTTTATTTCATTATATATCATTTTGTAGTTGCCATCGTTGTGTAGTAATTAGTTTCACGGCAGCGCCGCTACTCACGAAGAGGGCCCGAGCATAGGTTTCGCTCTTCGGGAAGGCTTACTACGTCTAAATGCATTATTTTTTGTGTGTAGGTGAGGAGCGTGACTCGGAAAACGTGCCACTAGTGTCCCGAGCCAAGAAAGAGAAGAATTCCGCAAAGAAGCTGCTCAAAGATCTCCAGTTCTGCAAGTGAGTTGTCTAATTATATGCAATAATTGCAAGTTTTTGGAGTCAAAACAAAAAGAACCGCGGTAGCCTAGTGGTATGGGTAATGGACTGCTGAGACGAGGTCTCTGGTTCGATATCAGGCTTTCCCACGGCACACACCAATGACTTTTCGATGCTTTTCGAAGTTATGTGTGTATTTATCCGCAGGTTTATAAGTGCCCGGTTCATGGCAATAGGCTCGCCACCTATTACATTGGGGCCTAAACATAAACTGGCGAAACTGCTAGCACCTCCACCTACCCCTTAGGGGATATAGGCGTGAGTTTATGTTATATGTTATGTTATGTTTGTAAATACGCACACCGATGACACGCGTCCACCGAACATGACACTTTCAATATTTTTTTGGTTTCCATTTGTAAGACTAATAATCATCACTCTCCTTCAGGAACCTTCTCTGCGAGATGGAGTGCCACGAGCACGCGTGGCCGTTCCTCTTGCCCGTCAACACCAAGCAGTTCCCACAGTACAAAAAGGTCATCAAGTGCCCTATGGACTTGAGCACCATCAAGAGAAAACTGCAGGATAATATGTGAGTATCCTGGTTATGATGGACCGCGGCTACGTCCAGTTAGAATTCAGTTCCAGTAGCCTTAGCACGAAATACTATCGAATTCGTAATGTAAAGGTATCGACAGAACGGAGCATTGCGATTGGCGGGCTACACACGCACACAGGTTCACAAGAGGCAGACTGCCAATCACATACACATCACATAGGCCTCCCTATCGACCTCCAATCCGACCGGTTGGAGGCGGTCTGCATCCAATGGGTACCCGCGACTTTGACTATGTCGTCCTTCCATCTCGCAGGAGGCCGTCCCACGCTTCGTCTACCGGTACGCGGTCTCCATTCGAGAACCTTTCGGCTCCAACGGCCATCTGTTCTTCTCACTACGTGCCCCGCCCACTGCCACTTCCGCTTGCTAACCCTGTAGGCTATGTCGACCACTTTCGTTCGTCTGCGGATCTCCTCATTTCTGATTCGATCTAGTAGAGAGATTCCGAGCATAGCCCTTTCCATAGCTCGCGAAACTGTGTGTGAAACAAAATATTCTTTTTCCGAAACCACTATAAAGTCACCGTATGTATAAAACTGAACTTATTCTCCATCCCCCAGCTACAAATGCAAAGAAGAATTTGCCTCCGACGTTCGCTTAATCTTCAGTAACTGCGAAGTGTTCAACGAAGACGACAGTCCCGTCGGCCGCGCGGGACACAACATGCGACAGTGCTTCGAGGAACGGTGGACTCAAATCTGAGACCCCACGGAGCAGAGCGGGGAAACACACCACTGAACGTGTAGGTCTAGCCTGTATACGACTGAGATTAAACTAAAATTTATTGGGAAAATTTCCCTAAATATTATATTGACAATGAAACAGTGTTTTGAGGCCGTGAAGCTGAGCGCCACCATTGTAACACTGTACGTGTTTGTAATGTTTATTCTTTCTTGAGACTTTGTCTTCAGCTTACCATCAGGCGAGATGTTGATATTGACGTGACCAGTATAACAAATAAAATTGGAATGTTTACAATTGAAGTAATGATTTTTTAATACAATACATGGTTGTATATTTGACTTTTTGTGGCATATTGTTGAACTACTTTTGTTGTTGACTGTACATTTGGCGAGATGGCTTCATATAGAGAGCCATTGGCGCCTGAGAAATAGCAATATTATTAATGTATGTGTTAAAGTGTTTTTGACATATAGGAAATTTAAAATTGAAGGTTAATTCCTTACATCTATTCAGGACTGGTTCCTCTTCTATTCCTCACTAACGCATTATCAGGTATACTTATTTGCTACTATAGTCTTCTAAATAATTACTATCAAAAATGTATTCACAATAAATGTACAGTCCGTGATGAAAATAGATCAAGACATACAAGTTTATAAAAATATCATAACCCAAAAAAGAAAATTTAATATTTTTTGATTATTGAAGAGATAAAAATCTTGTATTTTGGAGTCTATCCAGTTTGTAATAGAACATGTTTTGCAAGTATTCTGTGAATTTCGTTGTGTTAATAACTTTCGTCGATATCTGATTGACTATTTCGTCGCCTCTGATGCCTCACGCAGGAGCGCCTACGTTGTGCAAATCGTTTAGAATTTTGCACGAATTTCTTCCCTATTGGATTTTCTATATCAAAAACTTGGATGTACTGTTTCCATTCCACCGACGAGAAAAAAATCCAAAAAATTACCCCTAATGTGATAAAAAATAATGGAAAAACATTCCAAAAACGACAATCACCGGATATGACCACAAGAATCTCATGTAAAAATTGTATTACTATATGTGATGATTGAGAAAAAAAAATTTGAAAGTAAAAAAAATTGACAAGAATTTTTTGTTGAAAAATATAAACAACGCACATTGGACCGTTGTTCATGTATTTATGTAGCTGACTGTACATAGTAGGTGTAATATAAGTTAATTGAAGTATTAGGTATATGATTAAGTAATTTTAGAATTATTTTGAATATTATTTTTATATTGATTTGCGTTTGCAACGAAACAGTATTTTTAAATATGTCCGCATTTCTATCGTATAAAATCTCTTTGTAGTCACGTTACAGGAATTATTGAAACGAAAATAAGACATATTATGATGATTTAAAAAAAATCTTATGACAAAGTTGGAAGTCAATTAAACAATAACTACATTGATTTTATAATTTTTCCATCTTCAAATGCTGTTAAAATCCATGAGCAATGATAACCGCTTACCCCAAGATAAATCGTGTATTTACTTTGTAAAAACATTAAAAATACTTATTTAATTGTTTTTACTAAGCCAAGGTTAATTTTCACATTTGAAAATTATTAATAATTTCTTATTGATAATTATTAGTAATTTTTTATTGATAAATATTAATAATTTCTTATTGATAATTATTAATAATTTCTTATTGAAAATTACTAATAATTTCTTATTGAAAATTGTTAATAATTTGTTGTAGATAATTATTGATAATTTCTTATTGAAAATTATTAATAATCTCCCATTGACTATTAATTAAAATGTTATTATATTTTATTATTTTCAATATTCCACCACGCGACTAGAAAGAGACACAAGATACGAATACTCCTAATTTTCCGATTCGGTGGCCAGTTATGTAGTGAAGCGTAAAGTGTACAATTATATGTGTGTAAAGAAAAATATAGTTGTGTCTATACTGTGCACTAGGCGGAATAGTATGTTACCCGACTTGGCTTCGGAGAGAGTCCCTCACATTTTATCTTACACCCCAATATCAAATCGAACCGACTTCAAATCAAAGGGTCCTTTAAGCGGGGCGTGAAAAAGCATCTGATGAGGCAGTCAAGCTGAGCGCCACCATTGTAGCACTGAACGGGTTTGTAATGGTGACCCTCTTTCATGAGACTTTGCCTTCAGCTTAACATCAGGCGAGATGAAGTCAAATTGACGTGCCATAGATAAAAAAAACAAATAATTTGCTAGAATATGATACAATATATGTTACAACGCTTTGTTCTTACATATTCTGTAACATACGGCGTGCAAATTATTGAATAACTCGAAAAGGTGCGGATTCAATCCCCGCTCAATACAAATATTTGTATGCATGAATATGGCTATTTGCACTGTAAGCCGTCAGTCCCGGTTGCCATACAAACATCTATGGCAGTCGTTACGGGTAGTTCGAGCCCTCAAAAATCCAACTAGCCTAATTACAGAACTTTGATATAGCCAATTTGATTGTGGAGGTCCGATAACAGTCGCTTAACAGGAAATATCGAAATTCAGCCGTCTTAGTTACACTAGAAAGCCGACCCCAACTGAGTTGGAGTTTCAGAGAATCATGAGGGAGATGTATTCTTCTAAGCGAAGTCGGGTAGCGGTCGTAGTATAGACCTAAGTGGTAGCGGGTTCACATAAGTGATCAAATCTCGTTTACCGACTGTGTTGTGGACGTTGGAGGGTCTTACTTGGTAAAGAAAATAGGCTTAGTACCACCTACCTGTTAAAAGTTAAGGTTTCCGTCAAATTTAACAGTAACAGTAACATTGATTCTAATGGTTTAGCTAAATGTGTTGCACCAGAGTATTTAGTAGCTCGGTTAAAGTTATCTTTCTGATAGAATTTGACGTTTGAGCGTGGCCGGTTACAGTTAGCGTGAAGTTATGATGTGATTTCAACAATTGTCAAATAGTGCAACCTGTAGATCGTGCAACCCAGGCTTAGTATGCTAACTGTTTCAAATAAAATAGAGTGGAAAATGATCGATTTCTAAATTCAAACCCGCGATCTTTTCCTTGCAGGGGGACTGTCCAAACAGCTGAGCCATGAAGTCACGTGTGAAGCGTTTGAAATTTACCTACAAAAAATCTTGGGAAGAATTTCGAATGCTTTTCAGATTTGACTTCGTAACTTAGCGGTTAAAGTGTACGCCACTAAGGGAAAGATTGCAGGTTCGATTTCCGTTGAATCATTCACTTTTTCAGATCGCTTATATCCTTGACAAAATAATAACAGCTCGTACTGTACACACAAATACACATTACCAGCTCACGTGTTTCCCTCTTCCTACAGTCCCGGGTCCTTTAAGCGGGGCGTGTAAAAGCATCTGATGAGGCCGTCAAGCTGAGCGCCACCATTGTAGCACTGTACGTGTTTGTAATGGTGACCCTCTTTCCTGAGACTTTGCCTTCAGCTTAACATCAGGCTAGGTAAAGTCAAATTGACGTGCCATAAATAAAAGAAATACATTTTTATACATTTGACTAAATATCTGTGATTAAAACAGTATATTTTAATAAAAGATTTTACCATGACGTGTTTCGTCCGTGTTCCGCGAGAGAAAGAGATATGACTATATGACATGTATAGCTCTATCTCGCTTTCACGCTCGGTCAACGAACTCTTTAACACGTTACGGTGAATTTTCTATATATTTGATTTTTTACCAATTATGACTATAATTTTACCAGTGAAGTTTTTACATTTTAACCAATGAAATCCTATTATTTTAACATATCAAGTAAGACCGCTCCAATATTAATTATAAACAAAATAATAATTGTTAATTGAAAAGTTTTAATGATAAGTGCAGTAAGAGTGTGAAGCAGGGAGTTTGTGATCTATCGATTTTTATTGATTACTTACTTATGGGTAAAGCTATTTTACAATACCTATCAGGATTATTTTTAAACAGAAGACATTTCTTTTTAAACTAAATTGAAACGTAGTAAGATGTACTCAGATATTTTAGTACCCTTCAAAGAAATATTCCATTCCATCAAGAACCAATCAGTTCGGTGAGCCTTTCCTTTGCCGCACCATTAAGTTTTGGAATTCCTTACCAGCTCACGTGTTTCCTTCTTCCTACAGCCTCGGATCTGATGAGGCCGTCAAGCTGTGCGTCACTGTGTTTGTAATGGTGACCCTCTTTCCTGAAACTTTGCCTCCGTCTTACCATGTAGCGGGGTGAAGTCAGTTGTATGTCCTAAATAAAAAAAGGAATGAATTATACAGCATTGGGTGAACACCTTACCAACATTGTCCAATATTGGTTACAAGAACTAAAGAGCTCTCTACAATCAGAGCCTGCCATTTGAGGATTTTAGCTTGGTTGGATATTTATATATATATTTATTAGCTTTTATTATTTTGGTATATCGTGAAAGTACCTTAGATCGCTGGACCCACAAGGTCATGATTGTGATGATTGCATAATTTTAAATCACTACATAGTATAAAATAATGTCGCGTTCTCTGTCCATATGTCCCTTTGTATGGTTAAATCTTTAAAACTGCGCAACGGATTTTGATGCGGTTTTTTAAATAGATAGAATGGTTAAAGAGGAAGGTTTATACGTATATAACATCATGCTACGACCAACAAGTGCGGAGCAGGAATGAAAAATGTTGCAAAAACGCGGTTGTTGCGCGGGTCAGCTAGTAAAATATATTTTGCGCCAAATATAGAAAGGCGTTAAGTCCAATTTCAAATATTTAATTTCAGATAGATCGGATTTTGTAAAATAGCTTTATCAATATTATTTTCTCAGTTTTATCAAAAAACTTTTTGTTTGAACTTCAACACTGAAGCTAAACGAATATTATACGAAATTAATTAGTATCTAAAAAAACTTGTAGTCAAAGAAATCTTAATATGTAATTAACCCAGTCTAACTTCAGTGTTGCAAGTCATAAATAATAATCTGAAATAATCATTCTTCTAAATGTAAAAATTATAATACGACAGTCATATTAGTATTTTTAGGTTTCATTTTATTTTCTTTTCTATTTATTTTTGCCTTATTTATTTCCAATATATTGTAAGATAAAACTACATTATTATTCAATAATTGGCAATTGAAAATAGTACTTATTATAATAATTGGGATATAGATATCCCTTTTCTTATTCCGACATACTGTTATGTAAATAAATACTCTTACCGGCAAATAGATTAGATTTAACTCAAAAACAAATTTTTAGTCGCCATTACAAAAAAAACATGATATTTTTGTAAACAGAACTTCATTTTTTTTTCATTATAATTACAAGAAGAATGAGGTTCTATATTCCAAAAACTGCTTTCCCACACAAAACAGTATGTCGAAACGTAATTTTTTAAACTGCAGAGTATTTTAGAAAAAGTATTAATTTTAGACAATACAGTAATTCAGCTTTTTATAATTATAATTTTTACGCGTGTGTTCCACGATCGTCATAGACAGGACTTTTAAAATAAATAATTGTGTATCTAGTTTTTAATCTATATGTATACTTAATCTCTGAGGCGCAAGTTTTTACGAAAGTGGCCTACTGCCATCGAGATAAGGTTGGCTTTCGTGTAAAATGTGCCCTCAGAGAGCGTATCTTTCGTCCGAAACGTGAAAGGTCGGATACGATGTTTATGTTGTGTGCAACGGTTGATTTTAATTATAAAATGGATATATAAATTATATATACGAATAAATAAATAATTTTTGAAGCACTCCCTTCTTGTTTTATTGTTTTTATCGATGGTACTTACTATTATTTCGTGCCAAATGGATTGAGAATAAAGCTCATTGATCTTACCGAGTTACCATTATTTTACTTTATCTTTGTTTTTGGGGGCGATGAACTAGTCTCCATCGATTTGGTAAAACCCTTACAGCAAAGACACTATAAAAAGAATGATGAGGTAAGAATCTACAGATATTACATTCAAATATTAAACAATCTTTAAACTGTGCCTGTAGAGAATGTATAGACGAACTCGAAAAAAAATGAGACAGAGGGTAATACAAAAAAAAAGATTGACAAATTAGAATGACATTATTTGGCTACCCTACTTAGTTACTCAAATTGACAGGTGAAGTACTAGGCTCACAGAAATTATAAGGAGGTTTATCGCACTACCCTCCGAGTTTGTGCAAAAAGTATGACGGGCAACAATAATTTGTACGATTTGCACAAAATGTACTAGGCGCACAGAAATTATAAGGAGGTTTATCGAACTACCCTCCGTATTTGTGTAGAATGTATGATGACAACATTAATAGCATTATTGTATACGATTTGCACAAAATGTACTAGGCGCACAGAAATTATAAGGAGGTTTATCGAACTACCCTCTACATTTGTGCAAAAAGTTTGACGGACGGTTATTATATACGATTTGCACAAAAATGTACTAGGCGCACAGAAAAATAAGGAGGTTTATCGAAATACCCTCCGTGTCTGTGCAGAATGTATAACTTTCAACGTTTTATCGAACTACCCTCTACATTTGTGCAAAAAGTATGACGGACGGACGGTTATTGTATACGATTTGCACAAAAATGTACTAGGCGCACAGAAAATAAAAGGAGGATTATCTAACTACCCTACGTATCTGTGCAGAATGTATGACGGACAACAATAATATTATTGTTTATGTACGGCGTTTTATCGAACTACCTTGCAGAAAGTTTGACGAACATTATTTTTTACGATGAAAATATTGTAAGAGGGTATCATAAATAGCAGTTTTTTCTATGCGAAATGGGCCAGATAAACCTCTAAGCTATCCCTGAAGGATCATTTTACTAAATTGTAAGAAGGTAAAGGGGCAAAGGGCGTTAAAAAGGGGATGAAAGTTCATTATTTTCTTGAAACACGAAATTTCATATACCTGCGTGTTTTTAGAAATAAATGAATACCTTGTATATCAGCATTTCCTTAAATTTCACTACTAAGATGGTAAGATAGGGTGGGAACGGTTATATGGATAGTTAGAACAGTATTAAATAATACAGAAAGGCTAAATAAAAAAGGCGGGGGATAAATAAAAAAAAAATATAAACGTTTAAAATGATTTAATAAATTCATAAAATCAAAACTCAATATTGTTTTGAGTTAGTTATGGCTAATAATATAAAAATAATAAATGCATTTTCATATTTAAAATAAAAATGAAAATAGTATATTTACAAATAATTAGCTAATAAATAAATTAAGGATGTATGTCGTTAGTACACATTTATTTGTTTTACTAAAATATTAAAGTTCCTTTAATTGGAACTCGATTTTTTATTATTAATAATTACGCATTCGGTAATAATTTATTATTAATAATAAAGCCCACGGCAATAATTTATTATTAAGAACTAAGCCCTTGGCAATTATTAACTACATAATTTTTACAATAGCATTTATTTTATACTTAAAATATAAATTCGTATATTTTTCACATTTTACGGAATATTTATCGAGAGCCAATGCCCTGTAATATAATTCACTCATGTCTATACAGTTCAAAAGGCTCAGGCCCTAAGGTCTACCTACATTATTGAAGTATTTAAAAAATAATTGAATCATTTAGAAGATTTGTAAGACTCGATTATAAACATGATTTGTATTATAATTAAAAATTAAATAAATTTGTTGATAAAAATATACCTACAGCCCTTTTACAAAAGGCTATTCAGCTTCGTTCAATTTGTGGATAAACATTAAAATATCCGCTTCATAAAAAGGCTAAAATATAACATACAGAGTACAAAAATTCTAATAACCGAATACTGAATACTCAATGTCTTTAATTAACCGGATACTCGGTTTACAAAAATACGTATACCGGAATACTGAATATTCGGTATTCATTAATGTACCGAATACTCGGCCTCTAGATAATATTCAATTGGTTTTCGATATCAATATTTGAAATAATAATGGAAAGTTGCCAATGTCAATAAAAAATATATTTCTAAAAATAATGTTGCCAACCTAATCAAATACTGTTTTGAAGTTTAAATTTAAATTTCCTACTGATACTAAGAATAGATTAAAAACCTGTTTAACAAAACTGGGTTCTCGAATTGGACTTAGGTACTAGTAAACATAACTTACTAATACAGTTTATTTTAATTCATTTCGCTTCAGAAAATCACGAGTGATTCAAATAATTGTCCGTTGAAACAAGTCTATCTGTCAAAAACCTGTCAAAATTTTATTTACAATAATTAAAACGAGTCCTAGAAGAGTAGTATCTGGTTGATCCAATCTCGGAACTCAGAGATCCGCGTGTAGACTCCGGGTTGGTTTGGTTCCGCGCAACCAATGCCCCAGGATATTATGCCGCCGAGGACGAAACGGTCGTCGCGTTCTCGGCGTACGACCATAGGACCGCCACTGTCACCTGGAAATAGAGAAAAAGATATTTTAAATTTGGTTAGGCTTGGCGGCGACTGCTACGCAGCGATTCCCGCTCAGTGCAAATATTTGTGTGCTTGAATATGAATATCTGCATTGGTCTGGGTGTTTCTATGTATAATATGTATGTATTTACAAAAAAAAATGTATCTATGTATGTTTATCCGCATTCTAGAACCCGTAACACAAGCTAGTTAAACTATGCTTACCATGGGTCTAGGTGACGTTGTGTAGATTGTCCTACAATATTTATTTATTTATTAGGTCGATACATATGAAATTGCTGTTTTGTTTGAAGAAATAGCCCTAACCCTATTTTCAGTACTGATGAGCTCTTCCAATTAATCCCACCCTCTTCTTTCCTTTCTTTGGCTTAGATGTCACCCGCATACGGTGCGGAATATTCCATCAAGAACCAAGCGGTTCGGTGAGTCTTTCATCTGCCGCACCATTAAGTCTTGGAATCCCTTACTGGCGCACGTGTTTCCTTCTTCTTACAGTCCCAGGTCCTTTAAGCGGGGCGTGGAAAAGCATCTGATGAGACCGTCAAGATGAGCGCCACAATTGTAACACTGTACGTGTTTGTAATGGTGGCCCTCTATCCTGAGATTTTGCTTACCACCAGGCGGGGTGAAGATAAATTGACATGTCCTAAAAAAAGTACACTAAGTCATGGAGGTTAAGCGCTTACCTTCACAGCTGTCAGCACCCCCCTTGCTCCTGCCCGCACATATGAATATGTTGGGTATATGTTCGTTGTACCCTGCGGCTTGGTACATGGCCTCACAAGCCGTGTTGTTGATAACAGGGACCTTCACTTCTTGAAGCACACTGGGTAAAGGACCCTCTGGAAAAAAATATGACAGATAAGCACACGTCTCGCTTGATGGAAAGTGGTTACTGGTTACTGGTTACTGTGTGTGGCCTATAAATATGTGTAATATTAGAGGCGTAGTCAATTACCGTTCAGTGCAAATATTTATGTGCAGCATGAATAGATATGTTTGCATTGGTCTGGGTGTGTCTATGTAGGTATGCATTTACATATAAAAAATATCTATTTATGTTTATCCGCATTCTGGAACCCATAACACAAGCTATTCTTGCCATGGGTCTTCGCGACGTCGTTATGTAGATTGTTCTAGAATATTTGAAAATATTAGAACATCTGTGGCATTTGTAACAGGTAGTTACAACGCATAAATTTCTGATAGCCTAGTATTCGATATCATAAGTTGTGGAGGTCAGATGGAAGTCACTTCATGGACAATATCGAAGTATACCCGCTTCGCAGTTACACTGAAAGTCGACTGCAAATAAGTTTGAGAAAAACTCGTATGATAATGTTAGCATTACATTAAAGAAATTATATTACAGGTAACATTACATTAGAGACATTACATTGGAGGTAAAATTACATAAGAGACCATTACATACCGTCGAACAGACGTCCCCATCCCGTCACGTAGGCAGTTTTGCCGACGTAATCATCGTCATTGTCAGGAACACATACTGGCAGAATATTCGGTTGGAATGTTACTGGCTCGTAGAAGCTGTAAGTAATGAGAGGAATTACTTAGTGAGTTTTGTACTTAGTCTTATTGAGACCTAACGACGGAGGTAGGACACGACGGTATCTCCCGTCCGAAATGAGCTGTCCAACTGGGGAAGTACCTCCGCCCTACAGAAGACCACGGTCATAATAACCATCGTGTTGTGTTCCCGCCGGTAAGTAGGGTAGCCAGAGCTCACTATACCCCTCCTTCCCCTCCCCTTCCTAGCCTCCCCACCCCTTCCCAGCTCTCCCCCTTTCCCTTCAGGGTGGGCAACGCGTGTGTGACACCCTTAGTGTAGCACACGTTCATAGGCCACGGTGGCCGCTTTCCATCAGGTGGGCCGTGTGCTTGTCTGCCACCTACGTAGTATAAAAAAAACAAAAAAAAACCTAATTGTGGACATATTATGTGCAAATTCCGCTAGCTGGATGCTTTTGTAGACCGAGACCCGTTCACATAATGTAGTGTAGGTTCCTGACATAATTGGGTCATCTCGAAAGAGACGGCCCCGGGTCTGCTGGGGTGCGAGGGATATGTTGGCTGCTAACTCATCTCCGTCAACTAAAGACCCAAAGACGGCATGCGTTTTAGTCGGTTCGAGTCCGACATAACCTTTCTAACCGGCTCCGATGGGGAAGGGGGGTGTCCGTGGGGATTTTTCGCACGAGACAAAAATGCAATATCCAGTAGGTAGGTACGTTTAGATCGCTCAACCGCCTTGTAACCACTGTGAGCCTGGAAATGAACTCTGTTCAGTCAACTTGGTACTCAAGCAAATTACTGTATCTAGACTAAGTAAATGTTTGTAAATAGACCAAAAAAAAAAGAAAAGCTCGCTGGGTTTCGAACTGATGGTCCATTTGCTCACTAACATATAATATATTAATGATATTGACGTTTTGTAAGTGCTGTCTATACAGAATAAATGATATTTTAATTTAAATTTTTATATCTTTAGAATTGAAACAGCCTATACAGCCTATTTCACGGTACACTTGTACCTATATGTCACATCTGCAGTAGTCGAATTTATATTTATATATTTATTCATTCTAGTCCTGTATTTACCTGTATAACTGTGTGAAGTGACGAAGGTCGGATTTTTAATAAATAATTCCCTTTAAGATATACTTTGAACCTTACTATGATATAATTAAAATAATATATATAATCTGGTTGATAAGCTTAAAGTTCCAAGATAAAAACGCACTGAGAAAATTCAAAAATGATTGTGACATTTGTGACCTTACATTGTATCTGACTGCTTATTAGAATATTTAGATTCCACCATTCGTAATTAATGTTAAAAACAGAAATGTTAATGATGTCTTACATTAACATCGAATTATATATGTAGTTACCTATAATTAATTATATTATCATAACTGTACAATAATGTTAACGGGAATTAACGCGATGGTAGCCTAGTATACCTATCGGCATGGATTTTGAAAGAAAAGAAAGAAAGAAAAGAAAGAAAAATGTGTTTATTTTCAAAATCAGCTGCAGCACATAACACGAAATCATAAACCAAAAACCCTATGAAACCCACAGGGCGGCCCTAACGCACCTAATTTTGGACCTAAGTCATCAGAGAAACGAGGCCCTGAGACGCGGATTGGTTTGATATTATCTATGGTTGGTAGATTTTAGTTCGTCCACCTTCGTAGCATCCCGTGCTATCCTCGAAAGACAGTTCAAAAACGCATTTTTAGCACATTTTGGATCCACGACTAGTACCTATAACCATACCTATAAATGTATATCTTATCTAATATATAAAATTCTCGTGTCACAGTTTTCGTTGCCATACTCCACCGAAACGGCTTGACCGATTTTGATGAAATTTTTTGTGCCTATATATATCTATGAGAATCGGCCAACATCTATTTTTCATACTGAATGGAGCAGCGGGGACGGGATCAGAAGTCCACGCGGGCGGAGCCGCGGGCAACAGCTTGTTGTATATATGTTTGAGTTTGACAGTTAGCTTACAAAATCGGGACAACGTGAATGAGGTAAGTAAAAATATCGATAATATGCGGGTGTATAAAGAACCTAGGCCTCTAGATAGAGTGACAATTCATTGATGGAATCGCGTTTAACCGAACCGTTTTCCATTTGCTATCAATGGATTACTTGACACTACGGTGATTTTAATAATAACAATATGAGATTATTTTGAATCCCAAAGATTCAATTTTCTTAAATTTTTGTAATCATATTCCCATACTTTAGTATGCGATTCCACTGACGAACAGTTACTTTGTCTAGTGTCGTGCAAGGCGACTAAGGGATATAGCTGTTTAACATCAGACAGATATTACAACCCCAGACACAGTTTCAAATACGCAAATAGGCTCACCCCCTATTACGAGGAACCGAATACAATGATTGGCGAAATGTGAGTGTAAATTCACCTTTGCCTGACCCTGCGGTAATAAGGGTTTGATTATTTGTATATCTATGTATGTCTATCGAGAACATATTACACAATGCAATCTAGACCAAGAATAAGCATAACCTAACTAGCTTCGGTTATGGGTTCTATAATGCAGATCGTCAATTAATTTAGCCTATCGTAGTCCATTGCTGGACACACCTTTCCCAATGTTGGCCTACTGTTTCTACCTAGGTGTAGTAATTAGTTTCACGACAGCGCCACTACTCACGGAGAGGGCCCGAGCATAGGTTTCGCTCTTCGGGAAGGCTTACTACGTGCTAATTAGAAGTTTATATACCTCAAATAAAATAAATTGACGTCAAAACTTAAAGTTGTTTTTATTATTATAGAATGACCCGGCGTAAGGTCAAGAGCAGTGGTGAGTGACCGCCGCAGTCTCGAACTGACGGAGCGTCACATGATTCTAATTGCAAAAATAAGTTTTACGCGATGGGTTCTGTGTGATATACGGTAGACTATGTAGGGAACTCTAGTGGAATACCTGCCCCATAGATAAGTAGTCGTCGAAAATAAATTATTGCTATTGAATTCTATACGAATACTTTTTCGCAAGTGGTTCGTGCTAGTGGCACAATGCGGTAGCGAAAGTAGCTGTGGATTCGCTTCGGAGCGAATGCATTTTGTCTTTACTCCTAGGACGGTAGTTCCATGAAAATGAAACTATTGGAAGATAAGACTTAAACCATAGGGTTCCATTAACATTATGGGGCTAAGCACTCGTAGTCCCATAATATAACTAGATAGCAGTACTACTGTGATACAACATATTTCCATAGCCACCAATTACAGTTAAGCCATACGTACCTCTTCTAAATTCTACTACAATACTAATTTATATCATTAGACGAAGATCAAATGTAAGAAACGCCTTTAAGTTGTCTGTTGTATAAATTAAATCGTGTCATAACTACCTATTACACTTTTTGTGCACAAAAACTATTTTTACAACGTCCATAATTCATATTGTATTCATCATCGCCGGTATGATTCAAACAAAAAATTTGTACAGAGCTTCCGTATTTTATTCAGTAGTGTCGATGGTGTATCATTCTTCAAATATTATTAGACAAGTAATCCCACAGGAGGTCTCCGGCAATGAATGGATAGAAGGGAATGAAAAAGCAGAACATTATTTGGACAAGGATCAGCAAAAATACCCACAGGTTCAGAGTCTAAAAAGGCTATTTTAGAGCTAGCCAAGAATAGGCAGCTTAAGGAATGGAAGACCTAACCAAGCTTAACATTCCAAGAATTCATAATCAATGATTTAAGAAGACTCAATGTCAGTAGGGACAAATTGCGAAAAATAATGGGTGTGTTCACTGGTCAAGACTGCACAAAATAAACTTTGAGTAAGATTGGTATAATGAACGATATAATGCAGACACTGCAAGGAAGACGATGAAATGATGAGACACATACTATGGTAGTGTCACGCCCTAGGAAGACAAGGAATGGGACTTTGCCTTGAGCTTACCATCAGGCGGGGTGAAGTCAAATTGACGTGTGTTAAATAAAAAAATGGTCTTGAGAGACAGACTTAACAGATATTTTTGGTCATGTGGGTAGGTAAAATGTAAAACCCTCTACCAACCCGTCTAGTGTGGCAACAGTAGCTAAAGCCTCCCAAAATTGTAAGAGACCTATGTCTAGCTGTCAATTGCGATAGGCTAATTATTTGATTGCGGGTAGTTAGATATATATTAACATATTTTTCCTCTCGAAAATTGAAAACTCTAAAAAATATAACCAAAAAGTAGAACTATGGTGAAAGGTCCATTGAAATTGAAAACTCCCTTTTCTAAAGTTAGTTAAAAAGGTACTTACCGTAGTAATGCCAAGTCGTATTCGAAGGTAGCTGGGTCGAAATGTGGATGGCTGGCGACGATCTGAACTCTTCGCTCCACGAAGCCGTACGGCTCATCGCTCTGAGCCAGGTCATGTTCTCCTAACCGGACTAGGAGCTCTGATGGTGGTACACTGAATAAAGGAATTTAATATTAGATGATATTATATTGTAGATTGATTTGATCAAAATCCACCTCCGCAAAAGTCGGTGTCCGACTCAAACCGACTATAACGCAAGCCGTCTATAGGTCTTTGATTGCTGTAGGTGGGATTATACAAGACATATCACTCGCACTACGGCAGACACGGGGATATCTCTTTGAGATGACCCCCTTCCCCTATGTTAGAACCATGGTGTCCCTATCTAGCCCCCCGATATGGGGAGACGCACCTTTACTTACAAATAATAGACATTGGAAAAAAATACTAGAGAGTGTAGTGACGACCGCCGAGCTAGTGATTATTGGGCCAACCGTATCGATCTACCCTCTTTCTCACTCGTTTATTACGCGCGTCGCCACAACCACTGTCCGCGTTCTCATACTGTACTCGAACGCGACACACAACACTCACCACGATTATTAGCCACGTAAGTACACCTCAATTTTACTTAAGGAATATAACGTACTAAAAATGGATTTGTGTTCTTGCTACCCCATTACAACTGTTATGTATATATTTGTGTTCCAAACTAACTCATAATATTATGCATTTTATTGGTTTTAATGTTATTAAATCATGTTTTAATTAGAGGCGGTAATAGAATCTATATTTCAAAACTTGATTCTAATAACGACCCATAGCGTTGTTAGAATATTGCAATATTCATACTTATTTCTATTACCGACTCACAGCTATGACGATATAATTCATATCCATATCTATACTTACATTATAAATGCGAAAGTAACTCTGTCTGTCTGTTACGCTTTCACGCCTAAACCACTAAACCGATCTCGATAAAATTTGGTACAGAGACATATTGAAGCATGGGAACGGGCATAGGTTTTTTGTTGAAAATGGGGGATGAAAGCGGAGAAATAGAGAATGAAAGATCGTGATTTTTCAAGATATTGTAATCTGATTTGGTATGAAGATAGTTTAGAGCTTGTAAATGGACATAGGCTACCTTTTTTGCGAAAAGGGGGAAGAAGAACAGGGGATGAAAATTTATTTGAAAGTTCATGGTTTGAGAACGTATATTATACGTAGTTGCTTTTTATTATGCACGGGAGCTGAAGCCCCCCCACCCTTTCAACCCCCGTGCATAATAAATGGTGGTAATAGGGGATAAATTTATTTTACTTTATGTAGACTTGACAATAATATAATTGCGAAATTAACTCTGTCTGTCTTCATTGTAAATCTTTTTAATGCTTATTTCGAAGAATTAAATTTTACAACTCTTTATAGTTTTTTATAGAATCATGGAGACCCAGAAGCGCAAAAAGTACATCTAGAAGCTACTTAAGGAGCTATAGATGAAGGGACCAGCATTTACGAAGCATCCAAGACCTATGGCATACCAAGAACAACTCTGCGTGACAAGATTTTTTTAACTGATTTCTAATTTCTAATTAGAATACCTATAGGAAATTAAGAAATAAAAAATTCATTACTTGAAGACTGTTTTCTTTGACTGATTATATTGTTTTAATTAATAAAAATGGCAAAAAGTATGTGCCTTAAGAATTGCAATAAATAATTATGATTATAATACAATAGAATTCACCTCGAAACTATTATTAGTCCCTAATAAATACCTCAAAAACATTTTCACCACAGCAGCTCAAACAAGTGAGTTTTGCTGCGTAAAAACAGTGTGCAAAATGCGATTTTGCTCACTCAGTGAGACAAAGTAGCTTTTTAATTATTTTTTTTTAATTTTCAATAAAGAGTGCCAACCATAGATTCAAAAAGAATTGTTCCGCGAATAACTTTCGAACTACATACACTGCACTCTGTCTCTTGGCCGTTCATAAAAAAGTTCGAGTGACAAACACAAGTATTTTGAAGGTTTTTTTTTTAATTTATGGCACGTCAAAGGTCCTGTTTCGAAATTCTAAATTTGAAAGATATTTGTAAAAGAATAACCATGTATTTTATTTACATTATTTAATAATTATGTAATGTTATTGAATACCAAAATAAGTAATGCATAAGTATTTATAATGATTACTATTATCAACATTTGAAAAATAAAATGTCACGTACGCTGTTTCTGAACACACCTTAAAAATAACGGGTATAAAATTTAACTTTTAACTTTCAACTTTAAATTTGCAGAACAGCAATAAGTAATTAGATTAATTATTAACTTTTAAATTTTTCAGCATTATTTTAATTAATAATAGGTGTTCAGTTCTGTTAATAAGTGTTGCATTATCTTCTAAGTAATATTTCTTATGTGTTCTCGCTGCTGAAGTGAAAAGTAATGTGTGCAACACGAGAGCAAAATTATTTGCATCTCGTGCATTTGAATCCCTCACTACGCTCAGGATTCTACAGTAGAATCACTCGCTACGCTCGTGATTCAATCCTAGAATCCCTCGCTTGCTCAGGATTCAAAATCAGCACTCGCAGCAAAAAACAGTTTTGCTCTCTTGTTGCACAAATAACTATTTTCTTTCATTTAATCGTATATAAAATGTAATCATTTCATAGTGGTCGGTAATAGAATCAGAAAAAGCGGTAATAGAATCTTGCTGCATTTTTGGGTCGGTAATAGAACCAACTGCTCTTTTGGATTAAACAATTATTTAATAAATATTGTGTTATTTAATATTGAATTTGAGTACTGAATTTCAAAGAATACCTCGTTGAGGTTATTTATAAATTATAACATCTTCTCTAACATAACAGCTTATAACTGTTTTTTTGAAGTGAATGCAAAGACAGCTTAAACTGGCGGTAATAGGAGCTTTTACGTTATTATTTGTGTACGAAATTTCTAATTATTTTATCATTTCTGCTGCGACCCTGTTGTTAATATGATATTATACATAAATAATTACAAATCGCCCTTTTGAATCATTCTATCTATTAAAAATATAACCACAATAAAATTCGTTGCGTAGTTTTAAAGATCTAAGCATACATAGGGACCGTCAGAGGGAAGCAGCTTTGTTTTATTAAACAATTGATGAAAGAATTTTTGAAGTCAGCCGAGTAGTTTTTGAGTATTTTCGTAACAAACAATTAAAAACATAATTCTCCTTTTATATCCTTCCTTTTTTTAACAAATCATACTATTCATTCGACTTAAATTACAGTGTATATTTATTGGATGGACATAAAACACCAAAAATATATATCTAAAGTCAAGAAATTGAGGAAATTCAAATAAAAAAAGGTTATGTTCGACATTGAAGCTATCGAATAGTAGGTCATCTTGAGGAAAACAAAAACCAAGTAATCATATCGCAGAATATATACGGTTTTATTGTATGACTAATGAACTAAGATGTTGCCAGCAGTATAATTAACATAATTGTGTTGTTAAGTATGAATATTGTAGTTTTTTAAATGGATTTTGCTCGCGTTAGTGAACGTCTGTTTAAAAATATTTTAAAATGGTTTCGTAAAATACCCTTACTTTACCATCTAGCCTGATTCCTTTGAAAATAAATGCGATCTATAGTGTAAGAATTCTTCCTACTTCCACTTATGGAGCCGGTTGGTGAACTATGCCCCGATTTATCATAATCATCATCATCTTCCTGCATTTGTCCCAATTATTTGCGTTCGGCGCAACTTTTCATTCTCTTCAACACATTCCCGTCAGATATCATTTCCTCAGTCACTCCCTTTTTTACCATACCTATTATCTTTCACTAGCTGTTGCCCGCGGCTCTGCCCGCGTGGATGTCAGGTTAATAAGGTGATAGAGATAAAAGATCAATATGTCCGTCTCGTCTACTCCTACCACAAAGGTAATTTGGCGTTCCTCTCTGATTGTAACTGTCACTAAAACACCTTTACTCAAGGAATTTACTCAATTGTTGTCATGACAACGGTAATCGTTAGCGATATTAGCGCCAGTGTATGGGAATTTACCGGATCTATTGATGAATATTGCTCCGCTCCCTTACATGGTAGCGTGATGATATATAGCCTATGTGTTATTCTGATGTATAAACTAAATGATTGTAAAGTTTCATTAAAATCCATTCAGTAGTTTTTGCATGAAGGAGGAACAAACATCCACACATCCACACTCATAAACATTCGGCTTTATAGATGTAATCCATCCATCTTTTCTAAGGGTAGCCTACCACGGTAACAACCGCGGTAGCCTAGTGGTATGGGTAATGGAGACGACGTCTCAGGTTCGATCCCAGGTTTTACCATGGCACACACTAATGACTTTTCGATGCTTTTTGAAGTTATGTGTGTATTTATCGCAGGTTTATAAGTGCCCGGTTAATGACAATAGGCTCGCCACCTATTACATTGCGACCTAAACATGAACTGGCGAAATGTGGGTGCTAGCATCTCTGTCTACCCCTTCGGGGATATAGGCGTGAGTTTATGTTACCCCTGCTTCTAAAGCCCACAAAACAAAGTACACTACAGCCTCAATGGTACCACGGAAGTGACTACCAGTTTTCTCATAGTTTTGTCATCGTGACGAGACAAAACTTATGCCACTTTTTAAATCTAATCATAAGTTATCGAACACAAAAAGTTTAATCAAAGTAGGTTTAATAGTTTTTGTTTCATCACTACATAGTATAAAATAAAGTCGCGTTCTCTGTCCCTATGTCCCTTTGTATGCTTAAATCTTTAAAACTACGCAACGGATTTTGATGCGGTTTGTTTTAATAGATAGAATGGTTAAAGAGGAAGGTTTATATGTATATAACATCATGCTTCGACCAACAGGTACGGAGCAGGAATGAAAAATGTTGCAAAAACGGGGTGACGCAGAAGAAGTTGCGCGGGTCAGCTAGTAGAAGATAAATAACATACTGTTATACACGGGTTTATGAGTTATTCGCTTTGGGCCTTACAGACTAAGTTGGTAGAAATGAGCTTCAATAGTTCCTGGACAATTTGTAACTAAAGTTGTATGAAGTGATGCCACTACACAACTAGACAGCCTCCGTGGCGTAGCGGTAGTGCACGCATGCATGAATATGGCTGTTTGCACTGTCACTGTCTGGTCGTGCCTCGGAGAGCACGTTAAGCTGTCGTCGGTCCCGGTTGCCATACAAACATCTATGGCAGTCGTCACGGGTAGTTGGAGCCCTCAAAAGTCCAACCAGTCTAACTTGGAACTTCGATATCGCCATTAGTCATTGGATCATTGGTTGTGGAGGTCAGATGGCATTCGCTTCACGGAAAATATCGAAGTCGCATCACAGTTAGGCTGGAAAGCCGACTCGACTTCCTTTGTTTGCAAAAATCGCAATTTGAAATTGGAATAAATAAAATAATAAAATGTAGATTATTGCATGTGTCATGAATCATTAAGTAGGTAGGTATGGAAATACCTCATAGTCTGGTTTATCTAGAATCATTCTAATTTCAAATTAATTTGATGCATACGATAACAAAGCTAGTGTGACCATGCTTTCACTCAGAGTAACACAACTTCTGTCAACAGTTTAGACTTCTACCTTTTTCATAAAAACCTGTAAGTATGCGTGCTGTTTTAGCCGAAAATCATCAAATTTAATTAATATATAATGCAACAGCAATGTATCGCCCAATTTACCCTCTCATCAAAAAAAGTGTCGTCAATAGTTATATTTTAAATTAAAAACATATGTCACGTTTGCTGAAAATCAGTTAAGAAATGCACAACTGTAGACCGGAACAGACAAAGCCATAGACATAGACACAAACAGTAGCAAAATGTGTCACCTTGTCAAAACGGAGACTCTTGCATGTTCCGATCGCTTAGTCTAATTGACTGCATTCGTAGGTAAAAACAGTGAGATTCAATGGTGCTATTTTGCAAAGTCGTATAAAGTCGCAGCGCGTGTAGCCACTTTTTTATCATAATCATCATTTATTTGTGGAATGTAGATTAGTTACACATCTTATAATAATGTTAGAATGTCCTCTATATTCTACCACATTTTGTGGTGTACAAATATATTCTATTTTCGCTATTTTATTAGAATTATCATATTCTCAACCTCTATTCTCAATCTCAATCTCTATAGTTTGGTCAAAGTAGGATTGTCCTACCTAAAGCGTAATTTATGGTCACATTGTACATTACTATGCAATTTTATGTCACACCATATTGCGATCGCATCTGAGAACTATGAGAAAAATATGTTACTGCATACATTGTACACATTCATATAAATGAATGTTAAGATTGCAATAATAAACTCATTAGGAATAAGACAAATAGCTTGTCTGATACAGCGTAAAACAATTAGCACCTATTTTTCAAGATGGCTACCGTGATATAAGGGGTTCAACGCGGAAAGTCAGATACGTGAAATAGCAGATAAGGTTTGCAACCTAACAAATTTGGATCTTTCTTACAGTCTCAGGTCTTTTAAGCGGGGCTTTTAAATAACTTTCGAGGCTGTCAGAGTGAGGTGCTTACCATCAGGCGAGGTGCAGTCAATTTGACGACTTAAATAAAAGAAAACACCCAAATTTGTCGTATTTTCTGACTGTGTGTGTGTGTGCATTATAAGGGAACAACATATTATTGTTTATTGCATGTAAAGCTAACTACCACGAATTTAGTTTAACTTAAACTCAAGTTTAAACCTAAACTTTAAACTCTACTTTTGCACACCGAATACGGTCAAACATGCTCTACTAACCAAAAATGTCAACCTAATGCCATTGCCATTGTTAAACCATGTTTCTCGCCAATAAAAATAAAGATTTCATTTCATTTCACTTTTGTAAAGCCAGATATAAATTTTCAATGGACTACACATGCTTTGTGGTGACCTAAGCCAAAACACTCCCTCTCTCTTTCTCGTCTATTGGGGTGCAAGAGATATGCCTTGTAATATCTCACGACCAGCAACCAAAGATCCGAAGACTGCCCGCGTAATAGTCGGTTCGAGTCCGTCATAACCCCCCTCTGAGGTCGGTGGGGGTGGTATCCGAGGGGATTTAGTGCACAATAAAAAGGGGGTTGGTTAAAAATAAAGCTGCATGGCAAAAAAATATAAAAAAACTTACTGTTCCACACAATGCGCTGCAGTTATCGCCCAGTTTTCGTTCAGCAAGGCAGCTCCGCATTTGTGAAGGTACGTCGAGGTCCTATACTGTCTCAGGGAGATCTGCCAGGGCCACTGTCCGAAGCCAGACTTGGTGCCGCCGACTATCCTTCCAGTAGGCGCCTGCCAAAGACGACGACCGCATACTGCCAGAACCAGCAATGTAGAGTTGAGGATCATGGTGATTAGTGCTTACATTTAAGTGGAACTTTTTGGTATATAACTTTTTAATCCAGTCGATTTTTTTTTTAACTTATTTTAATCTATTTTTTTATGTCTTATCTGCGAAGATTTTTTTTTACACGGATCACAGAAACTGTCTATTACATTCCACTTTTGAACAAAATATAATCTGTTCAGTGAATAAAAAAATTAAAACTATATGATTCAACGCGTCACTGTCAAAATTGTCTATTATAACAATGATTCTTATTTCAAAATATTAAAAAGGTCGATGTACTCGCTTCCTTTGATTGTGATCTACGTATCTCAAATTAGGAGTCAAATTATAAATATAAATAATTATAATAAGCGGAAGTTTAGTATATGTATTAATTAAAAACTAAGAATCAAATTACATACATTAATTATTAAATGATTCTTTCGTAATCTTTGGTGATAAGAAAACTAAACTCGGTATATATTTTTTACCGATATTTAGCTGTTTTTGTACAATAAAACTCGAAGGTCCTGCAATCTCCTTGTTTTTGCTTGAACCAGATAAAAAGCTTAATGCTATTTGAATTCTGACGTACTAAATGTTGTATAAACTGAATAGTTACTTATAATCTGTTTAAAATAACTATGAACACTTTATAAACATAAATATAACGAAGATGCACAGTTTATTATTTAAACGGTTCACGAATTCACAATGAAATTAAACCGAGGCACGACACAAATCCAGTTTCCGAACGTATTTATCTTCGTACTCCCATGACATTTTTGTTTTTATGAACAGATGCACCGGCGCATATAAGAAGCTCTGAATACAGTCTACAAAAACACTAAAATTAGGTATTATTTAAATGTCAAAAATTTTTACGCGGCAGGAAAATCACTTTTATTTTTAAACTGCACTTGTTTTTTTTTAATCACTGAAGATAACTTTTTAATGGTCTGTAATGTCAATGCATAGAGCCACAAGTGTTCGGCCTTGCGTTTGCCTTGGCCGTGGCGTGCGGTCGCTTCGCGCGCAAGCCTTTGTTTGAACATCGAACAGTTTCATTTTTTATTTTTGTTTACGCAGAGGCAGTAGAATATTTTGTCGGGACCGGGGTCTTTAACCTGATGCTATTTTTGAACTGATGGATTTATTTATTTTATTTCTACCATTCTACCATGTTTCAGTTTTTGAAAATAAAAAAAAATAATTGTAGTTAATTTGAATTTGAGTTCTTAATTTTATAACTATGGTGTATGGGTAATTGTATTGTAACCTTTCTTGAGTTAATTGTCTAAGGTTAAAATACTACCTACTACTTAACTCAATGAAAAAAATCAAGTAAGATACGAGTTGTGAACCCAAAATGTGCCTAAAATGCGTTCTATACGTACAATACGCGTTTTTAGACTATTTTTTGACAGCACGGGGGGCTACAACGGTGAAGGTCAAACCTACCAACCATAGATTATATTAAAACAACCCGCGCGCGTCAGGACCTCGTTTGTCTTGCGATTGAGTCCAAAATCCATGATGACGATATAGCTACATATTTCAAATGTCGAATAAACCTAACTTAATTTAATTAGTGTAAGAAGTACCCAATCTATGGTTCGATTCTCAGTGTAAATATTTGTACGCATGAACATGGCTATTTGTATTTGTACTGATCGCTCCTGGTTGCCATACGAGCATCTATAGCAGTCGTTACGGGTAGTTAGAGCCCTCAAAAGTCCGACTAACCTAACTACAGAACTTCGATATCGCCAATTTGGTTGTAGAGGTCCGAAGGCAGTCGCATATAGAAGTTCAGCCGCATCTTAGTTAGACTAGAAAGCCGACCCCAACTGAGTTGGGAATAGGCTCAGAGAATGATGATGAAGTAGTAGCTATAGCGCAGTGCTACGATATTCGACAGTCACATCCTGACGTCGCGGGTTCTGTGCAAATATCATACTAACTGTCCTCTCAACTCTAAGCCTTAAGCTTCACCCAGATTGGAAACCAACTAATTTGAGTGTTTAATTAACATATGCTCATGACTTTTGAACATGATCATAATCTTTTTAATGGATTTTGCATGCAGAGAAACTGCGAAGCATGTCGGACCTTATTTGTTTTTGTGACACCATTGTAACATACCATGTTTCGTGCAATAAATGATTTACTTACTTACTTATTTACCTTCCAGGGTAAGTAGAATATTAACTCATATTTCATTAACCTATATGGAATTAGGTCCCACGCAATAGGGGGTGAGCCTATTTCCTCATTCCAGGCACTATCGTTAACTCGAGCCACGCATCTGAGGCTGAGTCTCGGCTGTATATGTGTCGCAGTAAGATAGTTATAACCGTAATATAATCATATCCCTAGGGATATAATTATATACCGGAACATAGTTATACGAAAACGATGCATTACTATCTCACTAGGAATATAGTTATAAAACGGTCCAAGTTTAGTGATATAATCATATTACTACTACTATGTTTTGGCTACTATGTTTCGGCATATAATTATATCCCTAGGGATATAACTATATTACAGCTATAACTATCTTACTGCAACATATGTATATCTGTCTGATGTTAAACAGCCTTATGCCTTAGTCGCCTTGTCGATACTTGTCGTGTAGAATGGGGTGACCCAAATTCTACTTAAAACCATGCCCTCATTTATCTATCATTTACGAATCAACTTAATTAGAATTACTAGTAATTCAGTCATAAATTATCTATTAATAACAATAGCTGTTAGACATAGACAAATGATTCTACAATTGTTGCCAGTAATCGAATTAATGTCTTCGATCACATCATTCTGAAGGTTACCTTCAAGAGAATCTATACATTTTCATGAGTATAACAATTCTTAATTACAATTAAATACTTGTCTAATTACCAGGGGCATTTTTTACAGCACGCGAACTGAATGCACGAATAGGAATTTATTTCGATCGATTGATTATCACAGGGTTTCTCAAATAATTGACACCGCGAACCCCTTAAAAAGTTTCCAGATGATAGTGACCCCTCTTGTTTCTAAATACCCAATCATACCCCCATCCATTCCCCAATATACAATAATACAGTTGATATTGAAGAAAATAAAATTTATACATAAGTACGAGTAAGTTGTAAGTACAAGAGTGTTATCAAATACACCTGTACTTCTCCACTGTATTTATTATTATTGTACCTAACCGGTTTCGCGTTGCTTATTAATTAAATTATTATTATATTAATTACTTAATTAATTCCACCAAATGCCATCAATCAACAGTATAAATAATCTAAAAAAAATATTTCAATAAAGTTATTAAAACAAAGACAGTGTTTCAGGATGTATCTATTTGAAGGGTGGGCTTGTCTTTTGTCGTACATTGCGTCAATCTTGAACGTTATTTCGAACAATTTTAATCGTAATTATATCTTGGAGAAGGTTTAGAAAGTCTCTGTGCTGTCAGTGCAGAAGACGTATTCCCGGCAAGGTTTTATGTTGTCAGCGGGAAGAACGAGAAACCTTGATTTACTTCTGCACTGACAGCTCAGAAACTCTCTTAAACTTCTCCCCCCATTGCAAACGTCTATAAGCTACGGTGACCACTTTCCATCAAGTGAACCGTGTGCTTGTCTGCACTCGTGGTATAAAATAAAAACACCCGGAAAAGCAGAATTAATTACTAGCATTTTTTGTTGATCTTAGTAAAGGGGTAATTTAAAAATCAAACATCTAATTTTGATTAGCAATGAACAGGTAAAACACATTCTAACACAAAACAATAGCCAGTGGTACGGCGTAATTACTGCAGTTAATACACGTACAATTAGTTACAGGTAGGGTGGCCATGCGGTAGAGAAAATAGAGGATAAGTCCATCCACTGGCTATGTATTCGGTGTAAAAAAACATATATTTTGGGTGAAGAGGGAAAAGTGAATAGAATTAAGTGTTTCATTGAGGACAATCCGAAAAATTAAGGAAATCAGTTCAGTAAAAAGCATTCGAAACCAAGCCTCAACAAGCGAAAGAATTCACTCGATAGCGCTTAAAGATGCATCGTGTAGAGGCAAAACACGTGTCGAGGTTTGTTCTTCGCAATTGTGGAATGTTGGACATACTACAACATCTCTCCTCGAGTAAGAAGTCTTTTTACTTGCTTTGATCGGTACAGTTTGGTATTCCTTTTTATGACAATTAGTAATATTTTGTTAGGTATTGCTATCGTTGGGATTGTTAAACCGTGGGTGAGTCTTTACGTTCCCCTTCATCCCCCAATATATTTTCTTATCATATATTTCCGCAATATCACGGCAAATTCTATATTACAATTTTAGATAATGTCCAACTATAAGCTAAAGACATTGTCACCCTACTGCTACGTCATGTTAACCACACTTCCTAGTTATATTGATACTGCCTGTTTGTGTCTCTTCAACGCGTTAGCTCACTTTACGTAACAAATACATCTTCTACTTTATAAAAATAAGTCGGGTTTTCCTTCCTAATGCTATAACCCCAGAACGCACGAACCGATTTCCACGGTTTTGCATTCGTTATAAAGGTCTCGGGCTCCGTGAGGTTTATAGCAAAGAAAATTCAGGAAAAATTTCAACAGAAAAGCGGGAAAATCATTTTCCACATCTGTTGGCGAAACGGAGGTCGCCGGGTTTGCTAGTTTTATTATAATTTATAATTTCAATAACAAGAGTTTTAAGGAGTGTACGCGTTATTGCAGAAATAGGTGACACATGTAATTTTTTTTTTTTTGGATAATTTGGTTACGTTGTCGTACGACTCAAAAGGTTGGGTCTCTGGACATAAATCTTCGTACGACCTCATTTTTTATTTTAGGTATACTATTATTATTCAGGCCGCGGTAGCCTAGTGGTATGGGTAATGGACTGCTGAGACGAGGTCTCGAATTCGATCCCAAGTTTTACCATGGCACACACCACTGACTTTTCGATGCTTTTCGAAGTTATGTGTGTATTTATCGCAGGTTTATAAGTGCTCGGAGAATGGCAATAGGGTCGCCACCTATTACGTTGGGACCTAAATTAAACTGGCGAAA
This sequence comes from Pelosia muscerda, assembly GCA_963691645.1. Lineage (NCBI taxonomy): Eukaryota > Metazoa > Arthropoda > Insecta > Lepidoptera > Erebidae > Pelosia > Pelosia muscerda. The sequence continues at coordinate 2,656,031 of OY829126.1, read as the reverse complement.
TGTGGGTGCTAGCACCTCTGCCCTACCCCTTCGGGGATATAGGCGTGAGTTTATGTTATGTTATAATTTACGATTTCAATAACAAGAGTTTTAAGGTGTGTACGCGTTATAGTATAGCCGCCTCTAATATCATTCACTGCGAGATTGCAGAAATACAGGTAGGTGACACATGTAATTTTTTTTTTTTTGGATAATTTGGCTACGTTCTCGTACGATTCAAAAGGTTGGGTCTCTGGACAAAAATCTTCGTACGACCTCATTTTTTTTTAGTGTATCCTTTTTTTATTTGTTTTTTTTTTAATTATCTATGGTACTGAGCACATTCCTTACTGCGCGCATAGGTGCATCCTTCGTACATACTGTGTTTATATTTCTTTCACGATAGGTACAGTCACCTGCAATAATATGTATACGTTTTAGAACTTTTTCACATTAAACTTGTCAAATTTTGCCGTTTCATGTCATAATGTTGACTTGTCATTTATTATTGTGACAAGGTTCCAAAGTGTATACATATTATTGCAGGTGACTGTACATGTGCATACTTGTGCCGGAATCTTCTTAATCGGTGTTAAAATAGATTGTAATATATTTTAAAAATATAGTTAAGTTGTTAATGGTCAATTACATAGATATTTGATCATTCTTACCGCTTTTGTAGTCTGACATATCAACAGGCTCCGTAGTTGTCTCTGGAAGTGAATAAATTCGTTTATTAAAAGCACTTTTCAAATATCACCTTGACTCAAGTCAAAAAACTATATAGATTTTCACTAATTTCAAAGTGCTTAAGACCATTTTTTGTTTGTGGAATCCTCCCACATCACCCGATGTGTTTTGGCTCGAGTATATATAGTTTTTTCTTTAAACTATATAGTTTTTTCACCATACTTAAGTTAACGATGAAATTGTATCGACTATAACCGCACGATATTTCACCATACTTCCATGGCTGGAAAAAACGAGACAGCACCCTACTTCTGCTTAGCCGATGTGCTATAAGGCCTAAGGTATATATTTTTTTGTAGCTGTAAGCTACAGGTATGTATAGTTTTAATAAAGAGGGTCACCATTAGCTATAAACAATGTTATAATGGTGGCCCTCAGCTTGTCTTCATTCCATGTCAAGGATAAAAATCTATCAGTCTTATTCCAGAGCCGATATGCCCACGTAAGTCAATAAGAGTGATTATGTCGGACTCGAACCAACCATAACCGCACGGCCGTCATGTAGCCTTAGCACGAAATACTATCGAATTCGTAATGTAAACGTATTGACAGAACGGAGCATTGCGATTGGCGGGCTACACACGCACACAGGTTCACAAGAGGCAGACTGCCAATCACAATGCTCCGTTCTCTTGAAACCTTTACATTACGACTTCGATAGGAGTTCATGTTAGTGCTACTGGTCAGCAGTTTCCGAGGGTGAGGCTACGGTATTCTCATCTTTCCCCAGATGGGGAGGAGCATGCATACCGCTGCCCTTTCATCCTGCCCCTGATAGAGTGACAGGCGACTTCACCTGTTACTACCTGGGGGCCTAGACAAGATGCATTCGCTCTGAAGCTACATTCGTCATCGCTCTGTGAATGTATGGGAGTGACATTTGTTGTCGAAATTGGATCACATAACATTCGATAACAAATGTCACTCCCATACATTTTCAGAGCGATGACGAATGTAGCTTCGGAGCGAATGCATCTTGTCTAGGCCCCCTGAACAGCTCTCAAGGAAGACGAAGGTAATTCTGCGACGCCTTGCCGTCAAAGGTTGTGCGGACAGTCATCAGTCGTCATCATCATCATCATATCAGCGATAAGACGTCCATTGCTGAACATAGGCTTCCCCCATCGACCTCCAAATGAAGTGTGGGGTCTACTGCGAGGTGGACGGACGACATAGTCAAAGTCGCGGGAACCTCCAACGGTTTGGATGATAAACAAGCCTGGAAATGAGCTGTTCACTCAACTTGCTACTCAGCTAAATTTTGTATCAAGACTAAGTAAATGATTGTAAATAGACCAAAAAAAAAGAAAAGCCCGCTGAGTTTCTTGCCGGAGTCTTCTCAGGTTGGGGCCGCGTTTCGAACCGGTGCGGTGGTCCATTTACATTTGATAAAATGTTATTAATATTGAAGTTTTGTAAGTGCCGTTTACTGGTCTATGAAGAATAAATGTTTTTTTATTTTATTTTATTTTATTTTATTTTATTTTATTTTATTTTATTTTATTTTATTTTATTTTATTTTATTTTATTTTATTTTATTTTATTTTATTTTATTTTATTTTATTTTATTTTATTTTATTTTATTTTATTTTATTTTATTTTATTTTATTTTATTTTATTTTATTTTATTTTATTTTATTTTATTTTATTTTATTTTATTTTATTTTATTTTATTTTATTTTATTTTATTTTATTTTATTTTATTTTATTTTATTTTATTTTATTTTATTTTATTTTATTTTATTTTATTTTATTTTATTTTATTTTATTTTATTTTATTTTATTTTATTTTATTTTATTTTATTTTATTTTATTTTATTTTATTTTATTTTATTTTATTTTATTTTATTTTATTTTATTTTTTTTTATTTGATTTGATTTGATTTGATTTGATTTGATTTGATTTGATTTGATTTGATTTGATTTGATTTGATTTGATTTGATTTGATTTGATTTGATTTGATTTGATTTGATTTGATTTGATTTGATTTGATTTGATTTGATTTGATTTGATTTGATTTGATTTGATTTGATTTGATTTGATTTGATTTGATTTGATTTGATTTGATTTGATTTGATTTGATTTGATTTGATTTGATTTGATTTGATTTGATTTGATTTGATTTGATTTGATTTGATTTGATTTGATTTGATTTGATTTGATTTGATTTGATTTGATTTGATTTGATTTGATTTGATTTGATTTGATTTGATTTGATTTGATTTGATTTGATTTGATTTGGAATAACTTATAATACAAAATAACTCACCAGGTTTTATAGCTACAGTAGTATTAGATTCTTTATCACCACCACTGGAAGTCACATTCTCTGACGACACGGAACTGAAGGTGGTCAGACCAATACTGGAAGTCGAAGTCGGAATAGTCGGCGACAAAGTCACATTCACTGTGAACTCTATCATCGGTTTAGTCACTGTTGATGGTGCTTCGGTTGTTGAACTCGATGAGCTTGCTGGTACTTCAGTTGTTGAACTAGTTGAGTTTGTTGATAATGTAGTTAAAACATTTGTTGGGGATGATGCTGTTGAAATAGTAATAGTAGTTTGTTCGGTTTTTGGCGATTCTGTTGTTGATAGAGTGGTGATTGGAGCTTCTGTTGTTGTTGTTGTTGTTGTTGTTGTTGTGGTAGTTGTTGATGAAGTAGTTTCTGGTTTTGGGGATATTGTTGATAGTAGCACCCAGCCGTCGGTAGGATCTTTTACTGTAAATAAATATGTTAGCTTGTATTGATTTTCATTACATCTTAGTTTAACAAAATCACTTGTCTTGTCTGTTTGTTTAAAGCTTGTTTCTTCTAAACTAAGTACATAAAATAATTCTGGTATAGTCCTAACTTTCATGTATTTTATGAATGCACGAATCATTGTAGGTACTCATAGACGACCTTCTTGGCGTGGCGGTAGTGAACGCGACTGCTACGCAGGAGGTGCGGGTTCGGTTACCACCCGTGCAAATATTTGTGTGTACGAAATATGAAATTTGCATTGGTCTAGCTGTTTCTATATGTATGTATTTACAAAAGAAAAATGTATTTTAGTATGTTTATCCGCATTCTAGAACCCAGCAAGCTAGTTAGGCTTTGCTTACCTACCATGGGTCTAGGTGGCGTTGTGTAGATCGTCCTAAAATATTTATTATTATTTCTAATTAAATTCGTTTCGGTAGATGGATGGATAAACGGATCTGGATAAGATTTGGTACAGAGAGATTAAAGTCTGGAACAGCACATAGGCTCCCGAAAATAAGTTCTAGTACTTCTAGTAGTTCACGGGAACGGAAACATCATTTTATAGGATACTACTTGTAAATACGTTTATCCACAGAACAAAAAAAAACTTACTAAGTACACTAGGTTTTTATTTTCCGCGGTTTTATGGTACCGACGACGACGTCTCAAATTTTGGACTGTACTTTGAAGTTCTGGAATTTGTTACTCACAATTACCTTACCTGGGAATCAAACCCAGATCGTGACCAAACAATTCAAAACATACCTTACTAAAATTTTACGACTATTATACAGCTACCTGGTGATAATATCACAGTAACGTATCAGACATTATTGACCCTATATCTTAAGAGGCCATAAAAGAACCCTGGCACGTCCGTTAGTGACTAGTCGTGATGTTTTTAAGGAACTAGTTACTTGAGGAAATCATTTTAGGTTTACATATTATATATTATAATATCACCGAAGTTATATTTATATAGATCATCGAAGTTTTTTTATCGTGCGCAAAATACCCACGGATACCACCTATGCCAAAATCGGGGGAAGTGATTATGTCGGAATGGTACTGTGAGATTATACAAGACTTATCTCTTGCACCCCGGCAGACCCGGGGAAAGATAGTTTATAAAGTGAATAAAATAGCAGGGTTCGATGCCGGGGACTGAAAGTACTCTAACTAATATCTTTCCGTAATCAGCCTCCGTGGCGTGGTGGTAGTGCACGCGACTGCTACACACGGGGCGCGGGTTCGATCCCCGCTCAGTGCAAAAAGTTGTATGCATGAATATTACTGTTTGCACTGGTCTGGTCGTGTCTCGGAGAGCTCGTTAAGCCGTCGGTCCCGGTTACCATACAAACATCTATGGCAGTCGTTACGGGTAGTTGGAGCCCTCAAAAGTCCAACCAGTGTAATTCGGAACTTCGATATCGCCATTGGTCACTAGACCATTGGTTGTGGAGGTCAGATGGCAGTCGCTTCACGTAAAATATGGAAGTTCAGCCGCATCACAGTTAGACTGGAAAGCCGACCCCAACTGAGTTGGGAAAAGGTTCAGAGAATGATAAATCAGGAAGAGGAATCTAGTTTAAGGTCTTTAAAGAGTGTCTAATGAGTTTACATTTAACCATAAAATTTTATTTGTCATGTCTCTCAGGTTTACAAGAAAAGTCGTTTGCGAACCGTTAAGCCGACAAAAATACTGAGATGGAAGTAGGCCGCGAGGGTATTACACATTTGTGTGATACCGTTTGTACCGAGCGGGAGTCGAACCCGCGAATTCTGTGTAGCAGTCGAATTCACTAACACCATGCTACAGCGTTGTAGACAATACCGTCTGTACCATAGAGGCACTTGGGGCACGTGCCCAGGACCCATCACTTCAAGGTTGCCCCGACACGACAACGCATGAATTTTTCATGCGTTGTAGTGTCAGGGACCTTGGATCTTTTGAAAGCATGTGGGAATGCTTCACCAGTTAGCAGTCCCCCGACACGACAACGCGTGAATTTTTTATGCTTTGTCGTATACGGGGACCTCTAATTCATGCGTTGTCGTGTCGGGGGACCACTAACTGGTGAAGTATGTTAACTGACACGATGATCAAATTAAACTATTTAAACATGCTTCTAGCAACCCAATTACTACTTGACAAGAGATTTAACAGCCGATTAGTTAATTTTAGCGTTGATCAGTCTTTCGGAAACTGGGGGTTATACTACTATCGAAAAGTAATAGAATAATATCTAATTTCCTCAGCACGACTTACAATGTAACAAAATAGAAAGTGAGGTGAATAATTTCACTGCGACAATACGCGGTGACCCGACTCCGCCCGTAGCCCAGATACGTGATCAGCCTACTTAGAAGAACATTGAAGGGGTTTCGATGACCTAGGTGTGAAATTGTTTACTTTTTTGCCAACGGCTCAGAGGCGTCACGGTGTAATGCTTCTGCTGAAATCGAACCATAAACCCAGCTTTTAATATGTACATCTCATTGCATAGAGAAGAAAAGTGTTCTATCGCATTGAAACGAGGCGACATATTACGAGTATCATTCCAAATACTTATACTAGCGGTAGCCTAGTGGTATGGGTAATGAACGGCTGAAACGAGGTCTCGGGTTCGATCCCAGGTTTACCATGGCACACACCAATGTATTGACAGTTCTGAATAAATATTGAAAGAAAACGATAATGTATTTGCAATCGTACAATATACATTCTGCAAACATGTTCAATGTGCACAATGTTTCCTATTTAAATCACAGCAGAAATATCTTGTTACAGGGAAATGAAACTCATAAACAACAATGAAAAAGTTGTGACTATAAATTTCTTTAGGGAGATGGTCACAACAGGTCATTACCAGGCTTCGAACCCGGGACATTTCGATCGTAAGGTCGACACCTTAATCCCTAAGCCACCGACGCTTGACGTAAGAATAATGCTACAAAATGCAAGATAAAAATTATGAATCTAATCATTTTGAAAGGTTTAAACTTCTTGAATACTTCCGAAATTAATTTTTGTTTATAGCGATGGAAGAGGCATTCCTCTAAGTGTTGGAAGGTCAGATGATAGTATTCGCGAAATTGTCAACGAACCAATCTAAATTAATAAGCCATAATGAGCCAACGACTTTGCCTTCAACTTAATATCAGGCGAGGTGAAGTCAAATTCACGTGCCATATTTAAAAAAAAATTGAAAAAATACCCTATTAAATTAAAACGCACTGAGGCATCGCTAAAACAAAATAACAACGCAATATTTTAATAAAATATAACTGTTTACACACACGAAAACAAGTGTGGGTTATTCAAATAAATATGTCAATGTACTCATCATAGCACATTAGCAAATGTTTAACTAGCAATAAAACAAAGTTGACTTAAAACAGTTATTAACGGAAGGCCGATTCTGCTAATTTATAAGATTAAATTACGATTCGATTAGCTATTAAAATTGAATGAATGAAAAGAGTATCAATTCTCGTAACTTAATAATTTATTCAATAATTTTTCTTCGATATCTAAGTTAATTTTCGGATTAATAATTTTTTATACCACTTAGGTGGCAGACAAGCACGCGGCCCACTTGATGGAAAGTGGTTACCGTGGACTATGGACGTTTGTAATACCAAGGCTTCACATTCATGCTGCCGACCATTATAAAGAAGAGGGAGGTCAGGGAAGTGAGGAGGGGAGAATGTAATAGGTGGCGAGCCTATTGCCATTAATCGGGCACTTATAAAACCTGCAATAAATACACAAATAACTTCGAAAAGCATCGAAAAGTCATGGGTTCGATTTCCGCTCTGTGCAAATATTTGTGTGCATGAATATGAATATTTGCAGTGGTCTGGGTGTCTCTATATATAACATGTATTTATTTACAAAAAAAAGTATCTAAGTATGTTTATCTGCATTCTAGAACCCGTAACATAAGCTAGTTAAAGAATGCTTACCAAGGGTCTAGGTGGCGTTGAGTAGATTGTCCTAGGATATTTATTTATTTTATTTATTTATTTGAGAGTTTGAGATGTAATCGAAACTGAATTTTAACTGCCTTATAAATAACAGTATCAGATGTCATATATATAATTGTAATGTATGAATCATAATATAAAAAAATGTGTGCGAAATATCACATCTTTACCTGCATATATTATCATACAGTGAACTTTTATTTGACCTGCGTGACCCAAGACCACGCAATTAAAAACAATATGGAGTGTCGTCTTTTTTTTTTTCGTGTGCAAAATCCCCACGGATGCCACCTCCACCAAAACCGATGGAGGTGATTATGTCGGACTCGAACCGACCAAAACACACGCCGTCCATGGGTCCTTGATTGCCGGAGGTGAGATTATACAAGACATATCTCTCGCACCCCGGCAGACCCGGGGACATCTCTGTTGAGATGACCCTCTTCCCCCAATGTGGGGACCATGGTGTCCCTATCTAGCCTCTGGGTATGGGGTGCATTTTGCGCCATCGCCGTGGCCTGCTTCTGCTAGGGTGATCGACGGCTCCACCCATCACCCCCAGGCCCGCGCTCATGGGGGACGGAGGTCATTTTGCGACCTACGACGTCCGAGTCGCCTCCGCTCAATATGGCGTGTCCTGAAGCCATTGGTTATGAGCCACAAGTGTTAATAGCTCAGCGGTTGTAATCCGTCAAATGATTGAGAAGTTCCGGGTTCGAATCCAGTACCGACGTGAAATGACGTGTAGTGTGACGAGAATCGATAAAATAAGTAATGTATAAGAGAGAGTTTGATAGTGGTGCCAGTAAAAAAAATACTATGAGAGGAGATGATTAACCGCGGTAGCCTAGTGGTATGGGTAATGACTGCTGAGACGAGGTCTCGGGTTCGATCCCAGATTTTACCATGGCACACACCAATGACTTTTCGAAGTTATGTGTGTATTTATCGCAGGTTGATAAGTGCCCGGTAAATGGCAATAGGCTCGCCACCTATTACATTGGAACCTAAATATAAACTGGCGAAATGTGGGTGCTAGCACTTCTGCCTACCCCTTCGGGGATATAGGCGTGAGTTTATGTTATGTAAGATAATTAATTTAAAGTAAATCATTTCTAATTTTCTATTGTGTAATGATGTTTATTAATATCTATGTCCAATTCAAACACAATGTAAAAGTTGTTGTAAATGAATAATTTTTTTTTATATAAAGAATATTAGCAACCGAAGTTACTAATATTCCCTTTAACCCCTCGAGCTAAGCCCAATAGCTTGGGTTAGGAGTGGGTTCACGTCGGTAGTGTAATGGCCAGGATTCGTACCCGGGACCTCTCGATCGTAAGGCCGACACCTTAACTACTTAGCTACCGCCGCTTCCTTCGACCGTATTCAATAGTAATGTTGTAAAAAAAGGTTCAAAGTATGAATGTAGACGGCTTTAGAATCAGAGGGAGAGAGAAAAGATGTACGGGTTGTGTAAAAGAAGATATAGCCAAGAAGAGAGTAACTGAGGAAATACATCTGACCGGAATATGTGGAATTGAGTAGTAATTAGAAGAAGGGTAAGGAGATGATTAACTTTCATAGAGCTCACATGCATGCTCGTATAAGGAATAGGTTTTACAAGGTACCGAACTAGGTCCTGTCGATCGTAAGACATAAACTCATAACATAAACTCGCGGCCTATAACCCTGAAGGGGTAGGCAAAGGTGCTAGCACCCACATTTCGCCAGTTTGTGTTTAGGTCCCAATGTAATAAATAGGTGGCGAGACTATTGCCATTAACCGGGCACTTAACCTGCAATAACTTACACACATAACTTCGAGGGCACTTAACCATGCGATAAATACACACATAACTTCGAAAAGCATCGAAAAGTCATTGGTGTGTGCTATGGTAAAACCTGGGATCGAACCCGAGACCTCGTCTCAGCAGTCCATTACCCAAACCACTAGGCTACCGCTACCGCCTCATTTCAATGCGATAGAAAACTTTTCTTCTCTATGCAATGTGATGTACCATATTAAAAGCAGGGTATGTGGTTCGATTTCAGCAGAAGCATTACACCGTGACCCCTCTGAGCCATTGGCAGTCCATTACCCATACCACTAGGCTACCTAACTACTAAATTATGTACGTATAGTGTATACGGTAAAATTGTTGTAGTATTCACCCACGCACCTATGTGGTCGGTTCAACGATCTGATGGGCGTTACTCTTTGAGATTTAGATTGAATTGAAGATAAACTGGGGTTACGGATTTTCTCATAGAACAAAAAATAATCGTGGCTATTGCTGTATAAATACACTAGCTGACCCGCCCCGGCTTCGACTGTGAAGCTCTAAGTAATAACATGGCCGCGACTTTTCGATGCTCTTTGAAGTTATGTGTGTATTTATCGCAGGTTTATAAGTGCCCGGTTGATGGCAATAGACTCGCCACCTATTACATTGGGACCTAAACATAAACTGGCGAAATGTGGGTGCTAGCACCTCTGCCTACCCCTTCGGGGATATAGGCGTGAGTTTTATGTTATGCAAATATCATGAGGAAATCTTTCGGATTTGTTGACATTTATGATAACTGCTCAGTATTCTTTAGTAGTAGCGCGATAATATATAACCTACTAGCAAACCCGGCGAACTTCGTTTCGCCACCAGATGGCTTCGTTTTATGTAACTGTTACATAAAACGAACATTTCGTTTGGTGATTAAAAGATAAGTATAGAATTTTTTTTTTCTTGAATTTTCTTTGCTATAAACCTCACGGAGATCGGTTCGTGCGTTCTGGAGTTACAGCGTCAGGAAGGAAAACCCGACCTATTTTTATATAGTTGAAAATAATCGTCCTCGATAAATGAACTATTCAACACAAAAGTATTTTACAGTTGGAACTAGTAGTTACTGAGATAAGCTAACAAACAAACCTACTCTACTGAGGAGGGGACGTAGTAAGCCTTCCCGAAGAGCGAAACCTATGCTCGGGCCCTCTCCGTGGCTTATGAAACAATAGTACCTACCACAGCAGAATAAATTTTGTAGATATAAAAGTGCGTTAGACTGTGTTCGTGTGGATATACGTACCAATAATACATGCAGATACATATATCATTCTCTGAACCTTTTCCCAACTCAGTTGGGGTCGGCTTTCCAGTCTAACTGAGATGCGTATGGCATGCTGATGTTTGTATGGCAACCGGGACCGACGGCTTAACGTGCTCTCCGAGGCACGACGAGACCAGTGCAAACAGCCATATTCATGCATACAACTTTTTGCACCGAGTGGGGATCGAACCCGCGCCCCGTGCGTAACAGTCGCGTTCACTACCACCACGCCACGGATGAGATATGTCAGATATACAAATACTACAAAACTATCAAAAAAAATATTAACTTACCACCAGATTCCGTCACACGCTCAGGTTCTTTCGTAGAAATATCTTCTGGTGTAGTCGATACTTCTTCTTTAGTTGCTTCGGTCGTAGCAACTACTGGCGTAGATGCTTCTGTTTCAGTAACTGCTTCTTCTGTAGTCGTAATAGCTACAGTTGGTGGGTTAGTCGCTTCTGTTGTTTCAGGAATTTCAACTGTTGTTATTCTAGCCGGTTCGGTAGCTATTGTTTCGATAGTAACCGCAGTAGTCGGTTTATCGGTTGTTTTCTCAACTTCTGTTGAGACTTCAGTAGGTGCGTTTGTTGTTTCGGTTACTTTCTCTGTTATAGCTTCTGTTGTTGTTGGGGATGATGTTGTTGATGGAGTTGGAGTTGTTGAAGTAGTAGATTCAGTTGTTGGCATGGTAGTTTGAATGTAAGTAATCGAAACGTATGAAGGACGGTGGTATTCAACTGGTCTCGAACTAGTTGATTGAGGTAATATCGTTATATTTAGTCTAGGAGGGATTGGTATTGGTCTTTTAGTGACCGGTCTTTTAGTATAAGGTCTGTATGGTCTATCGGGCTTTCTTGTTGTGTTAAAGTTAATAACAGGTCTTAGAGGTTTGAGAGTAGACCAGTTAGTGTATTGCGGTCTTGTATAATTATATTGATTTTGTGTTGGTTTATATGGTGGACGAATAGGTCGTCGAGTTGGTTTTGGTTTCACAACTGGTGGTGGAGTAACTATAACTTCTTCTTCATTAACTGGTTTTGGAGTAACTTTGTTATCACTCGAAACAGTTTGGAAAGTAGACAGTTTTATAGGTACTTCAGTGGTTACTACTTCAGTTGTTTTAGTTTCAACTTTTTGAGTAGTTTCAACTACAGCAGCTGTTGTAAGTTTCGTTTCTTCGTCAATTTTATTATCAATCGTCGTGTGCTCATCAGATTTGGTTTCTAAATCTATAGATTCAGTCCTGTCTTGAACCGTTTCAGATTTTTCTGTAACTGTAGTTTCAATTTTCTCTGTGGTAGATGTAGTACTTGTTGTAGTAGTCTTTTTAGGTGGAAAAACATCTGGAATTTTAATTACTCCAGGTAACTTATCTTCTATATGTGGATGAACGAAACTAGCGCTGTCTATGGAGTTATCTTCTATGTTATTTCCAATGATTTGTGGTAGGATTGTCTTATCTGGTATTTGGCAACAGGATCCGAAGTAAAATCTGTCTATGCAGGTGCCTAAGTGTGTGCCATTGGCTTTGAGACAATCTATAGCGAACATACAGAGTCCTTCCTGGTTTGTTCTTCTCGTTATACACGGCAAGTGTCTTATATTTCTAGCTAGTGGCACTGGACCTGAAACAAGAGAAATATGACTTTAGTATTTAGTTTAGAAATAATAATTTTAGTGCTGGGAGGGGTTGTTTGATACTCTCCAAAGCGTTAATTGGTAGTGATTGTGCGGCTAAGTGCGTAATTAATTTCCTTGTGAATTGCACCGCATAGTAAGGAAATAAGACAATTTTTTTTTTCAAAATTTGCTGCAACATTTTTGGTTAGGAATTTATTTTCGGCATATCTATTTTTTTACAAAGTGCCCGATTGGTGGCTATTGCCGTAAAATATTATTAGGTAAGAAGGTCTATCGGTATCTAATGAAGACAGTTGTTAAAAACGGCACTTTTGGGAAATTTTGCACTTTTGGACTTTAATAACAGCGACTATCACCTGACCTCCCAGCGTAGAGAGGAGAACATGTGATGTGCTAGAATTTTCTTCTAAATTATTTTTTTACAAGTTAGATTTCTGTAAAAGTTAACTTAAGTTAACGGCAATAAGTTTGATTCCTTGGCATCGAAAATGTTAGGTTAATCTGTGTATTTCTTATAAGTGTCCGGTTAATGGCAATAGGCTCACCACCTATTACATTTGCTAGCTAGCACCTCTGCCTACTCCTTCGCGGATATAGGCGTGATTTTATGTTTATGTTATTTCTTACTTGAGACACATAACGACATCTATTGAAACTTTGTGTAAATAAATGCGCGCCATCTAGTAGTAAGTGTCAAATTTAATTAGTAACTTGTTTTGTTATGAGTACAACCTGCAAATTGAACTTAATTTTCTTGGTCGGAACAATGTAGCTTGTAGCCGGGCTAACTATTTTATATATATAATAATTAAGATTGAGTATTGCCATAAAATTCGCAAATACAACTATTAAGTATTACGTAGCGAATAATAAATTCTATAATAGTTTCTCAAGGTTCAAAAATCCTACAATGAGTTTTGTTTTAGTTCAGCTAACGTTCGCTAGATGGCGTTATCCAAATCATGCACTTAACTTCTATTATTATTAACTTTTGTTACATTAAACACATATTCACGCCTGTAGATACCCAGAGGGATAGGCAGAGCTTAACACACATTATATCATCTATGATTAGCGCGCGGGCACTTTGATATGGACTGTTAATGTACTGTCTGTGCGAAAAAAGCTATATACTCGAATCTTAATCGTCGTCTACGGATATTATAAGCAAGTTCTATTCTTCACCTAAGCACTAATTCTGATTGCATCCAAAACTATCAATTTGCCGCACGAAGTAATTTATCTCTTTTCTAAAATATGACTTTTATGACTGCTACAGGGGACAAACTGGGTGGCAAACAAGCACGCGGCCCCCTGATGGAAAGTAGTTACCGTGGCCTACGGACGTTTGCAACAATAGGTGCGTCACATTCGTGTTGCCGACCATATAGAGATGAGGGGAAAGGGGAAGGAAGGAAGGGAAAAGGTTAAGAAAGTCTCTGTGCTGTCAGTGCAGAAGAGAAAGAAGGGTTTCTCGGTCTCCCCACCGACAACACAAAACCTCTCCAGTGAGCTCTGGCTACCCTACTCACCGCCGGAAACACAACACAAGGTTATTATTAGCCGCGGTATTCTGTACGACGGAGGTACTTCACCAGTCGGACTGCTCAATTAGGACGGAATGCTCAAATACAAAGTTATTAACTTCACTACATAGTATAAAATAAAGTCGCGTTCTCTGTCTCTATGTCCCTTTGTATACTTAAATCTTTAAAACGACGCAACGGATTTTGATGCGGTTTGTTTTAATAGATAGAATGGTTAAAGAGGAAGGTTTATATGTATATAACATCATGCTAAGACCAACAGGTAAACAGCAGGAATGAAAAATGTTGCCGAAACGGGGTGACGCAGACGAATTTGCGCGGGTCACCTAGTGGTTTATAAAAAAGCGTTTTACAGTTCACACACTCTGTCAATTTCTCACGCCTAGGTTTTGTGTAAAGATATGTATCTCCCTCGCACACTATAATCCTCAGAAGATAACTTTATGGCAGGATTATTGGAATGGTTTTTCTACCACCCTTTTTAAGACATACCAAACACCAAAGGCGCAAACTAACTCGTTTAAAGTAAACATAACTGACCATAGACTCGCGGGCTCGCAAGTATAACGGGCATGCCACACGTTTGAGAGACAGATTAACTCAAAAAACTAGTTTATCAAGATTGTTTATGCTACACAATATAGTTGAACAACAGAAGTTCAAGTACGATATCACATTGAAATGTTCATTATAATAAAATTTATAAGAATTAACAGCATTGGTATATTCAGGTGTTTGTGTTTTGTTTTTAGACTTCATGTCAAATGAAGGCAAAGTCTCAGGACGTAGTGATATAATTGTGGCGCTCAGCTTGACGGCCTCATCAGATGCTTTTTCACGCGTCGCTTAAAGGACCCAGGACCAGAGTTGTTTTTTTTTTTATTTATGGCACGTCAATTTGACTTCACCTCGCCGGATGTTAAGCTGAATGGGTTTTTACATTAGGTATGGTATGTGCCCTGGGCACAAGTTTCTTGCCGGAGTCTTCTCAGACCGGGACCGCGTTTCGAACCGGTGCGGTGGTCCATTTGCTCACTAAACTATACAATATCTACATCAGTTCCGCTACTGAAAGTATCGTGTAGCATTTCAACTAGTTTTTTCTGTTCTGTGGTTATAGTCTAAAATCAAATGGTACGTTGTAGACTGAATGAAATAATGTTATGTTCTCTATGTCATTTATACTTCCCCCAATAAAAGGGGTGGGGTTGGCACAACTACTGAGTGTTGGGATGGTGTGTAAAAATAAATAGTTTGACAAACAAAAAAAAATACTGTTTGTCATACTGGTGTGACTACGAGTCACTAAGACATTGGAATTTTGATTGTCGCTTCCATAAAGATCGAATATAATATAATGTGGGCGCTAGCACCTCTGCCTACCCCTTCCGGAATGTAGGCGTGAGTTTATATTTTTTTTATAAAGGCCGAATAAACAGAACCAGGACTCATGCATTCAGAAACCACGTCGAGAAAACAATGATTTTTTTTAAATTGAACTTCTGCTATTTACTTGTACAGTGGCACGTAACAGTACCGTTCAAGACCAGTTCACGGTGTTCTCCTGACATAATTAAGATAACTGATGGTGACAAGCAGTTCCCGATAGTGTATACGGTCTGTATTCTGCAAATTATATTAAATTTGTACTTTAGTCCGATATCTTTGAGTGTTATCTAAAAAGCTTCGAGGTTTATAGATAAGATTTTGACTTCCCGCTGTATCTAGGTATATAAGTATCACTGTCTTATCTCCGTCTCCATTTGAGCAAGGAAGGCTTTTTTTTATACTACGTAGGTGGCAGACAAGCACACGGCCCACCTGATGGAAAGCGGCCACCGTGGCCTATGAACGTGTGCAACACTAAGGGTGTTGGGCGCTGCCCACCCTGAAGGGCAAGGGGGAGAGCTCGGAAGGGGTGGGGAGGCTAGGAAGGGGAGGGGAAGGAGGGGTATAGTGAGCTCTGGCTAACGTACTTACCGGCGGGAACACAACACGATGGTTATTATGACCGCGGTCTTCTGTAGGGCGGAGGTACTTCCCCAGTTGGACAGCTCATTTCGGACGGGAGATACCGTCGTGTCCTACCTCCGTGAAGCCTACCTACACACTAGCGTTTATCCAGTGTGTGTGATACGTGATTTTACTCTTATGATGGCTTTAGCTCTAACTCCAGTATTTTAAAATATCGACATTTTAGAATTGTTACCTCGAGAAATGAAAATGTATGAATCAAAATGTCAATTAATAAGGAGTTATACTTGATTGATATCGATAACACACTTGTACCTCTCCACACACCTTTAACCGGGGCGTGAAAAAGCATCTGATGAGGCCGTCAAACTGAGCGCTACCATTGTAGCACTGAACGTGTTTGCAATGGTGGTGTGTTTGCTCTTTTATAAGACTTTGTCTTCAGCTTAACATTAGGTGAAGTGAAGTTAAATTGTATTTATTTTAAACTGTATTTATTTTTGTACCTAACCGGTTTCGCATTTCGGCATTCTCAAAGGTTTACATTGACATTATTATTTTGTTGTACTTATTATAGTAGCATCACTTTATACTTTAGTTTCAAATTGTCCAGCAATTGTTGGTGCCCACTGTACAGTAATATTACTTTACGCTAATTCTCATAAACTTGAGTATAATAATTATTGTTTTTAATTCATGATACGCATAACGATAGTACAAGGAAATAGGATAGGAAGATAATAAATAATAATTATTCTTTTTTGTTTGTACTACAAGTTTCAATGTCAATAATGTTATTAATGGTAACTAAACGTTTACTTGTGTTATTGTTTCCCTAGAAGTTGTGCCTAAAAGATTAATCAACATATAACATACTAGCTGACCCGCGCAACTTCGTCTGCGTCACCCCGTTTTTGCAACATTTTTCACTCCACCTGTTGGTCTTAACACGATGCTATATACATATAAACCTTCCTCTTTAACCATTTTATCTATTAAAAAAACCGCATCAAAATCCGTTGCGTAGTTTAAAAGATTTAAGCATACAAAGGGACATAAGGACAGGGAACGCGACTTTGTTTTATACTATGTAGTGATCATAACATAAAGTCACGCCTATATCCCCGAAGGGGTAAGCAGAGGTGCTAGCAGCCACATTACGCCAGTTTATGTTTTAGGTTCCAAGTTAGGTTAGGTGGTGAGCCTATGGCCATTAACCGGGCTCTTATAAACCTGCGATAAATACAAACATAACTTCGAAAGGATTGAAAAGTCATTGGTGTGTGCCATGGTAAAACCTGGGATCTAACCCGAGACCTCGTATCAGCAGTCCATTACCCATACCACTAGGCTACCGCGGTTAACTTAATTAGTTAACTAGTAACTAAGCGGGTAAAGACGAATTTTAGAACTTTTTATCAAATCAAGAAATCAACGCAAAGGACAAAATATTATTTTTTCTAGCATGGCAGATAAGAATCCTTCCCACCTAAAATAGAAAGTGATTTTCGTGGCCTATGGACGTTTGCAACACCAGGGGCGTCATATTCGTGCTGTCGACCATATAGAAGGTGGAAAGAGGAAGGGAGAAGGTTGAGCGAGTCTCTGTGCTGTCAATGCAGAAGACAAAAAAGATTTCTCGGTCTTCCCACTGACTACACAAAACCTCTCCAGTTCTCTGGCTACCCCACTCACCGCCGGAAATACAACACAAGGATATTATTAGTCGCGGTATTCTGTAGAACGGAGGTACTTCCCCAGTCGGACTGCTCAATTAGGACGGGAGATACCGTCATGTCTTATCTCCGTCTTTATTTACGAAATTAATTGTTATTATGTGACGTAACGAGCTAAATGAATTATTATATTATTTAGTTTATTATTTCTTAAATATTGCGAATGTGTATTCACTAGATTGGAATCTCAAATTATTCTATTGTTATTTTTTTGTGTTTAGGGATCGTTCATAAAATACGTTTGCACTCGTACACGAATGTTCAGTGTTTATTCAGGGTATTTAATGTTTCTATAATGTCCGGCAAATATCTTGACAAAGTAGTATACACAACCTCACACCTTTCCTTCAAGGTAAGCAGAGATTATACCGTCATTGTTTGAGGTTTATATTAACAAGGTTTTTATAAATCTTTGTGAAGTCTTTCGTCAGTTTGTCGTACGAAACAAAAATCGTGTCATGAAGTAATATATACTGCTTTATATAATACTATTTTATATAAAACATAAATATAAAATCACGCCTCATAAGAGGTAGTCAGTGTTGCTGGCACCCATATATATTTTATTATCTTGCCATTGCTACTCATATGACAATGTTTGTATATACACTAGTTGATATGAAATAAATAAATACAAAATAAATAAATAATATATGACCGATCCCTTGGAATTTAGAATATGGTTTTGAAATCTTTGTACATTTAAAGCATTGTCTGTTTGTGTGTCTTGTAACTTCTAAATGTCTAGACTGATTTAGGTCAAGTTCAATATTTTATTAAGATATTGCTTTATACTTGTGGACATAATCTTAATTGAATATTTATACTTTACTAAAGGTGCCGGTAATGTAATTTTAGAACCAGGTTTTTATTTTGAAAAGCAATTAGATACTAAATAGGTCCAAAGATGGTTATATAGGAGAATTTCGAATGATTCAAACAAGGCGTCGTGGCTTAGCGGTCAGAGTGTCCCTTACACGGGCGTAAGGGAAAGATCGCGGGTTCGAATCCCGTTGTAGCGTTCACTTTTTCTATGTAAATTTGATTAGAACAGGTTTTTATTCTTTGTCACGTATTTTCTAAGTTATGTACGCTTTATATCTGCTATCTGCTCGTAAAAATATTGTAAAAATATGTCTAGCCGTTTCAGAGATGAACCAAGTCTAACATAAACTGGTGTTATTGTTTAAAGAATTGTGTTATTGTTTTAATTACTGTTATAAAGTACATAATTTTCTTCTTTTTTATTCTTTATTGCACACACAAAGTACAGAGATAATTCATATAACATTTCTGCAAGAATCATGTACAAAGGCGAGCTTAACTCACAATGAGTTCTCTACCAGTAAACCTTTGAGTTTCAGAGGAGTAAGTATCATAATGAAGGCACAGGCCTGAGGAAGGCAATCAAAGATAAAAACATAAGATCATAAAAATGTACCTAAACAGGTCAATCAATCAAATCAATGAGCGGGAATCGAATGAAAACACAGAATTATTAATATTTTATCTGTACCATTAGACATCTAAATGATGCGTCATTTTCATCTTAACTCGCGAATTAATCAATATCACCCACGTGGGTTTGCCCGGCAGCTTCCAATTTCATGTTAAAGAAAGTCCGTGAGTCAGACGACGTACCATTAAGTGGGTTGTTAGTTGAAACAAGACGAGATTAAAAACGCATTAGGTGAAGGTGTGTTCACACTGGTGCTTACATTGATTTAAACTTACACAATTTTATATATATAATTGTAACAAATAATCACATTGGTGCTTATTCTACGAGTATTAAAATACTGTGCAGTGCTAAGTTGTGTCGCTTTTTTATACCACTTAGGTGGCATACAAGCATGCGGCCTACCTGATGAAAAGTGGTTACAGTGGCCTATGGACGTTTGCAACACCAGAGGCGTCACATTGATGTACAAGGGGAGGTAAGAAGGCTAAGAGAGTTGAAGGCTCTGTGGTGTCAATGCAGAAGACGAAGAAGGGTTTCTTGGTCTTCCCACTGACAACACAAAATTTCTCCAGTGAGCTCTAGCTACCATACTCACCGCCACAACACAAATACAACACAAGGTTATTATTAGCCGTGGTATTCTGTAGGGCTGAGGTACTTCCCTAGTCGAACTGCTCAAATAGGACGAGAAATAACGCCACATCCTACCTCCGTCAGACATAGACATATATCTCTTCGTTTGACGAACCGCGGTAGCCTAGTGGTATGGGTAATGGACTGCTGAGACGAGGTCTTGGGTTCGATCCCAGGTTTTACCATGGCACATCAATGACTTTTAGATGCTTTTCGAAGTTATGTGTGTATATATCGCCACCGGGAGTTAGATTGGGAGTTAAACATGGCGAAATGTGGGTGCTAGCACCTCTGCTTACCCCTTCGTGAGTTTATGTTATATTATGTTTCGTTTGCCGAAAAGATATGTCTACATCACCGTGTTACTGCATGGCTGGTATGAATATTGTCTTAAGTGAGAACGTAGTATTTTCGTTTCTAACTAAAATAACATAATATCTTCATTCTATTGCAGTGTGGAATCACCTTAACATAGTCTAACCTAACGATATAATAAAAAACTGACTCATAGATTACCTCCGTTGGGTCAATGGCCCACATTATATTGTTAGAAATATTTACACAAGGTGTATCTGTTCCTTTACTAGACTGACGGCATGCCTATCTGATGTTAAGCGGTCATCATCATCTGCGACTGTTATAGTAGAAATGTCTAAACTTAAAATTGGGCTATTTGCATTCTAAGGTAAGGTGGGTGTTTTTTATTAATGGCACGTCAATTGGACTTCACCTCGCCTGATGTTAAGCTGAAGGTAAAGTCTCATGAAAGAGAGTCACCATTGCAAACACGTTCAGTGCTACAATGGTGGTGCTCAGCTTGACGGCCTCATCAGATGCTTTTTCACGCCCCGCTTAAAGGACCAGGGACTGTAGTGTCTGGGACCGGGAGTGTCAATCAAGAATAAGATAAGATACGATAAGTTAAGATTAGATTAGATTAAGATAAGATAAGATAATCATTTATTTGTATGTATACCTACAAATACTTAGCCGTAGCAAATATTTAGCTGTTTAGATTGGTGCGCAAATTTTTGAAGTACTTAATAAAAATTCAACAGGTTTCTACAGGATCTACATCAGGTATTGTAAAAGTTCATAGGCTACGGTGACCCCTTTCCATCACGTGGACCGTGTGTTTGCTCCCAAGTGGTATAAAAAACTTTAATAACCTTGTGTTGTGTTTTCGGTGAGTAGGGTAGCCAGAGCTCACTAGAGAGGTTTTGTCTTGTCAGTGGGAAAACCAAAGGCTTATAAAGTGTTGCGGCACGAGTGTTATTCCTCTGGTGTTACACTCGCCCATGGGCCACGATAACCACTTACCATCAGGTGGACCGCGTGCTTGTCTGCGACTTTTTGCATAAAAAAAGTCCGCAAAAGTAACACCTTTTTGGATGACATCCTCAATTCTGTGTGGTCGGTGACCAGCACGACCACACTTTCACTTCCTTACATCTATGGGCCAAGTGGGTCGACAATGTGTCATTCGACTCTTTCCTTAACAGGTACAGTCGTAAACGAAAGTAGTTTATCCGATTTCAATTTAATTGCACCTTATTTTTACCTGACTACCGCAGAGGCAAGAGGGTTCTGATAATGAGAAGCTATGCTTTCATATTTTCTCTCATAACTCCTCAACTACCGTAAAACGGGGTGAATAGGGATCCAGGGGTGGATAGGGACCTAGCAGAAGCAGGCCACGGCGATGGTGCAAATGCCACCCCATGCCCAGGGGCTAGATGGGGACACCATGGTTCCCACATTGGGGGAAGAGGGTCATCTCAACAGAGATGTCCCCGTGTCTGCCGGGGTGCGAGAGATATGTCTTGTATAATCTCACCTCCGGCAATCAAGCACCCATGGACGGCGTGCGTTTTGGTCGGTTCGAGTCCGACATAATCACCTCCATCGGTTTTGGTGGAGGTGGTATCCGTGGGGATTTTGCGCACGATAAAAAAAAAGGGGTGGATAGGGATAAAATGGTCAATTGAATATTTAAAATAATTTCTTTTACAAATTTTTAACTAAGCACATTAATTACCAGATATTTTATGATTCTGTGATTACAATGAATTAGTTCAAAGTTTCGCTTGAAAGAAAATAACTACAGAATTTAGCTGACCATTTTATCCCTATCCACCCTTCGATTCCTATTCACCCCATTTTACGCGGTGCTTAATGTAGTCGAGTTGTAGCACTCTGCCGAATAGCACCTGAGCGAAGAGCACCACCATTTCGGACGGCGGCGGTCACAGAATGACCTCCGTCCTCCATGAACGCGGGCCTGACGGGTGGAGCCGCCTGTCACCCTAGCAGAAGCAGGACGCGACGGCGCGGGCTCAAATAAGCCTCCCCATACCCGGGGGCTAGACGGGGACACCGTGGTCCCTATACCCGAAGGGAGTCAGTACCAGGATTATTACCAGCGAACTTCCGTTTCGGGAGTATTTACCTAACATTCTATATAATTGTTAACTGTTTTAAATCGATTCAGATCGGAAAAAGTGAATGTTCCGACGTGACTGTAAGGACGGGTCGCAGGTTCGAATCCTTGCGGAGCATTCACCTTTCCCGATTTTTTTTAAAAGAATATTTGCAACCGAAGTTACTAATATTCCCTTTAACCCCTCCAGCTAAGCTCAAATTCTTGTGTTAGGAGTGGGTTCACGTCGGTAGAGTAATGACCAGGATTCGAACCCGTGACCTCTCGATCGCAAGGCCGACTCTTTAACCACTAAGCTGCCGCCGCTTATTGTACTTTTTCCGATGAAAATCGAATGCCAATATTAATATTTTTTGAAATGTTATTTTTTTTTTAAAGTTTCATCAGTGACTGTACAATTAAAGTGATTAGAGATAAATTAATTGGCAATATGTGGACAAACGTGTACAGATAGTAAAAAAAACTGGATCTGGGTCAAATATATTATTATAGATATTAATAACATCAATTAGTATAACAGTTCAAAATTTTAAGATTATTCGAATGATAACAGGCCATTTTTAATTACATTTTAATTTAAAATGTGAGAGAATCATTTTTGAGAAACTATAAACTACTAGAAATTTAGAAGAGTGAAAAATATTTACACAAGAAAAGTGAAAACTAGTTTCTTATCTGAGGAGTCTTGCGACCCAAATTTCCTTTGTCTATATCTAGACTCCTTTTTTAGGCCATTGTGAGGCTAGAGCAGCCAGCCTAGCTCCGCTGGTAATTAGATAATATGTTTGTATTCACAAAAAAGCAATTACTTTGCTCTTAGACAGTTTCCTTGTATCTCCTATGGTCACGGGTTTCTCCATACGGTTTCACGTAAAAAACTACACTGTATATTTTACGTAATGTATACCATCAGCGTACCAATAGACCAACAGACTGACAGGCGAGGTGAAGTCAAATTGACGTGCCATAGATAAAAAAAAGACTGTTTCATGACTCGGGCGTCGGAGGTCGCAGAATGAACTCCGTCCTCCATGAGCGTGGGCCTGGGGGTGATGGTGCTATCACCTCTGCCTATTCCCGATGAGGAAGGCAGAGGTGCTAGCACCCACATTTCGCCAGTTTATGTTCAGGTCCCAATGTAAAAGGTGGCGAGTCTATTGCCATTAACCGGGCACTTATAAACATGCGATAAATTCGAAAGCAATAATTTCGAAAAGCAATGAAAGGTCATTGGTGTGTGCCATGGTAAAACCTGGTATCGAACCCGAGACCTTGTCTCAATAGTCCATTACCCATACCACTAGGCTACCGCGGTCTTTTTTGAGTTTATTACAATCTTAAATAGTAAATTAAAAAGTAATCACTAAAAACTTTCATCAACATATTTCATCTCTTTCACACTTATAGAATTAAAATCACTTCTCTTTCTTACACAAAAGATTAGAATACTTGTTCTAATGAAAAGTGATGTTTTGTATGTCAACGAACAAAGGATGAAAGAAAGCTTTTAAAAGTGTAAGTGAGCATAATTTATAGTACAGATAGAATGGACCGATATACCAAACGAAGTGGTGTAGCTAATTTAACATGCAGTAAAAGTGAAATATTAATGCGTCTGGTCTGAGAGGCAAATATGAGTTACAATGGTTGTATGCCAATGGCCTTACGAATTGCTTGTAACCAATGAGTGGGCAGTGTTCTGACTTTACCCGGGCATTTATTCATGAAAAGTTCATATAACATAGTGTCTATAAAGTTGAAAGTGACGGGGTATATGAACCATAAAACGCTTTATTACTCTAGGACAATACTCTAGAGTCTAGAGTCTAGACAATCTACACAACGTCATCTAGACCTATGGTAAGCTTGATTAGCTTATGTTACGGGTTCTAGAATGCGGATAAACATATTTAAATACATTTTTTTTGTAAAAATATACATACATAGAAACACCCAGACCAATGCAGATATTCATATTCATGCCTCAAATATTTGCACTGAGCGGGAATCGAACCCGCGCCTCAGTAGTCCATTACCCATACCACTTGTCTACCGCGGTTGTTTTAAGTTTGTTTTATTGTTGTTTTACTGATTTTTTATACCACTTCAGTGGCAGACAAACTCACGGCCGACCTGATCTATCATGGCCTATGGACGTTTATAACACCAGGGGCGCTACACTCGTGATGCTTACCCTGTAAAAACGTTTTAATGCTCTTCTCGAAGAACCCCATATTGTAGGCGCTTGGAAATACCACAGCAGGGAGTTCATTCCACAGCTTGAGCTTATTATTTGTGGTTTAACTTTTATAGAGTTGTTAACACCGTTTGTGTTTTTAAAATAATTAATAAACATTTATTTTTCGTTAAAAGTCAAGATGGTTTACTAGGATGTATATTGTGAAATATTTAAAAAAACATCATGATATTTTGTGTCAGTTACATAGTTAACTCCGTAAGTAAAAACAGGCATTATTCTTCAAAACCTATTAAAAAAGTGTATCATAAAATATGTCATTATTAATAATAATGTGCAATTTAATGGATATTTTGAAAATATGAAAATAAAATAAATAAATCATTTATATCGATTCTTTCGCTGTAGTCAAATCTACTGAGAAGAGACTAGCAAGAAACTCAGGTAGATTATCGCTATCCTTTTAAAATACATATGTTTTTTTTAATTTACTGTTTCTTTTTTTAATTTAGCTTTTGCTCGCTGCTCCGTTCGCCTGGATGTCGGTTATCGCTCAGTGTTGTAAATAGCGCTCTACACGATTTCTATTCGTCTCTCCACTTGACTCACATAATATATTTTTGTTCTATCATCAATAGTTTCCGCAGGACATACAACGAAAGACGTTTTAGGGCACTCTTGACACATTGGGTTACGTTATTTAAGTTTTAGTAAGGATCCCCAATATAGACTATGTTAATCAGGGTGAATACAGCTTTCCAATGGGGAAAGAATTTTTGATATTGGCACAGTAGTTTTTGAGTTTATTCATTATAAACATACACACACGCACGCACGCACGCACGCACGCACGCATGCACGCCCGCACAAATTACAAATTGTTCCTCTTTATAATATTAGTGTAGATAAATATAAGTGTAGATTACTGTAGATAAATATGTAAGAGAGATTAGGATGACCATGCATTATCAGGACATTATACAACCGGGACTAGGAAAGAAGATGATGAAATTAATCATTAAAAAAAAGAAATAAGGTCTCACCTTGAGAGTAGTCCATATTTAGTATCACCGGTCCTGCTCTTACCGAGCTCAAATTTAGTAATACTTGCAAAATAATTAAAGCAAATGTAAAATTAACACATATCACACGAAGATTTTCGACCAATAGGTACAAATAACACTTTTTGTTACACTTGATATTTTCACTATTGTCACTTGCACCATTCTGCGGGACCGCCGTGTGGCAGTACGGCCATGTACTTAGAGGTGGACCCATTTTTGTTTGTTTTCTTGTTCGTTGTTATGACTGTTGCATGTTTCTTTGACTGGGATCTGTAACAAAAGAAAATATTGTTATAATTTAACACCTTCCTACAGTCCCGGGTCCTTTAGGCGGGGCGTGAAAAAGCATCTGATGAGGCCGTCAAGCTGAACGCCAACATTGTAGCACTGAACGTGTTTGCAATGGTGACCCTCTTTCATGAGACTATGCCTTCAGCTTAACATTAGGCGAGGTGAAGTCAAATAGACGTGCCATAAATAAAAAATAACATAACATAAACTCACGCCTATAAACCCGAGGGGGTAAGCAGAGGTGCTAGCACCCACATCTCACCAGTTTATGTTTAGGTCCCAATGTAATAGGTGGCGACCCTATTGCCATTAATCGGGCACTTATAAACATGCGATAAATACACACATAACTTCGAAAAGCATCGAAAAGTCATTGGTGTGTGCCATGGTGAACCCTGAGATCAAACCCGACACCTCGTCTCAGCAGTCCATTACCCATACCACTAGGCTACCGTGGCTTAAAATTTATCTTACTGCTATATCTTAGGTTCTGTAATACGATCCCTGCCGTCTTCTCTTCGTAATAATTGTAGACAAAAATTAAAAGCTTTGTTTTAAATTGGTTGTGGAGGTCAGATGGCAGTCACGGAACATATCGAAGTTCAGCCACATCACCGTTAGAGTGGAAAGCCGACCTCAACTGAGTTGGTAAAAGGTTCAGAGAATAAGATATACAGGATTATTAGGATAGACAAATACGTATCGATTGGATATAGACATTCATTAGCAATTGTTTAACAGTGATTATTATAAAACTTTCTCTTCCATGTTAAATTTAAACTGTTTCTTATTAGAGCCAGTTAAAAATAATAAACGTGAACAGACCACAACGTTTACACCTTTCCAACTAACTATTACGATTAGGGTTGTCATGTGTGGAGAAAGAATATTCACCACTCAATCTGTACCATAACATAACATAAACTCACGCCTTTATCCCCGAAGGGGTAGGCAAAGGTGCTAGCACTCACATTTCGCCAGTTTGTGTTTTAGGTTCCAATGTAATAGGTGGCGAGCCTATTGCCATTAACCAGGCACTTGTAAGCCTGCGATAAATACATACATAACTTCGAAAAGCATCGAAAAGTCATTGCCATGGTAATCTGGGATCGACGTTTTGTAAGTGCCGTTTACTGGTCTATGCAGAATAAATGATTTTTGATTTTGATGAACTCGAGATATCGTCTCAGCAGAAATCTTCCCACGGATACCGCCTCTACCAAAGCCGGTGGAAGTGATTATGTCGTACTCGAACCGACTAAAATCGTCGTCTATGGGTCCTTGATTCCTGGAGGTGAGATTATAAAATATACATATCTCTTGAACCTAGTATAGTAAGCCGCGGTAGCCTAGTGGTATGGGTAATGGACTGCTGAGACGAGGTCTCGAGTTCGATCCCAGGTTTACCATGGCACACTTTTCGATGCTTTTCGAAGTTATGTGTGTATTTATCGCAGGTTTATAAGTGCCTCGGAGAGCACGTTAAGCCGTCGGTCCCGGTTGCCACACAAACATCTATGGCAGTCGTTACGGGTAGTTGGAGCCCTCAAAAGTCCAACCAGCCTAACTTGGAACTTCGATATCGCCATTGGTCTTTAGACCATTGGTTGTGGAGGTCAGATGGCAGTCGCTTCACGGAAAATATCGAAGTTCAGCCGCATCACAGTTAGACTGGAAAGCCGACCCCAACTGAATTGGGAAAAAGGTTCAGGGAATGATGATGATCTCTTGCACCTCGGCAAGCTGTTCATTAGTAATTTCAGTTGCCAATGCTTATTTGCATCATTTAAACTTACAAAGACATATACAAGATTCCGGTTTTAAGTCATGGCAACCCTGCGCATGGAACGTTGGAAACACTGTGTATTTTACAAACAGGAAACGACCTGAGTACCGTTATAGACTCCTGCGCAGCCTACATTGCAATTCTACAGACATACTTTATTTTAAAAAATAAACCTTTTTAATGTGACTTACAAACTAGATGGTGCAGGAGTGGAGTGTTTTCTTGTGTCATGGGTTCGATTTCCGTTCGGTGGAAGTGTTTGTGAACTTTTTTTATTAACTTATTGCTCAGTGCAAATATTTATATGCATGCTATTTGCATTGGACTGGTCGTGCCTCGGAGAGCACATTAAACCAGTCGGTTATATACAACCGTCCGATCCGGTTGTTATTCGAATATCGAGTTGGAAAATGCTCAGAGGATAATGAGAACTTACTGCCGTTAGAGGAGTCCAACTGGAGAAGTACCTCCGCCCTACAGAATACCGCGGCTAATAATAACCTTGTGTTGTGTTTCCGACGGTGAGTAAGGTAGCCAGAGCTCACTGGAGAGTTTTTATATTGTCAGTGGGAAGACCAAGAAACCCTGCTTTGTCTTCTGCAATGTCAGCACAGAGACTTTCTTATCCTTTACTCCTTCCTCTCTCCCCTCACAAGTGTGATGCCCCTGGTGTTGCCAACGTCCATAGACTACGGTAACCTCTTTCCATCGAGTAGCCCGTGTGCTTATCTGCCACATAAGTGGTATAATAAAAAGATGTTTAAAATATGAGTCAGAGTGGTTATTATCAAGTTAATTATTCTGAATTATTTTTTTATCTTTACTATTTTTCAAGTAAGTAATAAATTATAATAAGTGAAGTTTTTATATGTCTAAAAAAGTATTGTAGTATTTTTATATAGGACATGTCAATTTGTCTTTATCTAGCCTAGATGAAGATTAGTTATCTTTTTTTTATACCGCATAGGCGACGGACAAGCACACGGTCCACCAGATGAAAAGTGGTGTTTAGACGTTTGCTACCAGGAGCGTTACATTCGTGCTGCCGACCCTATAGAAACCTTCTAATGGTCTTCTAGAAGAGGTGGTGAAGGGAGCGGGGTGAAGGTTAATAGAGTCTCTATGCCAACAGCGTAGCAGAGAAATTGTTTATTCCATTGACAACACAAAAACTTTCCAGTGCATTCTGGCTACTCTACTTACCACCGGAAACACAACACAAGGTTATTATTAGCCACGGTATTCTGTAGGGCAGAGGTACTTCCCCAGTCGGACTGCTCAATTGAGACGGAAGATACCGTCGCATCTGATATTTACTCAAGTAAAACAAAAACTTATCCACCCAGTCTGGAATCGAACCCGTTCGCAACAAAAACAAGTTTACTTATTGCGTGATAAATTAAAAGGTACTTAATAACTACAGCAGACAGAGGACCGCTAGGAAAATGGCTCGCGTACCGTTAGAGGCTTGCAGGGAAGAGAGAGGTACCGGAGGGCCAATTAAATTACATACTAGCTAGATTACGGCCAGTTATGCGATCTGTGTTAAGTGTATAGCTACCGGCATATATTTTGATGTCAACGTGGTGGTTTGATCTGATATAGAGTTGAGTTTCTTACCGGAGTTTTCTTAGGCCGGGGCCGTTTCATCCGGTGGTCCATTTACTCACCAATTTATAAAATATTGTTCATATTAATGTTTTGTAAGTTTAGTTAAGTGGTCTATACATAATAAATGACTTTTGAATTTTAGAATAAATTATGATTAATATAAGGGTTTTGAACTGTATCCCGCTTCGCCGCGCTGGTCCGGTGTCCGGTGAGGGTTGGAGGGTAGCCAGTGTGGTGCAAGATGTCTTCAGAGGCTTTGGTTCTCAAGATGGTGGAAGAAACCCCTTACTCTCATACGACCGCCTCCAACCGGTCGGAATGGAGGACGATGGGGGAGGCCTATGTTCAGCAGTAAACGTCCTATGGCTAAAATAATGATTATGAATGATGATGATTACTTAGCAGTCATTTATCTATATGCCATGATGTTTTAAATGTTGAACGCGTTGATGTCTTTTATACTAAAGTTAAGTTTTATTCTATATAGTGACTATTATTGAATAGGATAAATAACTTAGAGTTATTATTGTAAATAAAGTATGTAATAATGTAATCAACATAACTTTTGATCATATTTTGATAATGATTAATATAGGCTTTAAGATACATACATATTCACGTGTGTTTATCCATGAAAAGGTAGATGGAGGTATATTTACACCCACATTTCGCCAGATATGTCGCCTATTGCCGAGAAGCGTTTACTTTTATTTAGGGCACATCAATCTGACTTCACCCCTCCTGATGGTAAGCTATAGACTAAGTCTCAGTAAAGAGAGTCACCATTACAAACACGAACAGCATTACAATGGTCATACTTTGTCACGCCCCGCTTAAAGGACCCGGGACTGTAGCCGGAAAAACTGTATCATTAGGCTGTATGTAGGACACTGGATTGTCGGAAGAAAAACAGCCTTCTACAGTACCTAATTGGTCTTGAATGTTCACAGACACAAGCAAACACACACACATACAAACACACCATTTTTTATCCCTAAATCACACTATAGAACTACAATTTCCTAAGTTTTTGTACTGTTTTTGTATTAATTGATAAGTAAAGAACAATTGATTACTTCATGTAATTAATTAATCAATTAGCTAAATAATTAATTAACTGAATTGTTCACTTATTGTATTAATTAACTAATAGTCAGCAAAAAGTTTATCCGTGTTATTGAAATAACACATATTGTTCAATTGTGACACATGCCGACGACCGTTGTGGCAGCAGTGAATGCGACTGCCACGGGTTCGATTTCCGTTCAGTACAAATATTATTTCAATCTGAATATTTTCATTGATCTGGTTGTTTTTATGTATAATATGTATGTATTTACAAAAAATAAATGTATCAAAGTATGTTTATCTGCATTCTTGAACCCATAACACAAGCGAGCTTAGCTATGCTTACCATGGGTCTATGTGACGTTGTGTAGATTGTCCTATAATATTTATTTATTTATTTGATTAATTGTTTAATCAAAGTACAGTCATTAACTAATTGGAACTATTAATAAATCGTCTGACTTCTCAAAGCTCTTTTAAGTTTATTAATCTAATTTCGCACGGTTAGAGCAAAACATGGGTAACCCTATACAAGACGATTAAGGGATAGGGTTGTTTAACATCAGACAGATGTATACAGCCCAAACTCAGTCTCAGATGTATGACTCGATCGATAGTGCCCGGAATACTAATAGGCTCACCCTCTATTACGTGGGATCGAATACAGTGATTAGTGAAATGTGGGTTTTAATTAACCTCTGCTTAACCTTAAGGGATAAGCGCGATTATATTAAAATATACCTCTATGGACTATGAAACCACTTATACGTACTTATAAACCTTTTTTACGTTTGTAATACATGTTTATATAAATACATGTATTACAAAAAGGTTAATATATACTCGTAGTTTACAGTTCAACAATTTTTATAGTTAACTGCGTAAACAAACAAACTTTCTCTGCTGACACACAACACAGGAAAACGTTTAAATATTTACACTTCTTTTCCTGTTAGCCCTAAGTTAAATACTTACAAAGGAAAGTAATACTCACTAAGTTACTCAAGTTAGTACTTGCAAAAGAAAGTTTGTTTACAATAATACATAATTTCATTTGTGTAAAGTTATTTTGGATTACGGAGGTAAGACATGACATCTCCCGCCCTAATTGAGCAGTCCGACTGGGGAAGTATCTCCGCCCTACAGAATATCTACCTAATAATAACCTTGTGTTGTGTTTCCGACGGTGAGTAGGGTAGCCAGAGCTCACTGGAGAGATTATGTGTTGTCAGTGGGTAGACCGAGAAACCCTTTGTCTTCTGCACTGATATTACAAAGACTCTCTTAACCTTCTCCCCTCCCTCCTTCCCCGTCCATCCTCTTCTCTATATGGTCGGCAGCACGAATGTGACGCCCCTGGTGTTGCAAAAGTCCATGGGCTACGATAACCACTTTCCATCACCTAAGTGGTATTAAAAATAATTCCTGTTGTATGTTTTATTTGCTAATCATGTTATACCTGGGTAGAAGATAAACGCATGGCTGTTGTATGTTTAAATTGGAAAAGTAAATGTCTAAACGGGATTTGAACCCGTGACCTGTCACAGAGAGAATGCTTTGATCACTTGTGCTGCTAAACCATGACTAGACCATTCGAATTTTTCCTTCACATGTTAGAGGGCGACGTTAGAGCCATCTATCGGCAATCCGAAACAAACTATTAAATACTTTTTAAACAGTACAGCTGCGATAGCCTAGTGGTATGGGTAATGGACTGCTGAGACGAGGTCTCCGGTTCGATCCCAGGTTTTACCATGTCAAACACTAACGACTTTTCGATGCTTTTCGAAGTTATGTGTGTATTTAGCGCAGGTTTATAAGTGCCCGGTTAATGGTAATAGGCTCGTCATTTATTACATTGGGACCTAAACATAAACTAGCGAAATGTGGATGCTAGCACCTCTGCCTACCCCTTTCGGGGATATAGGCGTGAGTTTATGTATGTATGTTTAAACAGTATGCCAGAATATACTCAGAGATGAAGTAAGTATGGATATCGACATGGATGCGACCGGTACTAATTCAAGGATGATGATGCTGATAAAACCACGTACGGAACATAATAATATAGAACTATGGACCTCTAAAAATTCGCACCTCAAGCGGCCACTGCGCAGGCCGAGACACCCACTTATAACTTTCTAACTCCGATAACGGTACGACATACATACATGTTCAAATTAACATATTACATTATCAGCCTTATCACCTGAGGAATAAGAACTACAAAACTGTATCAATAATTTGGTCGACAATTTAAAATGTGTTAACAAATTTGAGTCTTAAGCTTTGTGTTATAAAGTTGCTTTTTGTTGTGTCATAGAGGCTGTGTCATTCGAATTCGAAATATAGATTATTGATTTTGGCGCGTAGGATTTTTGAATTGCTTTTTTTAATATCTGGGTATAGAGTTAGTGCAAATTGGCTTATGGGTAGGTATATAATCATAGTATAAAGTAGGTACATACGGGAGAAGTTACAAAGTAAAATAATATTGTAAATTACAGTCGACAAAGGATTCAACTTAATAGAACTTTATATCAAAAGGTGTAACTTATGACTTTTCCAACCGTACATTTCTTAAGAGTTAATAATATGCATAATATACTGAACTGTAGTGTTTTATTAAATATTTTTTTCAACGTATGTGGTGCCGTCACCATTATCTTTTCATGATAATCTTTCTCCGTAGAAAGAATATCAATAGGTACCCGATCTTATTCTGAAGGGGTTGTGAGAGGTGACTAATGGAAAACAAAGATGATATCACTGCGAGAAGGAAAACTCGAAATAATAAAACCCTGTACCAACCCGTCTGACCAGCGTGGAAACAATAGTTCAAAGCCTCCTAAGATTGGGAAAGGTATATCCAACATTGGACTATGATAGGCCTAGTGGTATGGGTAATGAACTGCTGAGACGAGGTTTCGGGTCCGATCCCAGGTTTTATCATGGCACACACAATGTGTGTATTTAGCGCAGGCGCCATTCATTACATTTTGGGACCTAAACATAAACTGGCGATATGTGGGACCATAGACATATTCCCATAGACATATTACTAGCGTAAATAAACTCACAGACTCTTTCATTACCGCGTAACCGAATTTATAATGTCAGTGGCAGTGACTTAGGGGCTAGATGGGGACACCATGATCCCCACATTAGGGGAAGAGGGTCATCTCAAAAGAGATGTCCCCGGGTCTGACGGGGTGCGAGAGATATATCTTGTATAAACTCACCTCCAGCAATCAAATACCCATAGACGGCGTGCGTTTTAATCGGTTTGAGTCCGACATAATCACCTTCACCGGTTTTTTTATCACGATAAAAAGAACCAAGCTGTAAGCGGCCACCACCATGTAGCACTGATCGTGTTTGCAATGGTGACCGTCTTTCATGAGACTTTGCCTTCAGCTTAACATCAGGCGAGGTGAAGTCAAATTGACGTGCCATAGATAAAAAAAAACAAGTGGCAGTGACTTATGACTTTAGTTTTTTTTTTTTCTTATTTATGGCACGTCAATTTGACTTCATTTCGTGCGTTCACCTCGTCGTTTGCTTTAGTATAGAAACATTAACATTACTGCAATATAATTATATTTCTGTCAAAGTTGATAATGGTTTATAAAAAAACTTTTCACGATTCATATATTCTGTCACTTTCTCACGTCTAGGTTTTGTGTAAAGATACGTAAATCACTCGCACAGTTTGGTCCTCTAAGTATCACTTTATATGTTTTCCCCTGTCATACAGTTCAGAATTCAAACGAGAAATCCCGTTATGCCCTCAACCATCAAGATATTACCTAGATGGTTTTTTTTAACCCGTTGACATTTCTAGGTTAGTTCATTACACGATCAAGTGGAGTGTAATTGATGTTTGTGTAATGTCACATATTATTATTTATGCTCCGTTTGGTCCTTAAATGTGAAAGTTGGTAAGATGTTTAAATGTTTGTAACTCAATTACGCTTGAACGACTGAACGTATCGGGCTGAAATTTGGCGTACGGATAGTTTATAGTTTGGAATAACAGATGGATTTTATATATTTGTAATAGTTCCATACGGGAACGAACGCCTGGGCCGCCTTTTCTTCGAAAGTCTCTATGTCATGGCGGTAATGAACGCGACTGCTCTCAGGGTGGAGCTGCCTGTCATCCTAGCAGAAGCAGGCCTGGGTGCCGGGGGCTGGACGGGGACGCCGTGGTCCCTATACATCCAACGGGGGTCATCTCGAAAGAGAGTGCCCCGGGTCTGCCGTAGTGAGAGGGATATGTTGGCTACTATCTCACCTCCGGCAACTTAAAGACGGCGTGCGTTTTAGTCGGTTCGAGTCCGACATAACTTACTCAACCAGCTCCGGTGGGGATTTTCGGCACAATAAAACAGCATTTACATGCATGAATTAAGGCTATTTGCATTAGCCTGATCGTGCCTCAGCCGACTAATAACTTTAACCGTGTTTTTCACTGATTTTGTCGCTGACTATACCTTCCTAGCTCTCTAATCATCTACATTTCAAAACA
Source organism: Pelosia muscerda (assembly GCA_963691645.1). Classification (NCBI taxonomy): domain Eukaryota; kingdom Metazoa; phylum Arthropoda; class Insecta; order Lepidoptera; family Erebidae; genus Pelosia; species Pelosia muscerda. The sequence goes on along the minus strand of OY829126.1, from coordinate 2,621,470 downwards.
ATAAAACAATTTAAACTGTTGTATTTAAAAAATACCAACCAATCTTTGTAATTACAGTTATTTTGTACCAGTAGACGGACAGACGAACGTTACATTACTATTGTGTGCAAATCACTTGTTTAATATGCTCATACTACATTTTAGCATGTGTATTGTACAGTCGCCGTTAGCTTGGCTTAGCCTAGCTTGTCAATGGTTAGCTTAGCATATTTATTGATGAAACTTAGCTTAAGAAATGTCATTGTTATGATAAAAATATCTACCTTGTATTTGATATCTAGAATATAAAATAGCTACGGAGTGTAATGGAGAATGAACGAATGGAGGTAGAAAGAAGAGTAATTAAGTAGTCCGAATAGGGAATTCCCTCCAGAATACCGCGGTTCGGTAGTATAATAACAAGAATTTGAACAAGGAACATCTCGATCATAAGACCCACACCTTAACCATCCAGTTAACGATACAACCATTCATCGATTTTATTTGTCAAAATTAAAATATAGAAATGATCTTGTAATTCAAAATAAACTTAACTATTACAATAATATAAACAACTCGTCAAAATTTAAAACAAAGTCACCTTAATACAAAACATAAAATAATATTCATTGATTGATTAATTTGAATATAAAAATCTTTCAAAATATTTATAAATATCAACACTTATGTAGGCGACTGTACGTCCGGTATTTCTATCCGAAAACTTTGATGATACACTTCGATAAACGTAATTATTTTGTACTAGATGTAAGGAGATTATAGCTGATAAACAGTTAGACAGGAAATCAGAAGAACTAAACTCCATCCGTGGGATACGCGGAGTTTAAAATATAGAGGAAGCCGTTAAACCCCGTTAGTGAGAAACTAATGTCGCCGAAATCTCGTAAAAAAGCACGTTTAGTCAACACGGTAAACAGGAGTCTAAACAAATCGCAATTCATTGTTATTGTTATTTATTTTTTATTCAGTAACAATTTTTACATTGTGTTCATACATAATATTATTACAATAATTAATTTCAAATCTATTAAATAATATTGGTACTTCTTCTTCTTCGAAAGACCTTTCTTTAAAAAACCGCGGTAGCCCTATGGTATGGGTAAAGGACTGCTGAGACGAGGTCTCGGGTTCGATCCCAGGTTTTACCATGGCACACACCAATGACTGCGATGCTTTTCGAAGTTACGTGTGTATTTATCGCAGATTTATAAGTGTCCGGTTAATGGCAATAGACTCGCCACCTATTACATTGGGACTTAAATATAAACTGGCAAAATGTGGGTGCTAGCACCTCTACCTACCCCTTAAGGGATATACTACCCCTTACGGGTAGTTGGACCCCTAAGAAAGTCGATCAACTGGTCTCACTGTAGTACTTCCATATCGCATATACATATAGGTTGTGGAGGTTAGAAGACAGTCGCTTCACGGAAAATATCGAACGGCCGCAATGCAGTTAGACTAACTTATTATCATATTTTTTATTATTCTAATGTATTATAATTATTTTTTTATAACCCACATTACACAATAACATAACGTGGTTATGAATTAAACCAAAAATTCACACACTGTTATAAATAATGAAATTAATTATAATAATTATTATAATAATGCATCTCATTCCGTTTGTGAGTTACTTAACGGTTTTATCAATTACCTTTTTTATACCACTTAGGTGGCAAACAAGCTTGTGTGCAACCTCATGAAAAGTGGTTATCGTGGCCTATGGACGTTTGCTACACACATAGAAAGGAGGGAGGAGAGGGGAGAGGGATTAAGAGAGTCTCTGTGCTGTCAGTGCAGAAGACATAGAAGGGTTTGTCGGTCTTCCCACTGACAACACAAAACCTCCCTAGTAAGCTCTGGTTTTCCTACTCACCGCCGCAAACACAACACAAGGTTATTATTAGCCGCGGTGTTCTGTAGATTGGAGGTACTTCCCCAGTCGGACTGCGCAATTAGGACAGGGGATTCCAGGGTATGCCTTACTAAATTCCGTACAGCACAACATGATGATGATGGCTATAATAACAAAACAAACTCACGCATTTATCCCCGAAGCGGTAGGCAGAGGTGCTAGCACCCACATTTCGCCAGTTCATGTTGAGCCTATTGCCATTAACCGGGCACTTATAAACCTGTGATAAATATACACACATAACTTCGAATAGCAACGAAAAGTCATTGGTGTGTGCCATAGTAAACCTGGGATCGAACTCGAGACCTCGTCTCAGCAGTCCATTACCCATACCACTAGGCTACCGCTGTTTATTACATATATTTACAAGTAATTTAATTACAGTTGTTACGTAAATTTACCATCGGTTTTCACTTATTTTGCAAGAGATGCGGGTATTTATACATTGCAAATGAAAAAAAAAATAGAAATTTACTGATATGGGAACGAAATAATTGTTTATTTAAGTATCTGTTTTATGAGTATTTAAATTTATTGGATAACTTTAGGCCCCGGCTTCGCTCTGCAATACATAATAAAAAAATTAACCTCTGCCTATCCCAGAGGGAAAAAGTAGGATAAATTATACATAACCATATATACATACATATATAATTATAGTTATATACGTATATATATAACTATATGTCTGATACTCCCCAAGATGTTAACTGGTAGAGCTTGTGCGGCTGAGCACGTAATTATTTCCTTGCGATTTACTACGCATAGCAAGGAATCGGGTCAATTTTTTTCCAAATTTATTCAGCTGCAACAGATAAATAAAATGCTTTCGCAACTGGTATCTACATATACCGATATCAGAGGTACACTTACAAGAAAAAATATCTTCATTAGATCTCAACATTTGGTAGGTAGAACTAACTCTGATTCATCCATTATTAAAGCTATAACCTTTTGCAAGCCCGCCCTAGTCTATGCTCCTTACACCTTGCTATCCAACGCAAGGAACACCGCTCAGTGTTAACGACCTAAGAACCAGCTATCTTCGCTTATCTTTAAGAAAGTCAATTGAATTCTCGCAAACAGAATAAAACCTTCATGTAACTACCTGGCTTTATAATTGCAGATCGTGGCATCGATATCGTATTATTTAAAAAAATATAATATTCAAACTTTATTGTTCTTTTTTTGAACGTCAGTTTTAAGGTTATTTCGCGCGAATTTAACGGAAGTTTAGATTGTTTTGTTTCGTTATTTATTGCAATTGACGTTTTTAATATACATACAATCCTAATTATGGTTTTTGATTGTTTAGATTTACTTAGTTGCAATGTACAATTTCGTTTTAAGAACTATTGTGTTTATATCTGAGACTAGCTTTTTCCCGCGGCTCTGCTCGTGTGAACTTCTGATTCCGATCCAGCTGTTACATAAAAACCTTTCGTAGAGTTCAAAACCACTCGAATTGGTCCAGCCGTCTTCGAGTTATGCGCTTAGCAAAATATTTCGCGATTCATTTTTATTTATTATATAGATTAATATACATATTATTGTTTAAATTTAGATCTTATGATCCATTTGTAAACATAAATACTTTAAATAGTTATAAAATCAAAACCAATTGGTTCAAAATATATTTATGTGTAACGGTAAACAACTATCTACAAAACACGTTTGAAAACCAAATACTTATCTAGTATTGTCTATGTTATAAAACGAAGATAACAAAAAAAATTAAATTTAGAATACCATAAATAAAACCTCTTATCCACGCAAAAAAAATGTTACAATATCATTAAATAAGTAATAATATACTTATCTTGTATTGTGTCTATGTTCATAAAACGAAGATAACAAAAATATTTTTGAATTTCGAATGCCATAAATAAAGCCTCTTATCCACGCTAAAAAGAAAGTTACAATATGATTAACTAAGTAATAATAAAAAGAATGTCATAGTTTCTAGTTGTGGACAACGAAATCGGTCATCGAGTGCGGGGTCGGATTCCGTACGGGACCGCGTTTCGTTCATTTCACTGACCTACATTCAACACAACGGAACGCGTTGAGACGTCAGCTTAACATAATACTACGAATTTCTTTGTCTTTTTACAAAAATTACCTTATAAATCTTTCATTTATTTGATAAAAACAATCATTATTAATTTTATATTTTAACATTCATTTTATAAGATTAAATAACGTATATACTATGTCAGATTTGTAATAAGCTATGCAAAAATATTTACGCTTAGTAATAAAAACATAATTATTATAATCCCACTTATAAAAGTACCTAATCAGGCTGAATATAGTGAATGTAGGAACCCTTTCGCCATAAAATCGTAAGATAAAACTGATTTATAGTTTCAAAACGCGTTTTCATAGCGCAAGTTGTAGTTACGACAAGCTTTTCTACGATAAACGACTCGATTTTATTTCTCGAGTACTGCTCGCTGTAGGAAGAGCAACAACCTATGATTGCACGCCGTTATGCCTGATCGTCTTGGCCGCTCCAATGATAAAAAAACGGCAACTCTTCCAACGATCACTTTTTAACGAGCTTAGAATAGTTGAAATGCGAAACATGTTGTTAAAAACTAATTAGTATTACCAATTGCCATTATGCGCCAAAATTATGGCGGTCGTAATAAGGGGCAAAGCAACGGTGCATCGAAATCAATTTTTATATTCACCTGTTTAACGGACACCAAGACGTAGTCTCACAATCACAGCGAACTCATTATCCACCCGGCACTGAGAATAACAGTTATTCGTACTAATAGCAATGAATAACAACATAAGAAGATTACGATCTCTTTTTAGTTACAAAATATTTTTTTTTGTACAAATATCCGAACGAATTCTAGATTTAAAAAATAAGTTTTTAAAGTTTCGCGTGCGCGCGCTTTTTATTATTAAACTTTTTTTTTCGGTATGAGGCACGGGCGTTCGGCGCGACAGCCTTGACCGCTACGCGACTGCGGTCCCACTGAACGAACTGTCTTGGTGCAACCGCGATCGTATTCTCGTCTATAATGTAAACACGATTGCCATAGGCTCTCACCCAAATACATTGGAGATTTCTAGGTTATATAAAACTTGTATGAGGATGTTACTAACTAAGGTAGGTATATGCTTTGACATTAACAGCCTATAATATAATTTTTATTCTGTACTTATCGCTATTAAAATTTTCTATTAAAAATAATTACGGTAAGTAAGTCCTTTTTTTCTAAAATATAATAGCAAAAATGAGTCCAAAAATTTTATTTTTTTGATTCAACTGAAAAATAGTGGTAATTTTTATTTTTGATACGGCAACACAGTTGTATAAAGTACTTTCCAACAGTTATTCTTCGCTTGGTTGCACTGATTCCGGTCAACTTATGTTGCTCATGGCTTAAAAAGTTTTACAAGATTGAAAGCTTATTAATATAGATTATAGTAAGGAAATAAGATGTGTATAAATACTTTTAGATCGTTAGTTTTATGATGAAGGAGTTCCGAGTTCGAATCTGGGGAAACACACTGAACGTGAACCCACTTCTTAAAAAAACAATTTATAATACTTGGAGGGGCTAGGACCAATGCTGTCTTTACCATAGAGGCACTAGGGGCGCGTGCCCAGGGTCCACTGCTTTAGGGGGCCCTAGGCACGACGACAATTTCTCACACACTAACTTAACAACATTTTTCTCACAGAAAATGTGACAAATTAGTCAGTTTACACCCTCGGTATTAAAAACGACCATAGGCCGTCTGGATATTCACTTTTTCCAATCTCAAATTAATTTGAATAGACAGCATTTTTTTTTTATTTTTTTTTTTTATACTGCGTAGTTGCAGACAAGCACACAAGCATATTTAATGGTTCAATTTTTAAAAAAATATTTTAACCCCTCCAGCTAAGCTTAATGGCTTGTGTTATGAGTGGGTTCCGGAATCAAACCCGGGACCTCACGGTCGTAAGGCTGACTTAACCACTAACCGTCGGTCGCTTACAAAATATATTAATATAAGTATTAACTAGGTCCATACCCATATCTTTCTCTCAGTGACTTCTTTACATTCTTCTATTTTAAAAGCAGTGGATAATGAATTTCTAATACCCACGCATATGTACCTCGAAATGTCAGAGGTGCGTGACCGGGGAACGAATTTGAACCGCCACGCCGATACACTAATAGTCATTAATATTACTATCGAAAATAGATTTACAGACTCCTTCAAACCGCGTAACCGAATTTCAAAATGTCACTTATAAACCTGCGATAAATACACACATAACTTCGAAAACCATCGCAGTCATTGGTGTGTGCCATGGTAAACCTGGGACCGAACCTGAGACCTAGTCTCAGCGGTCCATTACCCATAATGGTTATAAAAAAACATTTCCCGGTTCGTATACTCTGTCACTTTCTCACACGTAGGTTTTGGGTAAAGATGCGTATGTCACTCGCGAGACAACCTCCGTGGCGTGGCGGTAGTGAACGCGACTGCTACGCACGGGGCGCGAGTTCGATCCCGGCTCAGTGCAAAAAGTTGCATGCATGAATATGGCAGTTTGCACTAGTCTGATCGTGCCTCAGAGAATACGTTAAGCCGTCGGTCCCGGTTGCCAAACAAACATCTATAGCAGTCGTTTAACTTTTTTTTTATACAACTTAGGTCGCTGACAAGCACGTGGCCCACCTGTTGGTAAGTGGTTACCGTGGCCTATGGTAAGACCAGAGGAATAACACTCGTGCCGCAACCCCTGTAAGAATAGAGACATTCTGTGTCGGCAGCGCAGAAGATGTAGGATAAGCCTATGATTTTGCCACTGACAACACAAAACCTCTCTAGTGAGCTCTGGCTACCCTACTCACCACTGAAAGCACTACATAAGTTATTAAACGGCGATATTCTGTAGGGTGGAGGTATTTCCCAGTCGGACTGCTCGATTGGGACGGATATACCGTTGTGTCCTTGTATATGTATTGTGTGTCGTTTAGTTGAAGCCCTCAAAAGCCCAACCAGTCTAACTTGGAACTTCGATATCGCCATTTGGTCATTGGACCGTTGATTGTGGAGGTCAGATGGCAGTCGCTACACGGAAGATATCGAAGTTCAGCCGCATTACAGTTAGGAAGCCGACCCCAACTGAGTAGGGAAATGGTTCAGAGAATGAGATACGTATATCACTCGTCTTTAATCAGTGCGTGTTGCCAGTGATGACCTTTCTATACTACTATCTATTTCTATCCTACCTTTCTATAGCTCAAGGTTACACAGCGAGCTATAGAAAGGGCTATGCTCGGAATCTCTCTGCTAAATCGAATCAGAAATAAGGAGATCCACAGACGAACAAAAGTGGTCGACATAATCTACAGGGTTAGCAAGCTGAAGTGGCAGTGGGCATGGCACGTAGCAAGAAGAACAGATGGCCGTTGGAGCCGAAAGGTTCTCGAATAGAGACCGCGTACCGGTAGACGAAGCGTGGGACGGTCTCCTGCGAGATGGACGGACGACATAGTCAAAGTCGCGGGTACCCATTGGATGCAGACCGCTTCCAACCGGTCGGATTGGAGGTCGATGGGGGAGGCCTATGTTCAGCAGTGGACGTCTTGTGGTTGTAATGATGAATGATGATATCACTCGGACACTTTATTTCTCTAAGGAGAACTTTATGGACTTAGATGACGCTATGTAATGCGTCCTACAAGATTCTTTTGCGGTTATGCCTCAGCAATCCAAGACGTCACTAATTACACCACTATTTTCCTTTGGGTATTGTAATTTTGACTAATTAATGTCACCTATTATCCTTCCTTGTCGAAACAGGTCACTCTGTTAGTCATGTCGGAAATTCAAACATAATTTAGATTTTCTAGGAAACTAAGGATAGATGCCGATAAGAAAAAGATGTTTGAATACACGTCATACAAAATACGTTTGTGGAATGCATTTTTGAGGTGCGTGTACGATGTGTATGCATGAATATGGCTATTTGCACTGGTCTGGTCGAACCTCGGAGAGCACGTTAAGCCGTCTGTCTCGGTAGTCATACGAACATCTATGGCAGTTGTTACGGGTAGTTGGATCCTTTAAAAGTCCAACTAGCCTAACTACAGAACTTCGATATCGTCAATTTGGTTGTGGAAGTCCGATGGCAGTACAGAATCGTTAGTTACAAAAACGTTTTGTACAATTTTTTTATAATAACAATAACATAAATATTCATTTATGTAGTACACTTTATGCATCCGTATAATTAGTTTAGATTAGATATTCGTAAAATATAATAGATAATATCGAGGTAAAGTAGTTGTATGCTAAGGAAACAGTAATTGGGTGAATTATTTTTAAGAATCGCGGTAGCCTAGTGGTATGGGTAATGGACTGCTGTGACGAGGTCTCGAGTTCGATCCCAAGTTTACCATGGCACACCCCAATGACTTATTGATGCTTTTCGGAGTTAGTGTGTATTTATCGCAGGTTTATAAGTGCCCAGTTAATGGCAATAGACTCGCCACCTATTACATTGGGGCCTAAACATTAACTGGCGAAATGTGGGTGCTAGTACCTCTGTCTACACCTCCGGGGATACAGGTGTGAGTTTATGTTATGTTATTTTTATACATACGAGTAGATTTAGTGTTAAGGTGATTTTCCTATCAATTTGACATCATCACTACATAGTATAAAACAAAGTCGCGTTTTCTGTCCCTATTTTTCATATCCTTATGTCCCTCTTTATGCTTAAATCTTTAAAACTACGCAACGGATTTTAATCCGATTTTTTTCACTAGATAGAATGGTTAAAGAGGAAGGTTTATATGTATATAACATCATGCTACAACCAACAGGTGCGGAGCAGGAATGAAAAATGTTGCAAAAACGGGGTGACGCAGACGAAGTTGCGCGCGTCATCTAGTAACCCATAAACAATTAAAGATGACATACCATTTTTTTGTATGACGCAAGACGCAAGTACACAAACACTTAATGACAAAAAAATGTGCCCTCATTTCGTCAATACTCATTAAACGTAGTATTTCCGCAAAAGCCCTTTCATATTACTCACAAGCAGATAAAATCTTAACGGGAACGTAAGACGTTCTCATTTTGTCGAACATAAAACTACATTAAAATAAACAATTTATTAGTGATTCAAGTAATTAAATATGATTTTATCGAACTTCCGTGGCGTGGTGGTAGTGAACGCGACTGTAACGCGCTAGGCACGGTTTCGATTCTCGTTCAGTGCAAATATTTATGTGCATGAATATGAATATTTGCATTGGTCTGGGTGTTTTTATGTTTAATATGTAGGTACCTATGTATAATATGAAGAGCCGAATGCCGCAACCACATTTGCGTAACATTTTACCGTGACAGTGAAGTGGTTACGTCCACACTCAACGTTTTGTTTTGATATCACGTTGTCCAGTCAGCTGTTCATGTCACAAATCTGGACGCACCTGAAGACGGAGTGCGTTTTAGTCGGTTGAAGTCCGATATAACTACTCTCACCGGCTCCTTTCCGTCTTGGTTGCCGGAGGTGAGGTAGTAGCCAACATATTATCCCTCGCACCCCGGCAGACCCGGGGCCTTCTCTTCGAGATAACCCCCGTCGGGTGTAGGGACCACGGTGTCCCCGTCTAGCCCCCCGGTATGCGGAGGCGCACTTTGCGCCGCCACCGCGTGCTTTGTTTTCTACACTGACAACACAGAAACTCTCGTAAACTTCACCCCTTCCCTCTTCCCCTCCTATCTGCAGGGTAGGCAGCGCGAGTGTGATGCTCCTGGTGTTTTAATCATCCATAGTCACAGTAACCATTTGCCATCAAGTGAGCCTCCACCTAACTTAGGTGGTAGACAAGCTCACGGCCCATTTCGTATAAAAAAAAGTTCCAGATTTTTATACGTTTTTCTTCCCTATCGCATTGAAGTCACGCGTTTTTAAAACGTGATGCAAAATCACGTTCCTACTGGTCGCAGGCAACAGCTAGTGATATTTAAAAAGAGAAAGTGAACAGCAATTAGCTATTTATTGAGCCTATTATAGTTTATGTATCGATCGATTGATTTCAAACGAAAGTTATAATTTTAAAACACAGTACCTACCTGATTTATTTATTTTTATTTTTTTTATTTAGTGCACGCCAATTGGAAAGCTGAAAGCAAAGTCTCTGGAAAGAGTGTCACCATTACAAACAAGTAGGTACAGTGTTACAATGGTGGCGTTCAGCTTGACGTCCTCATCATCAGATTTTTTTTTTAATTGTTTTATAAATACAGTGTGTAAGGGGGACGCTCCCGAAGCCGAAAGCCCCTGGTAGTACTCATGGTACACAAGATATTGACACTAAAAAAATTACGGCAACGCAATTATTTTTTTACTTTTCAATTTTTTTTTCAACCATTTAACTTGCGTTATTCACTCTCGATCGTGTTAGTATAGCTGAATGAAAATACATGAAATTGTAAAAAAAGCGCTACTTGTTCTTTTTTGCAGTTAGGTTTTTTATGAAATTTTCTTTTCATTTAACTTTACTGATATGATGAGAGAAAACAATGCGAAAAAAAATAAAACAATAGGTACAAAAAGTAAAAAAAAATACAATTTAAAAAAAATTGCTTTGCCGTTATTTTTTTTCATGCCAATATGTTGTATACCATGAGTACTACAAGGAGCCTTCGGCTTCGGGAGCGTTCCCCTTACACCCTGTATTATATGTAAATATTTTCTATCTATCTATCTTCTATACTATTATATACCTATTGTAAAAGTTTATGTTTGTCCACGATGTACGCAAAAACTAGTGAACGAGTTTCGATGCGGTTTTTTTTTCGCATTACAAGCGCTCGCGCATGGACCGTAATTTATTTTACTAGATATTCATAAACAATAATAAATTTAGGTCCTGATATCAAAAATTTCCTTTTGACCAATATATGCTAAATGTTTTCAATTCAGAGCATAGACTATTCTCATTCCTTTTATCGCTAATTTTAATTGATTCAACGTATCATTAAGTAGAGTAATAACAGCAATTTGCATACATTAATTAGACTTTTACGTCCTAAAAATCAATATTTAATTACTATTTTTAAATGAAGCTTCGAAAGGAGGTCATTCCAAAATATTGGTTATGTTTTTTGAACGGAAATTCAAATATTCACTGTTAAATCGATCGAGATATTTACTAGGTATGTTTGTTGATTGCATTTCGTAACCGATATTTCGGCGCTGTTGCAAGCGCCATGATCACGGTGTATAAGCTGGTGCATTAAAGAAAGGTTTTATAAATGGCGGCTTGTACTTGCGTTGACATATAGTACAGCTAGCATATAAAATTTCAATTTTTTTTTTTTTCATATGAAAAATAATATAAACCAGACCGGGTCGTAATAATTTCTAACTACCTGCGGCCGGCGGCTTCGTCCGCGACACGTGACGGCATCTATTTTTGTTTTAATCGGAAACAGTACCTACTTTTACACATAGAGTCCTTTTAAACGCACATTGAGTCCTTTCATCCTGAAAAAGGAACGCATATCACATTATATAAGGACGATCATGGAAGATCATGAAATAAAGAACTAACATTATTATGAACAACGGTCTTGTTTATATTTTTTTTTAAATGAAAAAAAAAATGAAATTTTGTATGCTAGGTGTACTATCTGTCAACGCAAGTACAAGCCGACATTTAAGAATCCTTTCTTTCATGCATCGCATCAAGAGCACAGAGCGTGGAAGAAAATAAATATCAATATTTTTTTTGTGTTGACGGTACGCGCGTGAGTGAGTATAGACAGTACTAGTGTGCGAGCGAGAGGAAGTGATAACGTCCGCCATTTATAAAACCTTTCTTTAATGAACCAAGTTATACTGACGACCGCCAAGCTTGTAGGTAAATGACCATGTCAATCTAAAATCGGAAATTCGAATGTACCTAATGTAAGAACTCTACAATCAAGCGTTACAGTGCTGTTTATTAAGATATTCAAATATTATATTGTTTATTAAGTATTTATGGTACAGAGAGACACTAGTGGTGGCTGGCATTTATATCTACGCGTCTTTAGGCTGTCTTTTGAAGATAGATCTGGATGCACCTTAGTGGATGAGCTCAAATCTATCAATCATTTAAAATCAAGACAATCCGCGCACGCCAGGGTCTCTTTTCTATCCCAACTTAGGTCTAAGAACCGTGCCGATGGGTATCAGACATTTTGGGATTCATTTCTCATGAACCAGACGCTATAAGTAGGTATTTAAATATTTTAAAAATGGCGGAGACTCTAGGTAACAAGGTTCTAATTGGTACAGTTTATTATACTCTGTCTAATTTAGGATGATACCTTTGACAGTTCACGTCTATGAAGTAACGTATTTTTATAAACAAATTAATACCTCTAAAATTATCGTAATTCATAGACAAGTACCGCCCACTTATCGTAGAGTAGTGCCTTGCAAGAATACAGCATAATTGACTGTGGACAAACGAATCGAATAAATCGAACATAATCTATTAATTTATGAAAATAATTTTATGTTTAAGTACTTATCTACTACAATTTTGGTAATAAAATTAACTAGATATAATATAAAACATAAATATTATACTATAAATGCGATTAGGTAATGACGCGCTGCACTAATGAAGTGTCACCTTAAGTAAACAAATATTTATAAAATTATAATACCCTAAGTAGGTACATAAAATAATAAGAAATAAATGTTTTACTATTTTTGTAACATCGATACCATATTCTACGGGAACGATAATCGAATATCGAATAGATTCATTTACGATTGTACTGTATGGGGTACTCTACTTAGACCTGTCAAAATTATCATCCTATATTTGACAAAGTATAAGCGTTCTATGTGAAATAGGTGCTTGGGAATCGATACGACCAGGTGATATCACCTGGGTGACTCAAGTGGAATAATCCGATTTTTTGTTGTATCATTATAATCTGGTAGTAAAGTAAGAAGGTTGTATTTTCTTTTCAATTTATAAATGATTGCATGTAGAATATTAAAAAAACTTCAAACATAATATGTACATAATAGTATATATAAATTATTAATTATTAAATAAAAATAAACAAATCCCTTCCGGACCCAAAGACTTAAAATAAACTCCACTGGCAGCCCTGAAGTAATGTCAATGATGTCATTAATGTCATCTCATGTCAATGTCAAATTAGTCAGCTGTCAGTTTTTTTAACAAACATCGGCTAAAAATTACAAAAACAAAAACATTAGGCGAAAATTATTAAGTTAATCAAACGAAAAGAACTGTTGAAACGTACAGCTATGTACTAATTCGCGTTATATACATTCTACTCCAAAGTAGAAACTGTAAGTTTTTATTGAAGTGCATATTTTTCTTTTCTCCGAGTGTGACGTGTGTTTGTATGAACAAATTCGTTGATAAATGCATGTATTTAGGTGTATTTCAGTTATATTTCTATAATATTTCCATGTTCTAACATTGTAAGTTGAGTAAATTCAGTCCCTCACTTATGATAACCTTTTGTAAAGATAACCTCAAAACAGTAAACAAATGCATGTGAGAGTTTGTAGGTTATGTTGCAATCAGTTCTTCCTGTCAGATCTTTTTTTTTTCTAAAACATCAAGTTGTTGGACAAAACTCTGTGGCGGGTATTCTTCTAAATGTTATGGGTCAAATGGTAGGTTGTCCCAGTAGAAGCCAACCAAAGTAAATAATAGTTAGCAGGTTAGCTTTTTGGTAACCGGGGTTGGTGCCCTCATATAGAAACAGTATGTTAGGTACTTACTGCCTGCCGGAGACTCCGTTGACCAGATGGGTGGTATCCCTTCTGCATGCCATTTCCCTAAAAAGCAATACAAAAGACATTCTAAACTTGTAATAAGTCTTTTATATTCTTGAATGAGGCATATGCATCTTCCATGATCATCTTTCTTTACATTCAAGGTTCTGAAGTTGGGCGTCCATTTCTACACAATATCAATCATAATGCTCGTAATACTTTTTTTGCATTACAGAAAAACAATTTCTACTAAAGAGTATAAATTTGATTACTAACACAAAATGGAAGTTTTAATGAAACCGTCATCACCCAAAAAACGTAAAACAAAAACAAAGACAACAATTTTGAATACGAAGAATTTGAAAATTGAGACAACAGGACCAATAACGCTGAACGTTCCTACAAAACCGGCATCACCGACTGTTCCGAATGTTCCAGTGAAACCGAAATCAGCTAAAAAGAGAAAAATAGAAGACATGGTTGATCTGGGTATTAAATACCCAATATTGAAGAATGAGCTACTTGTTCAAAGGTTTTTAAAAGTACCGATGTCTAACAATCAGAAAGGTATCTTATATTATTCATTTTAATATCACTTTTAGTATGTTAATATAAGTCAACTTTTATTTTGTGTAATTGAGAGTAATCCGACTTAAACACATATCAGGTGACATCAGGTGGGCTGTATACTTGTCTGCCACCTGCGTGGTATAATAAGGACTCATCGTCATTAGTATATGTTAGTTACTAATAAAATAGTCTGAACTTGAATTTCTGAACCTCTTCTACTCTTTCTCTTGACTTTTAGAGGTGACTGCCACATCTGAGACTACGGTCAGGAAGCTCTGTAGCCATGTGTTGCAAATATGATAATCCTTGTTGTGATTTTCCAAGTGACTACAATATGGAGTTCTTCAAGAAAGGCATTAGAAGGGAATTTATAGGGTCGGCAGCACGAGTGTGAAGCGTCTGCTGTTGCAAGGGCCAAAGGCTACAGTAACCACTTTCCATCGGCTGTGCAGTGAGCTTCTCCACCACCTAAGTAATATTAAAAAAATAGGTTCCAATGACATATCACTCCATTTATCATATATCACTTTCCAGGTCGCATCAGACAAGCTATCAAAGAGTCACTCCAGGGCACCAGCAACTCGGTAGTACCAGATATAGTGCACGGAAAGATCCAGGCTATACTCAAAAATTCTGTCAATCTCACGGACTCACAACTCAGACGTATCCGCATACTTTACAACCTGCTGACCACCTCACTCAAAGGTCAGAAGATAGTTGACGAACCGAAAAGGATAAAATCACCACCCATAGGGAAACCTTCACCGGTGGTATCCCAATCACCAACAAAACTGACACCAGTATTGGAAACGATAAATGAAAAGCCAAGAAAGAAAGCTGAAAGGAAAATAAATAAAAGCCCAGAAAAAGAGAAAACGGATAAAGATGGGAACGATAAGGTTCAGAAAAAAGTTAGAGGTCCTAAAAGATATGTTGTGTTTTTGGGTAATCTGCCGCTTGATGTTGATAAAGAGAAGGTGAGTCAGAAAAGATTATATACCTGCTTCTATTCCTGAGAAAAATGTTTCGACAGACAGACAGACGACGAAGTAATTGAATTGTTCAATAATTCTAATTTATCGAAGGGCCAGTAATGTATTGGGACCCTTTTTTCCGCACCTAGCCTCCCAGTGACTACCAGTAATGACTGCTATAGATGTTCGAATGGCAACCGGGACCGACAGCTTAAAGTGCTCTCTGAGGGACAACCAGACCAGTGCAAGTATCCATATTCATGCATATAATTATTTGCACTGAGCGGGGATCAAACCAGTGCCTTCTGCGTAGCAGTGTCGCGTTCACTACTGCCACGCCACAGGGGCTGTGTGAAATTTTTAGTTATAGTCTAGATGTTAAAGATTTATAATCACCAACGTAAAACCAAGAGTAAAACTTTACCAATTTTTTTTTTTAAGATTATGGGGCACTTCTCCGAGATGAACGAGCACATCAAAAATATACGGATACCAAAACCTAAGCAGGAGAACAAGAGTGGTATTGCTTTCATGGAGCTTAGCAACGAAGCCAGTTTTGAGGTATAAAATATAATCTGTCAATAGTCCTAAAGTTGCCTGTAAGATATATAGATAGATAGATAGATAGATTACTCTTATTATCACTATCACTACATAGTATAAAATAAAGTCGCGTTTTCAGTCCCTATTTTATGTCCCTTTCTATGCTTAAATCTTTATAAATACGCATCGGATTTTGATGCGGTTTGTTTCAATAGATAGAATGGTTAAAGAGGAAGGTTTATATGTGTATAACATCATGCTACGACTAACAGGTGCGGAGCAGGAATGAAAAATGTTGCAAAAACGGGGTGACGCAGACGAAGTCGTGCGGGTCAGCTAGTACACAATAAGATATAAATTAACAATATATCCAAATTGATTTCGACAATCCCTATCTTTTTAAGTGGTCTCAGTAAGTAGAGAGATTTGGGTGATCTCTCCGAAATACCACAAGAAATAGCATTGAAGGGCACAAAAATATTTATTTGAAATTATTTTTGCTAGCTGTACAAATATAAAAAAAATCTACGCTCACTATTATAAAAATCAACAAAATATTTACCATGTTTGATTTATTGATTTGAACCGATATTTCTGTACTGTCACAAACGCCATAATCACAGATGTACTGATAACCGCCGAGCTAGTTCTTATTGGGCTAAACGTATCGAACTACCCTCTTTCTCACTTGTTTTTTACGTTGCCATTACCACTGTCCGCGTTCTCACGCTGTACTCGATAGCAATACACTCGATAAAATAATTGGTTATATTAAAAAGTTATGGAAATTATGAATAGTCAAAAGTTTTTTTTTAAGGTCATTTCAAATTAGGCAAATCAAACGAAATTCGATTGTCAACTAAAGTTACCTACTAGGTATTTTTGTAGTTAGAATAATTGTCATTTTAATGCTAAGATTTATAGATATCAAATATATTTTTTTATTTTTTTTTATTCATAATATCACGCCTATATCCCTGTAGGGGTAGGCAGAGGTGCTAGCACCCACATTTCGCCTGTTTATATTTAGGTCCCAATGTAATAGGTGGCGAGCCTATTGCCATCAACCGGGCACTTATAAACCTGCGATAAATACACACATAACTTCGAAAAGCATCGCAGTCATTGGTGTGTGCCATGGTAAACCTGGGATCAAACCCGAGACCTCGTCTCAGCAGTCCATCATTTAATCAAAAAATAAAGTTTTTAATCGGAGACATCTGGCCCGATCTTCCAAACTGATTCGGCCGAATATAATACACATTTTAAAAGTGGAGATTTCGCCCGCGGATCTGTTTTTGAGTGGGCGAGTTGTCCCATAACCCACCGGGACCGGTAGGCTAAAACGTGCTCTCCGAGGCACGACCTGACCAGTGCAAATAGTCATATAAGCACTCACTACCGCCAGGCCTCTAACAATATTTTATTTTTGTTTTTCAGTTTGCGTTGTCTAAACACCATTCGATGCTCGGCAGAAAAAGAATAAATGTGTTATATACAGCACAGAAGCATGGGAAAATAACGCCGGCTGAAGCCAAGGTATTTACGTAGTCATTTTTTTAGGTTCCATACATGTTTTTTGGTCCCGTGCCGGATATCTCCACAGATACGGCCCCGCCGAACCCAGGCAGGGGTGGTTAAAACGGAATCAATCTGACTAAAACCGCACGGCCGTCTCGGGCAATTAGTTGCCGAAGGTGAGGTAGCATCTGGCATATATCTTACGCCCTGGTAAATGGCAGTGAACGCTTCGCGGGTCTCGAAGCATACTCGCACTTGGCTGATTTTCTTTTTCTTTTTATTCTTCTTAAGTGGGTTAAAAGTACGGCACGATAAGCCAAGTAATACAGTTCAATGTGGTGAACAAGGATCCAGGGGTGAAGAGGGATAGAATGGTCGGCTAAATTCTGTAGTTATTTTCTTTCAGTCATCAAATATCTGTTAACAGGCTTATTTGAAATCTAGTAAAAGAAATTATTTGAAATACTAGCTGTTGCCAGCGACTTCGCCCCCGTGGACTTCTAATCCCGTTCCCACTGCTTAGACTTCTGATCCCGTTCCCGCTGCTTGGACTTCTGATCCCGTTCCCGCTCCTCCATAAAAACCTTCCGTAGAGTTCAAGGAACGAATAAAAAAAAGAATTAGGTACTCGAATTGGTCCAGCCTATTTACTATTATACCCTATTTAACTGTACTCTAGGTCACGCAGGCTTTTTTTTACTGTGCGCTAAATCCCCACGAAAACCACCTCCGTCAAAGTCGGTGGACGTAATTATGTCGGACTCGAACTTGATTGCCGGAGGTGAGATTATACAAGACATATCTCTCACACCCCGGCAGACACTAGGACATCTCTTTGAAATGACCCCTACCCCTAATGTGGGAACCATGGTGTCCCTATCTATGTGAAGACATCTGCTAGGGTGACCGACGGCAGGTCACGTAGGCTGAAGTACCTCAATAGTTCAACATTTTTATGTGATATTTCTTACAGGGCAAATCGGCCAAGCTTATAGCGTTACAGAAATCTGGTAAGCTGGTCGGCAGCACTCCTCTCGCCAAGAAAAGGAGCCAACGACGACTTAAACAGAAGCTGGCTCAAGCGAAGGCAGCCGCTGAATAATTAGATTAGGCAAACACACACTACGATTTTTAATTAGATTTCTAGAATACAGTCATTTTGAGTTTTTAACACTTTTAAATAATTATGCACAAGAGCAACTACAATTCCAATTATAATAGTTTTACTTGTTTTTTTGTGTTAACTTATCCTTATGACCGATTTTTTTTCTTTTTTACGCATTCTTAACGGTTTAAGGACAGTACTAATAAGTTAAATTATACAAACAAAATTGTACCTCAATATATATTGCAGAAGGTTGATGTTGCAATCACGCAAACTGAATTCTGCGCTGATAGTACGTAACTTGACGTCTAATTTTTTTTTAAGTTTTTTTTTTTAAAGTTGAATCGGTACTAATGCTTGTCTGAATCCATAATGTATGCGAATGTTTTAAAAATATCGCGACTGCGGCGCGTTTCAGTTTTTCGAAATGGTCTTAAACGAGTCGTAGTGTGTGTTGACCCTTAATAAAAAAATACTTTTTGTTATACACGTGTTTTATTTTCATCATCATCATCATCATCATCATCATCATCATCATCATTTCAGCCACAAGACGTCCACTGCTGAACATAGGCCTCCATCGACCTCCAATCCGACCGGTTGGAGGCGGTCTGCATCCAATGGGTACCCGCGACTTTGACTGTCGTCCGTCCATCTCGCAGGAAGCCGTCCCACGCTTCGTCTACCGGTACGCGGTCTCCATTCGAGAATCTTTCGGCTTTAGCCGCCATCTGTTCTTCTAGCTACGTGTTTTATTTTAATCTCTCATATTTATCAGTCGGAAGCGTCTAGGGTTCTAGACAAATGGTAATCGTTGTGTTAAATGGAATAGATCAATGTATGTGATTGATATTTGTGTCCGTCAGAATGGCTGGTTGCCTACCTTATTAAAAATTGCTACCTAATTGCTACTATTGCTACCTGCAATTAAATAATTGCTACCTCATTAATTTTGAAAATATAAGGAATAACGAAGTCACCAGCCATTCTGACATCAGAATGGCTAGTCAGCAAGTAGTTTCAGTAATCTAATTATTTAATTGCAGGTAGCAAATAGTAGCAATTTTTAATCACTGTCTCGATGCAAAATGAGGCAGGCAACCAGCCATTCTGAGGGACACATGATATTTTGCTTGTTATTACGTTTTTATACCACCTATGTGACAGACAAGCACACCCACCTGATTGAAAGTGGTTACCGTAGCCTATGGACTTTTGCAACACCAGGAGCGTCACAAACGCGCTGCCGACCATAGGGTCTTCTATAGAGAAGTCTAATGCCATTCTTATAGTTAGGAAATATGAATTGTGCTCTGGCTACCCTACTTAATACATACACAATGGACACACAAAAACAAACTAGAGAAAATGGGGATTGCTATTATTTTAAAACAGGCGTTATTATTACATTTTAATCTATACTAATATTATAAAGCTGAAGAGTTTGTTTGTTTGTTTGTTTGAACGCGCTAATCTCAGGGACTACTAATTGGAATTGGAAAATTCTTTTAGTGTTGGATAGTCCATTTCTTGAGGAAGGCTATAGGCTATATAACATCACGCTACGACCAACAGGTGCTTAGCAGCGAGGGTGAAACCGCGGGGAACAGCTAGTACATTATATCAAGTCAATCTGATAGCAATACATGGATACATGGTCGTATAGCTATCTAGTCCAAACGCGATCTAGTCATATTGATACCTAGTGTCTAATCGAGATATAGGTATAAAGCTACTAACCCCATTTATTGATGAAGTAGATGTTACTTGATGGAAATTGTTTACAACAAAACATTTTGAAAGAAAGGGGAGTACTTACCCACTACCCACCACTCACCATCTTTTAACAATTCTAACGATAACAATAGCAAATTATTACTAACTAGCATTTTCATATTTTTCCACCTTTTAAACCTATTCTAGACTTCTACAAATAATTCAAGGCCAAAATTAGCCAAATCGACCCAGCTGTTCTCGAGTTTTAGCGAGACTAACGCACAGCAATTAATTTTTTTTTTTATAGTAAGTACATACATAGGTGGCAGACAAGCACACGGCCCACCTGATGGAAAGCGGCCACCGTGGCCTATGAATGTGTGCAACACTGAGGGTGTCACACACGCGCTGCCTACCCTGAAGGGAAAGGGGAAGGGGTGGGGAGGCTAGGAAGGGGAGGGGGAGGAGGGGTACAGTGAGCTCTGGCTACCCTACTTACCGGCGGGAACACAACACGATGGTTATTATGACCGCGGTCTTCTGTAGGGCGGAGGTACTTCCCCAGTTGGACAGCTCATTTCGGACGGGAGATACCGTCGTGTCCTACCTCCGTCATATCAATGTCAAACCGCACCCTTCGAAGCAAATAAAAAGACTTCTTACCCGAGGACTGGTCGTCCTATATGCAATATTCCGCAAGTGCGTAGAACAAACCTCGACATGTGTTTCGCCTCTACACGTGACATCTTCAGGAGCGCTACAGAACGTACAGGTTCTATGAATATGGGACCCAAGCATCTGCAGGATAAAGGACGACACTCTCGACATAGGTCTTTCTCTAGAACTTGGGGGTCATTCGGCAGTCCCACGGTATGTAAATAAACCCTGGATTCCTTGAATGCAGCTTGTAACCACGCTTAAATATTGGTTCTAAAAAATAATAAAAAAAAACTTGTAGGTACACGTAGGGTTGGTTGATACAATAAAAAACAAAATATGAAACAAAATATACATGCATAAAGGATTGATAAAATATTTTTTTTATTTTTGGCACCTCAATTTGACTTCACCTCGCCTGATGTTAAGCTGAAGGCAAAGTCTCATGAAAGAGGGTCACCATTGCAAACACGTTCAGTGCTACAATGGTGGCGCTCAGCTTGACGGCCTCATCAGATGCTTTTTCACGACACGCTTAAAGTACCCGGGACTGTAGGAAGAAGGAAACACAAAATATTCATATGCACATATATTCGTTACAATAATAGTATTTAATAATGTAATATAATAATAATTATCTCTTACACATCTATTAAAGCTGGCACATATTTCATTGGTTTCACCGCAACGCTAATTGGCTAAATAATAATAATAAATAACTGTTACAATAATAATAACAATAATAGTTAAATCTAATAATAATAATAAACAATTCATAATTTAATAAAAGAAATTAATTTGTACCTACTGTGTTCGATATTTTGCACAAGTTTTCTCGACTATATTAAACTTATTAATGTTTTTTTTTTTCAAATATATCTAACCAATGCAATGCAAAAAATCCTAGTTTTCAGCATTTCCATTACTCATATTGATTTGACACAGGGGCCCGATTTAGTAAGTTTACGCTTTTAGAGATTAATATGCGATTCTAAAAATTACAAATACTAATAATAATTATTAAGCTTCCAAAGTTGAATTTAAGACTAAAGACCTAGGAGTGTTTCTGAAAGTTCAATAACATGCAAAAACGTAGTTAGATTTTGACAGATCTATTAAGACGTTTATTACCTACGTTTTTCTATATTTTCGAATTGATATCACACGTTTTCAAAACGTGTCGTTACTAAAACGGGCACCTGTGTTTTTTAAGCTAAAATAAAATACTGAAGGTATAAATTGATAGCAATCTTACAAAATTAAAATCCCTATATACAAGGTGTTAGGGAAACGTTCCCGAAAATAAAAACAGTGAATGATACCTACTACAGACCGTTTGAATAAAATTGAATTACTTTTTCCTGCAATCGCAATTCTTTATTTTTGTATGTAGGTGCTATGATTTCGAATCCCTTTTATTAGTAAGTATAATTCACGCAATAATGCTATTTAACATATCACCAAAAGGGGTAGGCAGAGGTGCTAGCACCCACATTTCGCTAGTTTATGTTTAGGTAGCAATGTAATAGGTGGCGAGTCTATTGCCATTAACCGGGCACTTTTAAACCTGCGATAAATACACACATAACTTCGAAAAGTCATTGGTGTGTGCCATGGTAAAACCTGGGATCGAACCCGAGACCTCATCTCGTCAGTAGGTACATTACCCATACCACAAGGCTACTGCGCTTATGCTATTTTTAGGGTTTAAAAATCATGATACCTATCATAAAAACTATTGTAACCAAATTTTTTTATCAAACTTCGCCTGTTTTGTTTTCGGGAGCGTTTCATTAACATCCTGTATGTAATCTATTAATTTGTATATTTGAACTATGTCTTAATTTATTCAATATTAGGTATAGTTATATACATTCGTTATGTGTGTATGTCTGTTTAAATAACTCGATATACTCAATAATAACGGCGTAGGTATTTTCCACAGAGTCTCAATAAAGGTGAAGAATAACTTGAACTCAAAATAGAGACAGATAAGTACGGCTTTTGGACTTAACACATATATTATGTAATAATTAAAAAGGTAAGGTAAGTATTTTAAAGCGAGACATACATGCAACAGATCATAGAGTGTCTAGTGCGAGTATGTTTGATTGGATTCTTACTCCTACTCGATTTAAATACAATAAATAAGTATAATGATTACAAAGTAACGCTTATGACATTCAAAATTATGGCAAAGTATTATTATTTTATATATTGAAATGAAATTAAAACTAAAATGGAAAAGAAAATCAAAAAATACTTAAATTGAAAAAGCGTCGTGGAATTCCTCCGCATCGCATGCCTCTTGTGGTAAGGTTCAATATTTTTACTGGTAGCATTTTTCAATAATTAGTTTATTATAAATTATGTAAATAAATGATTAGTTTTATATATTTATAAATATGTTTAATTAAATTATTATTTAGATACTCATTTGGCAATAAAAATTTACTGTATTTTTTTTATTTAGTTGCCATTGAACGAATGAATGAACTATATATTTTCATTTTGATTTTAGTAAGTTTTAATGTGTAAAAAAAGTAACCTCGTGCTTCCTTCAATATTTTTACTAATGATTTAGTTGACATTAGTTTTCTAATACCTGAACTCGCACTAGGTACTCAGATTAATAAGATATAAGCCAGAATTTGAAATAATTGTGTAGAGCCAACAATTTAAGGTAACGGTCTATGACGAGCCCGATAAATTAAAAATGAAATATAATAGTTATTATTTATTTATGGAATGTACTTGTTAAAACCCCTGCTATTTTGAATAGATATATACATCAGGGATTATATCTTGAACTATACGAATGAGTAAAAATGTGCGCACGCACAGTGCGCGAATAATCTCTGCGCGCCAGTGTCTTGCTTCTCTCGCAATATAGGACCAAGATATGTGCCCTGAGGTATAGTATATTTTGTTTCAAATCCTGTCTTAATATAACAGTGGTTATTTGTACCTACATCAATGGTAAACCTATAGTGATGGGAAGTATAAAATAAATTAATTACATCTTGTCGATATTTTCTTTTTCCTTTTTATACCACATAAAAGTAGAACGTAAGTGCACATCCCAATATGATAGTATGTTTTGCGAGGCCTATATACGCTTGTGACAAGAGAAGGAGCGAGAAGATATATGTGAGGAGGTAATTTAAAAAAGTTGATTGCCAAGATAGAGAGAAGGATCACAAATTTTGACCCTATTTTATAGATGGCATCGGTGATACCTACCACCACGTCTTAAAAGTTATACATATTAATTACATATTCACTGTTAAATCCGATCGATTTAACAGTGAATACGTAAATGACCATGTCAATTTAAAATGATATACCTATTATTTCCATCTTACTTTACTTTCATAGTGTTGTTTGAACTCAGGCCGTTATCGATATTTATGTACTGTATCTTATAAGAGAAGTGGAAAATTTTACAAGTAAGAGATACTGTTTGACCCATTTTATTCGTATTTCTAGTGTGGCGGACGGATGCTGATGGTCCGAATCTCACTATGGAAGCAAAGTGAGATTGAAAGAATGTTATTTAGAAGGTGATAGTAGGATCGGAGTTGTATTAACAACGTTAACGTATTTTAATCCCTTAAAAACCAGCCGTAGGTGGGTGTCGTAAAAGGCGACTATGAGATAGGGCTATTTTCCATTCTACAGCTAACATACATCCCATGACAAAGAGCCCGCTTGACGGTAATAGACTCATTCCCTACTATGTGAAACTGAAAATCAAAGTTGGTGAAATGTAGGTGTTTATACACCACTACCTACCCTTTCCGGAATTTCAGGCGGGAATTTATGTATGTATATATTAAGCAATTCCTCATCACTATACGCCAGGCTTAAAGAACACATTGAAAATTAGTGTACATTGAGAATATGCTACACATTAACACTATAAGCACCAGCACAGACACGGACAGACAGTCGATAACCAATGAATTACATCTATTATACAAGGTGTAGGAACACTGCCGAAGCCGAAGGCCCCTGGTAGTACTCATGGTGCACAACAACAGCAAAAAAAGATGAACCACTGTTGTTTTAATAAATGATTCATTCATTCATGCATTCATTAATTAATGGCATGAAAAAAAATTACGGCAATTTTTTTTTACGTATCGTATAAGTAAAGTCAAATGAAACGAAAATTTCATAAAAGAACCTCACTGAAAAAAAAGAAGTGGCTCCATTTTGCGAGTTCATGTTTTTTTCATGAATTTTTTGTTTCATTCAGTTTCACTAACACGATGGAGAGTGAATAACGCAAGTTTAAACAGTTTAAAAAAAAGGATAAAAAAAACATTGCGTTAGTGCCAAAATGTTGTGTACAGTAAGCTGCAAAATTGCATGGATAGCTTAAGATCGATAATCCTATGAACTTTCAAACCCCAGTTTATAAATAAATAAACTAGATGGCGCCAGTGGTTTTACTAGCTACTACTTACTACTAATAAGCTTATGCGTATTAGAAGTAGGTAAGTAGTAGCAAAAATTATTTGGTTAACTTAGAACAAGGATACTACAAATGAGAATGATGTTAGCGAACGAACAAACTAGCAAGTCACCGCGTTTAAGCAGCTATTAAATAAACTGAACTAACGTGGGTAGTTCATT
The DNA here is from genome assembly GCA_963691645.1 of Pelosia muscerda. Lineage (NCBI taxonomy): Eukaryota > Metazoa > Arthropoda > Insecta > Lepidoptera > Erebidae > Pelosia > Pelosia muscerda. The sequence continues at coordinate 2,596,022 of OY829126.1, read as the reverse complement.
TAATTATAAATTAAGTTCATCCTCTAAGATTAAAACATTACGTTAAACTAAAAAAATCTAGTAATATCCTATTTCAATGCATGGTTAATTTGTTTTTGTATAAATTGGTAATATAGAAAAATAAGTTAGTTTTTCTTACATTTAAAAAGTAGCGCGGCGCCATCTAGTGTATATATTTGTGATATATACAGATATATTTGTGAAACATTTTACTTCGTCAACAGATGGGGTTAAAGACCGGCGCAAACGATTTAGTTTTTGTAATGTCCATGCACTTTTGCAGCCTACTGTACCATGAGTACTGCCAGGGGTCTTCGCCTTCAGAAGTGTTCCCCTTACACCCTGTTTATTATAATATATAAATACAATTTAATATTTACATTTAGTGTCATCGACGTTACGATGGACTATTTGTGGCGCCACACTATTTTCTTTATTTGAATCTGACAGTTCATACATATATAACAGTAAAAACACAGATTACTTATTAGTTGGAAAATAGTGTTATGAGTTAAGTTTCAAAGACAGTTTTTTGACATTCCCTAACGTTACTTTTTATCTCAATATTACGGAAGAAATTCTAATTTAAATGGGTTATTACTTGGAGATAAATGAAATGCAATTACATAAACTTAGGACTATTCTAGGTAAAGAATATGGAACAGTTTCAATATTAACATTATTCATTTAGCTTAGGAACAAAGTAACACAATGACTGTCAATGCTATTATTTTTCCCATACTATTTAGGTGGCGAGCTAGCACAAGGTGATGAGAAAAGTTAAGAGAGTTTCTGTGCTGTCAATGCAGAGGACAAGCCGCCAGAAGCACAACACAAGGTTATTTTGTATTAGCCACGTTATTATGTAAGTCAGAGGTACTTCCCTAGTCGAACTAAAGTTAAAGTTCTTATATCTTAGCTAGCATCGCGACTCTCGTGGCCAAATAACCCCTACCTGGCTGTAAAATTAGAAGCAATAATTTTGACATTCATAAGTGTTACTTAGTAACGCATATGAATATGTTTTTTTATTCAAAAATAGAGTGAGTGGAAGTGTTTTCATATTTTTATTTTAGGTGTTGACGCCACAAATCGCAACCATCGTAGTTTTTAATTATCTATAGTATGTAACGTAAAATTATATATGCGGTGCACTATCACTAAATAAATTTATCATCTCTGTGTCCTTTAAAATGGATAGTAAAAATGTCTATAGAAAATATTTACAAAAACATTGGCATAGGAATTCAGGACGTATTCCAATATTATCTCCTTGGCACGATATTGATATATTTTAACTTCCTTTTAATATTCTATTATTTAATTTTTTTAACATTATTTATCCAAAACTGTTTTTATAAATTGATAAAGAAAAAAAAAATATAAAAAATAGACTGTCATTTTTGTACTTCTATTTTCAAAAAATTAATCATAAGTTTAATTTTTTTTTTCGTCGTAATGAACGATGGTGTGCAGTAGCGAAAATTAAATGTAATAATGCTATAATGCTATACGACAAAGCGTTTACATTTTCACGACACATTTACATTTAACACGAATTCCATTTAAAATGAACATTATTTTATATTGGTACAACGTGTGACGTTCAAAGCCTTAAAATTATTTCACCTTAAAGTAATACAACACATTGATAATGTCTTAAATATTTTTTTAACATTTTAATAACAATAAATGTAACATTTTATAATAATAAACACAATCATTTCATTACAACTAATATTTTAAATACATTTAAGTTTACATATAATATAGTAAAGTTCATTTAAATTAATAATAGGACGTTTAATAAAATGCACAACAATTTATTAATATTACATAAATATATCTATCTTTTATTGGTTTTCCCATTAAATAAATAATTTAATTATTAAAATATTTCGTATATAATGATTATGAATTAAAATGTAGTACTTACTTAAACGTATTTGTTTATTTCTTCAATCCTGTGAAATTTTATTTTGTTATACTTTATTAATATATTTTATTAATCTTTACATTTTTATTATGTGTCCAATTGATTGAAATTCATTCTGCTGTACCTACTCTCTAGTAGGTATATAATCTTAAATGCAATTTAGGTTTTTGTTTTTTTTTTAATTCCGCCATTTTAAGTCATAGAGTCTGTTGATTGTTTTTAAATAAATAATTAATCGACTCCTTCTTATTTCAAAATTCGAACAGTGAGATCGCTGTTGTAGATAGATGCCTTTAGAAATAAAATCTCAATTTGAATGAATTGAAAAAACTCCTTTTATAAGTTTATTGACAGTAAGGAGTTTCAAGATTTTTGTAAACTACCTTCATTTTTAAGAATTTTATTTATTTTTAATTTTATTGACAGTAAATGTAGATCGTTAATATGTTTCTATATAAATATAATTGTATATATTTATATCTAATATACCAAAAATGGACGTCAGGGTTTCGCAAGAGCATTTTAAAAAATAAAAAATGCAAGATAATATTCCAGATTTTTGTTTTTTTTTTGGTAACCAAGAAATATTTTAGGTTTAAGAAGAGTTATAAATAAAATTAAACTTTATAGAAAATCTAGATAGATAGTTGGAAATTAATTTGCTAATAACTGCATACTACTATGGCAACACTGATAGAAAAATGTGTATAGCTTAGGTACAGGGTGTTTGAATAACCTATAAGATAAAAGGTGTTCAAAGTTAGCAGTGGGTGAAGAGCTTGAAAAATCCCCTTCCTTTCTCCGGGGCCGGTCCCATAAGCATTGGTACTTGGTTCTTGTGGGTTATTGAAATCTATTAAAAACATATATATTAGCTTTTATCTATGAATCATTTGTTAGTTGAAAACAATCTATTGAGGTTACAAGGTTCGATTTTTTGTAACAAGAATATTAGCAACAAAAAATTACTTAATCCCTAACTGCTAAGCTTTATAGCTTGTATTAAGAGTGAGTTCACTTCGGTAGTGTAATGGCCAGGATTCGAACCCAGGATTGCTCGATCGTAAGACCAATTCCTTAACCAGGAAGCTACAAATGCTTAAATTAGTAACGTTCTTGAATAACAACATGAACTCACGCCTATAGGCGTATATAGGCCTATAGGATATATCCTCGAATTGGTCGGCAGAGGTGCTAGCACCCACATTTCTCCAATTTATGATTAGTTCCCAATGTAATAGGTGGCGAGCCTATAGCCATTAACTGCGCACTTATAAACCTGCGATAAATACACACATAACTTCGAAAAGCATCGGAAAGTCATTGGTGTGTGCCATGGTAAAACCTGGGATCGAACCCAAGACCTCATCTAAGGAGTCCATTACCCATACCACTAGACTGCCGCGGCTTGAATCGTTTGAAATCTTCATCGTATCATAGTATGAATACAACACTGTCTAGATATGGTATACCTTGCAAGGAGGCTGCATCCAGGGCTCTCCATCAATCTGCATGGGGAATGTCTTTTTGGTGGTGATGGTGATGGAACTGCACTGGGCCAGCCTGCGGCCGGAGGCGCGAAGACCTGGAGTTAAGTTACTAATTTTGTAGTCTGAGAATATTTTTATTTTATTTTTTATACTACGTAGGTGGCAGACAAGCACACGGCCCACCTGATGGAAAGCGGGCACCGTGGCCTATGAACGTGTGCAACACTAAGGGTGTCACACACGCGCTGCCCACCCTGAAGGGAAAGGGGGAGAGCTGGGAAGGGGTGGGGAGGCTAGGAAGGGGAGGGGAAGGAGGGGTACAGTGAGCTCTGGCTACCCTACTTACCGGCGGGAACACAACACGATGGTTATTATGACCGCGGTCTTCTGTAGGGCGGAGGTACTTCCCCAGTTGGACAGCTCATTTCGGACGGGAGATACCGTCGTGTCCTACCTCCGTTGATTATTTATTTATTTTATTGTATGATTTTAGATTGACATGGTCATTTACACATTCACTGTCAATTTCATCCACAAATCATTGAGTTGCATAACCCACAGATTCTGTCGACTGAACGCCACTATATACCCAGAACGGTGAAGGAAGCTATTGAAATAAATTAGAAAAACAAAAAACCCGACTGCGTAAACCAAAGAACTAAAAATAATTTAAAGAAAAACAAAAAACCCGACTGCCTAACTAACCTTACCTAACTAAAAAGAAAGAAACAAGCCCAGTAGTTAAAATTTTATACAATACTCACAGTCGGGGCCCATTTAAATTTTACCAATCACATCTTCCTAAGGGGCCCCGACTGTGAGTATTGTATGAAATTTTAACTACTGGGCTTGTTTCTTTCTTTTTAGTTAGGTTAGGTTAGTTAGGCAGTCGGGTTTTTTGTTTTTCTTTAAATTATTTTTAGTTCTTTGGTTTACGCAGTCGGGTTTTTTGTTTTTCTAAATTATTTTTTTTATTTTATACTTTTTAGTTACGATTCATTTAATTTTTTTATTATTTAGCAAAATATTATTTTTGTTTGTAGGTATATCGTTTATCCTTGAAGTAATAAAATTTGCGAGAGTGAATGTTTTGTTAAACAACTTTAAATCGTTATACATCCTAAACTATTACTTAAAATGAAAAATGGTAAAAGGAACCTAAAGATGATTTTAAAATACCTATTCAACGACACCCCACTTGACATAGTTCAACGATTATTTTTTTTTCATTTTGACAATATGGCGTCTGGTTGTCGCTGTGGTGATTTTTGATTACGGTCATGTCTTTAGTGACACTCGCAAGGTCAAGACGAATCGATTGACGTAAGAATCATCAAAATCGGCCTATGCGTTTAGCCTCTAGAACGCCACATAGAAACAAACATACATACATACATACATACATACATACATACATACATACATACATACATACATAGACTGATAAACACAATACCCTCCTTTGCGTCGCGCAGTCGGGTAAAAACACAAAAACTTCAACCGGGAAGATGGTTTTCAACTGGCGAGTGTCGGGCACCCGGTGATTCGTAAGTTCACAAAACCCAAACAAACGGCATCTCCAAAACCCGTGCGAGCCGATACAGTGAGTGTTGTGTGTCGTGATCGAGTGCAATGTGAGAACGCGGACAGTGGTAGTGGCGGCGCGCGTAGTAAACGAGTGAGAAAGAGGGTAGACCGATACGGTTGGCTTCAATAACAACTAGCTCGGCGGTCATCAGTACACCGTGATCATGGCGCTTGCAACAGCGCCGAAATATCGGCTATTCAACAAAATAAACAAACATGGTAAATATCCCGATGAATTTAACAGTGAATGTATTTATTTTATTTAGGTACTGGAAACTTAACAGCTATTTTACTTAGATCATGGGTAATATTAAGAATTACTTAGGACTCTAAGCTGATAACAAAGTTTCCCGACAAGTACGAGGAGAATTGCATGCACAACTTAATCATCATTCCCTGAACCTTTTTCCCAACTCAGTTGGGGTCGGCTTTCCAGTCTAACTGTGATGCGGCTGAACTTCGATATTTTCCGTGAAGCGACTGCCATCTGACCTCCACAACCAATGGTCTAATGACCAATGGCGATATCGAAGTTCCAAGCATGCACAACTTAATAACTAGATAATATTTTTTTTTATTTTTTTATTACTAATATTAATTACTATAGTTACGGCACGCTGTGATGACCGTTTTAACACGAATGGTTTTGTTTCTCTTTTTTGGTGCACTTAATATTGGATAACGAACTGTCAGACGAATAAATAAAGAAAAATATGGCGAGACTGGCACAGAAGAAAATAAACGTCACACCACAAAAAAGAGAAAACGAGCAAATCCAGTCGCGTCAAAACGGCCATCATTGTGTGTTGCAATATTCATATTGTAACATCTATATAATTAACCATGTTTCTGCAATAGATAACTTAATTAACAATCCGATAGGAACATCACAAATTAGAATTTAAATATTTTAGTTATTGAAATTATAATTACCTGTTCGCACTTGGCCCATATGTAAACAATTCTCCAAACCTATTACTTCTATTAATTTATCGCCGATATCTGAAAATAAATTTATTAAATAGATAAGTATTGGAGCACAATGTGCAGTCGACAAAAGAGATACGGTACCACTTTCTCATATAATATTCTATGTAAATGTGGTATTGTATCACTTTTGTTTACTGTACACAACGCCACCTAGATCCATGGTAAGCATAGTTTAACTAACTTGTGTTATGGGTTCTAGAATGGGCATAAACATAGTAAGGTACTTATTTTTTAAATACATATTACATATTATACCTACATAGAAACACCCAGACCAATGAAAACATTAATATTCATGCTCACAAAGATTTGTACTGAGCGGGAATCGAACCCACGCCTCCTCCGTAGCAGTCGTGTTCACTACCGTCACGCCACATAGGTCATCAAATATAAATAAATATTAACTGGAGATATTAATTGTGTTGTCAGTGGGAAGACCGAGAAACCCTTCTTTGTCTTCTGCACTGACAGCACAGAGACTCTCTTAACCTTCTCCCCTCCCCCCTTCTTCTCTATATGGTCGGCAGCACGAATATGACCACTTTCCATCAGGTGGGCCGTGTGCTTGTTTGCCATCTAAGTGGTATAAAAAATCTAAAACTATCCTCAGGCCTACTTTACCGCTACAACATAAAGGTCGACATGATGTTACCACGACCCTAGTGTTGCAAACGTTTCCATATGCCACGGTAACCACTTTCCATCAGGTGGACCGTATGCTTGTTTGCCATCTAAGTGGTATAAAAAACGTGGTATAAAAAAAAAAATTAAAAAAAAAAAACGGTGGTATAATTATATAAAATCTAAAACTACCCTCACGCCTACTTTACCGCTACACCATAAAGGTTTGGTTGTTTGGTTGTTGATCATGTTACCTTGCTGAGCATTAGGGAACCTTCCCCTCCGGTGAGCCCCACTCGACCCCCACAGGTTGGACCCCCCGTGAGCGTAGGGGATGTTCAGCAACGCCACCCCTTGGAGCGATGGACCTTTATTTAGTTCTAAAGATGCACCGTCACACTGGAATCCAAAAAGTTCCATATTAAGGATATGGTTTCCACTAATTTTTTTTATATATATATATTTAGGTCGTCAAATTGACTGCACCAGGCTTGATGTGCGGGTGCCAGGGGTACAGAGAGATGTAGAAATTGATATATCATTATCTGTCCATTTTTCTAACTCAGTTGGGGTCAAAATAATAAGAGAAAAACTTCGAGGTCAAGGATAATGCCGTTTGGGATGCTGTGGTATATCTTTTCTAGGTCATATTAGACTCCTCGACTACACCCGTGGCCCGTTGGGAGGGGGGGGGGGGGGGACGACGACAGCGAGATGTGATTATGTCGGACTCTAACCGACTAACACTGTCTTTTGTCATTTCATGAAAATTTTCTAGAACAATTTGTATGCTGTTCAAATCAAATTTAGATAGGAAAAAGTGAATGCTTCGACAGGATTCGAACCCACGATCTTTTCCTTATAGGGGAACGTTCTAACCGCTAAGCCACGAAGCCTCGTTTGAAGCATTCGAAATTTTCCTATACTTCATCTTTGAGGCGATGGTGAGAGTCATCTTGGACAGTCATTATATATAACATAACATAACATAACATAAACTCACGTCTTTATCCCCTAAGGGGTAGACAGATGTGCTAGCACCCACATTCCGCCAGTTTATGTTTAGGTCCCAATGTAATAGGTGGCGAGTCTATAGCCATTAACCGGGCACTTATAAACCTGTGATAAATACACACATAACTTCGAAAAGCATCGAAAAGTCATTGGTGTGTGCCATGGTAAACCTCGGATCGAACCCGAAACCTCGTCTCAGCAGTCCATTACCCATACCACTAGGCTACCGCGGTTAGCCATTATATATATTTTGTTTATATTTTTATTTACTAATTTAATTATATTATTATGTTTACTTTAGTTGTACAAAAGCACTTTGAGCACCTACCTTAACAAATCTCTGCATCACCCTAAGGTTGACTGGTAGAAAATGCCCATGACATTAAGTCCGCCCTTGTACAAGTATTTTGTATTTGTGCATAAAGTCCAAAAAAAATTAAAAATACTATCGGCCTATCGCCCCACCATGTAGCACTGAACGTGTTTGCAATGGTGACCCTCTTTCATGAGACATTGCCTTTAGCTTAGCATCAGGCGAGGTGAAGTCAAAAAAAAATCTGCCTCTGGTGTAGCCCTCTGGTAATCTCTCTCCCAGTGGTATAAACAGAAACAAATGTGAAGGTAAGCGGTCACCAGCAACTCACCACAATATCGATATGCTCGTGGAGATTCTTGCAGCTAGCGGCGAACTGCTCGGAGGTAGCAAACTCGAAGTACCACAGTTTGTTCTTCATCCGGGAACTGAACTTGTCTGGGTTGCGTTCCCGCTCCGTGTGGAATTTCACACAGATGGCTGCGTCCTGGTGGAGAAGAAAGAATATAAAAGCCCGCTGAGTTTCTTGCCGGAGTCTTTTCAGGTTGAGACCGCGTTTCGAACCGGTGGTCCATTTGCTCACTGGGCTATATATATTGTATACAATATTGTTGATATTGACGTTTTGTAAGTGCCGTATAATGGTCTATACAGAATAAATTATTTTTGATTTGATTTGATTTAATTATTACTTAAAACTTGTTTCAAATCAAACTTTAAAATTAGAAAAGTTAATGCTTGGTCTTGCTGGGATTCGATGCAGCGATCTTTCCCTTACAGGGTTAATACTCTGATCACTGAGTCACGAAGCCACGTCTAGTATTCTAAATTCTCCTATACAACCATCTTTGGGGCGATGGGGAAAAACTAGTAGCTGCTTAGAAAAACGTTTAGCAGGAACCGCAAGGCTACATTGGGAACAAGTCAGTCTGGTCTTGGTGCCCCAGCCGATTCTCGGTAGACAGGGTAAGCCCAAAAAGTACTGCTTTCCACCACCCTCTCCCTTCCTACACAGGACAACGCGCGCAGGGCTTAGATGTCACCCTTTCCTCGGGTAAGAAGCCTTTTACTTGCTTTGAGAATGCGATTTGACATTCCATTCTATGACAATTAACTTATTGTTATACATGATTGATCACACACTTGTACTTCCACTGTATTTATTTTTGTACCTAACCGGAATTAGAATGCTCTGTTAATGTAAACCTTTGAGAATGCCGCAAGGCGAAACCGGTTAGGTACAATAATAAATACAGTGGAGAAGTACAAGTGTGTTATCAATATCAATCATGAGCCTTTCAAACTTAAAAAAATACAAGATGAATTGTACTCACAACTCCGACGGAGAAATAGTTGTTGATAATATTGTATGGAACTGTGGTGGGATGTGGCGCCGAGTCCAGCATCTCTTGATGTTCGCAATGCAGCTGGAAACGACGACGGGTAATAGTACATTACCAATTATGTTTAGTACAGTTCAATTATATTTAGTACAGGTCAATTATATTTAGTACAGTTCAATTATGTTTGGTACAGTTCAATTATGTGTAGTAAGTACAATTCAGTTATGTTTAGTACGATTGAATTATGTTTAGTACAATTATGTTTAGTACAATTATGTTCAGTACTGTTCAATCATGTTTAGTACAGGTCAATTATGTTTAGTACAATTCAGTTATGTTTAGTACGATTCAATTACGTCTAGTACAATTCAGTTATGTTTAGTACGATTGATTTATGTTTAGAACAATTCAGTTATGTTTAGTACAATTCAGTTATGTTCAGTACGATTGAATTAGGTTTAGTACAATTCAATTATTTATAGTACGATTCAATTATGTTTAGTACAATTTCATTTAGTTATGTTTAGTATGATTGATTTATGTTTAGAACAATTCAGTTATGCTTAGTACCATTCAGTTATGGTTAGTACAATTCAATTATGTTTAGTACAATTCAATTATGTACTGTACGCTTGTTGAAAGAGATCTCAAAACCCGTACACTGTTAAGAAGTTTGTCAGCCTTTATATTGAGCACAGGTAGTATTATCTACATATTTAAACACGCTTTAATCCACAGACGGTTAGGCAGAGGTGAATACACACCCATATTACATTCGGGCCCACATAATAGCGGGTGAGCTTATTTTCGTTATTCGGATACTATAGTAGACTCGAGCCACGGATCCGGGGCTGAGTTTGGACTGTATATATCTGTCTGATGTTAAACAGCCCTATCCCTTAGTCGCCTTGTACGACACCGCATGGGAAGAAATGGGGTGACCCTAATTCTACTCTGCCGAGAACCATGCGGTACCAGTGTAACCTATGATAGAACCATGCGGTACTAGTGTAACCTATGATAGAACCATGCGGTACTAGTGTAACCTATGATAGAACCATGCGGTACTAGTGTAACCTATGATAGAACCATGCGGTACTAGTGTAACCTATGATAGAACCATGCGGTACTAGTGTAACCTATGATAGAACCATGCGGTACTAGTGTAACCTATGATAGAACCATGCGGTACTAGTGTAACCTATGATAGAACCATGCGGTACTAGTGTAACCTATGATAGAACCATGCGGTACTAGTGTAACCTATGATAGAACCATGCGGTACTAGTGTAACCTATGATAGAACCATGCGGTACTAGTGTAACCTATGATAGAACCATGCGGTACTAGTGTAACCTATGATAGAACCATGCGGTACTAGTGTAACCTATGATAGAACCATGCGGTACTAGTGTAACCTATGATAGAACCATGCGGTACTAGTGTAACCTATGATAGAACCATGCGGTACTAGTGTAACCTATGATAGAACCATGCGGTACTAGTGTAACCTATGATAGAACCATGCGGTACTAGTGTAACCTATGATTAATTTATTTGCTCACCACCACCCTCAAGCCTCATGATCTTCACCAAAAAAACCCCTATATACATATGTACTTAGGCTGCGCAGTTCAAGAAGGGTATTAGAAGGTTTCTACAGGGTAGGTAGCACATGTGTGACGCTCCTGGTGTTGCAAACGTCCATAGGCCACGGTGACCGCTTCCCATCAGGTGGCCCGTGTGCTTGTCTGCCTCCTAAATGGTATAAAAAAGTTTCAAAAACTGCGCAACATGAGTACATTGTCAAGAAATTTGCCGGTCATAATATTGTGATAATTACCTCAGTGCTGTTGCTGGTGGAATTGGCATTAGAGTTGTTCTCCACGTGGATGTGCCAACGGTCCATCATCACGGTACTAGCGCGGGCTATCTTGTCCAAGATCTTGTGGATGGATTCACCTTCGTAGCTGGAATGAAAAGCAAGATGGAAGGTATAGAACATACGACAGCTTTTCGGTAATTCCTATTTAGGGTTTTTTTATAACACTTAGGTGGTGGTGCACACGGCCCACCTGATGGGTAGCGGTCACCAAGGCCTATGGATGTTTGGGAGTCACACTGCGACTCGGACGTCGGAGGTTGCAGAATGACCTCCGTCCCACATGAGCGCGGGCCTGGGGGTGACGGGTGGAACCGCCTGTCACCCTAGCAGAAGCAGGCCACGGCGATGGCACATAATGCCACACCATACCCAGGGGCTAGATGGGGACACCATGGTCCCCACATTTAGGGAAGAGGCTCATCTCAACAGAGATGTCCCCGGGTCTGCCGGGGTGCGAGAGATATGTCTTGTATAATCTCACCTCCGGCAATCAAGGACCCATGGACGGCGTGCGTTTTGGTCGGTTCGAGTCCGACATAATCACCTCCATCGGTTTTGGTGGAGGTGGTATCCGTGGGGATTTTGCGCACGATAAAAAAAAAGGGGAGTCACACTCGTGCTGCCTATCCTGTAGAAACCTTCTAATGCCCTTCTTGAAGAACACCATATTGTAGTCTGGTTTACGTTAAATTTTAAATACTGTCAAAAGTAAAAATATAAATGCAAATAACAGCATAGAAAAAACTAGTAGAAATGCGACACAATAGTTTCGGTAGCGGAACCGATGTCGCCAAACTCACACACACAACCGTTAATAATACCGTGCATTACTAGTAAATAATTGCTTAGATTGGTCGTATATACTACCTTTAATACCTTATTAGCTCAAATCATACGTACTACGAAACCAAAACAAACTTAACCATTTTTAACGCCGTGGCAACTATATTGCCACCCATATTGTAGTTGCTGTGTTTCCGAATAGCTATAACTTGGAAGTCTTCAAGACTAGAGTGAATAGGTTACTTCTAGGCACGCGTGCTCCACCGTCGACCATCACTTACCAACAGGTGAGGTAGTGGTCTAACGAACAAAGCACAACATCGGCAGGGAAATAATCCCACCCTCTCCTTTTCTGCACAGGACAACACCTAGGCTTAGATGTCACTCACATACGGTGCAGAATATTCCATCAAGAACCGAGCAGTTCGGTGAGTCTTTTCTCTGCCACACCATTAAGTCTTGTATTTTCTTACAGGCTCACGTGTTTCCTTCTTCCTACAGTCCCGGGTCCTTTAAGCGAGGCGTGAAAAAGCATCTGATGAGGCCGTCAAGCTGAGCGCCACCATTGTAGCACTGAACGTGTTTGCAATGGTGACCCTCTTTCATGACACTTTGCCTTAAGGTGAAGTCAAATTGACGTGCCATAAAAAAAATATCCTGTGGTCTTAATTGAAGTGGCTTTCACTTACCCGCCTCCCCACCGCAGACACCTGGCCAGGTCGTTCCCCGTGCCCAGAGGTATCACCCCCACGGCTGGTTGGGTCTCCATTTGAACTTTATCTAGAAGCATAGTTCAACGTTTAGGTATAAGTACCTATATGATTTTTTTATATATGACTTTGTTTAATTTGTATATGGACAATAGAAATCTTAAAAAAATTGCCCATGGTTCGATCAGTAGAACTCCGTGATCGGACCACGGGCAACAAAGGGTTTTTTCATGTGTAGTGTAAGTGTGTGGATAATAAATGATTCTTTCTTTCTTTCTTTCTATGAATCATATTTATGTCTTAAAATACTGACGAGCATGCATCCATTCCGACGAGCATAAGTCCCTTAGCTCACTAACTTATAAAATTAAATGTAGATAGGAAAAAGTGTATGCTTCGACGGTATTCGAACCCACGATCTTTCCCTTACAGGGGTAACGCTCTAACCGCTAAGCCACGAACCGTCGTCTGAATCATTCGAATTTCTCCCGATCCCAATAAACCATCTTTGGGATGAGTTGGTTGGATAAGGAGATGGATAGATGGAACTTTGACGTTTTGTAAGTGCCCTTTAGTGGTCTATGGTTTTGTATCCACTCACCCATCGTCTCCAGCACCCAGCCGACGGTGCCGTCTCCGCCACAGCAGATCACGCGGTAGTTTTTCACATCTTTGAACATTTGCAATCCTGTAATATTGAGCTATTATTATTTCACTCATACTTTCTAACACAGAACAGAAAAATACTAGTAGAAATGCGACACGATAGTTTCAGTAGCGGAACCGATGTCGCCAAACTCACACATCTAGTGGCACAGATTAATAAATAGTTCGATGGCAGGTTTTTGGTATTCAAAATTCGTTATTATGCCGCTGTAGCCTAATGGTATGGGTAATGGACTGTTGAGACTATGTCTCGAGTTCGATCCCAGGTTATCATGGCACACCAATGACTTTTCGAAGTTATGTGTGTATTTAACGCAGGCTTACAAAGTGTCCGGTTAATGGCAATAGGCTCGCCACCTGTTACATTGGGACCTAAACATAAACTGGCGATATGGGTGCTAGCACCTCTGCCTACCCTTTCGGGGATAAAGGCGTAAGTTTGTGTTATGTTATGTTATGTTATGTTATTATGCAGAAATTATTTTTATACCGAGTTTTTAAACAAAACATATTAAAAAGACACACCAAGATTGTTTACGTTTATTTAAGTAGGTACTTAAATAAACGGCCTATAGTAAATAATGCTTTGAGCGGTGGTGGAATCATACGTAGGTACTACAGAAAGAAAACACATTTAACCCTTTTTAAGCCACTTTTTTAACCACTAGGCTATACTGCCACCACCTTTATTTTATCAACCTTTTGAAATAGCGATTACTTTGCTATAGACAAAAAAGCATATATGGCGTTTCATACTTTGAATCGAACAAGCTTGAATATTTACGAAAAAGTTTAGACGTATTCTTACAAAAAGCTTATCGGATTTATCCTTCGTTGCGTAAATACGCACACCAATGTCACGCGTGCACCGACTACATCATCACACTTCCACTTGTTTTTTGTTTTTATGTTTGTTTTCCATGCTACCATTTGTGCGTTTTAGTCGGTTCGTGTCCGACATAACTCCCTAAACAGCGCCAGTGGGGAGATATACAGCTAAATTATATTTGCATACCCCAGACACCGAGGCTTCAGAAGAAACCGGGTATTCAAACCTGCATTAACTTTCATCATCATCATTTCAGCCACAAGACGTCCACTGCTGAACATAGGCCTCCCCCATCGACCTCCAATCCGACCGGTTGGAGGCGGTCTGCATCCAATGGGTACCCGCGACTTTGACTATGTCGTCCGTCCATCTCGCAGGAGGCCGTCCTACGCATCGTCTACCGGTACGCGGTCTCCATTCGAGAACCTTTCGGCTCCAACGGCCATCTGTTCTTCTTGCTACGTGCCCCGCCCACTGCCACTTCAGTTTGCTATATCGACCACTTCCATCCGTCTACGGATCTCCTATGGGCCTCATAAGAAAGCTCAAGGTCACACAGCGAGCTATAGAAAGGGCTTTGCTCGGAATCTCTCTGCGAATTGAGAAGAAACCTTTCGATGTATATCAAATCACAACTTACCTTGCGTTGGTCCACCTTTTGCAATATCATGTACTTGTCTTGGATTCAATATATACTGCAACTTCCTCAGCACTCTAGAACCTTGTCTCCCTCCAGACTTAGGATTGATGAAAACTAGAAGGGGACAGGTGCCCTCGGTGGGAGTGATCTGGAAGGAGATAGGGGGAGCTCGAGTCTCTCTCTTCTGGGCATCTTCTTTCTTCTCTTCTGAAGTTGCTGCTATGGATATTGGGAGGGAGATTGAGGTGGGAAGGGTTTGCTGTAACAAAAGAGGTAGATTATATTTTTTTTGTTTTCTTTGAAGGTCTGCGTAAATGGGATCTTATGGGTTCTTCAAGAAGGGCATTAGAAAGTTTCTATAGTGTGCGGCAGCCACGTTGACCATTTTCCATCATGCGGGCTGTGTACTTGTCTGACACCTAAGTGTTATAAAAGAAGAGAAGGATAAAACCTTGATAACGTGGAAATATCCTGGCACCCAGTGTGGGAACCCACAGTATCATGGTCCACCGTTATTTTACGCCGGAAAGAGGGGTGCGAGCCCATCCTTCACCCTGGTCTACTTCCACTAAGGTAACAGGTGACCTCCTTTGTCATCGTGTACCTGCACGTACCTGGCCGTGTACACTCGGCTGCAAAAGTGCATGCCCATTACAAATACTAAATCGTTTGCGCCGGTATTCAACGCCATCTGTTGACGAAGTAAAATGGTTCATAAATATCTCACTAGATGGCACCGCGCTACTTTTCAAATGTAAAAAAAAACTATCAAAGTTATTATATATAAGTATATACGAAACATCATTTCCTGTACGTACTGGTCGTGTGCCTGCCCGTACCTGGCCGAGTGCCTGCACGTACCTGGTCCCGTGGCTGTAGGCACGTACCTGGTCGTGCACACACCTGGTACCGTGGCTGTAGGTACGTACCTGTTTGTGCACGTACCTGTTTGTGCACGTACCTGGCCGAGTGCCTGCACGTACCTGGTCGTGCACGTACCTGGTCCCGTGGCTGCACGTACCTGGTCCCGTGGCTGCACGTACCTGGTCCCGTGGCTGCACGTACCTGGTCCCGTGGCTGCACGTACCTGGTCCCGTGGCTGCACGTACCTGGTCCCGTGGCTGCACGTACCTGGTCCCGTGGCTGCACGTACCTGGTCCCGTGGCTGCACGTACCTGGTCGTGCGGCGGGCGGTGCGGCAGGCTGCGCTGGCGGTCGAGCACGAGCGGGCGGATGGCGGTCGGCGGCAGGATGTGGCGCTCGTGGCGGCCCAGCGAGCACGCCCCGCCCGCGCCGCTCACGCATCGGTTGTGTAACTGAGGGGTTGGAATATATGGGATATATATATATATATACACTGACGGACTCATAAACTGCATCAAAGTTCAGGTTTACTCTAAAAGGATTTTTTATAATAAGTATGCAAACTTTTTAGATTAAATTATATAAATATGGAAAGACTAGCTCTTAATCTTAAAAAAAAATTAAATTTAAAAATAGAACTGCAGTAAAACAAATGAATATAGCCGGGAAAAGAAAATTTACTTGTAGTATCAGATTTGCGTGTTATTTATAGCAAAGTTTTAAATTGATTCTCATTGATTTTTTTTGTTTTGTCAATTGAATTATTGTTACCAGCATAATTGTTGGGTTAGTTTTTTAACACATCGAGAGTTTTTGAACCATAATATGGATACTTCGTCCGAACAAGCGGCACAAATTGTAGCATTGGTGCGGGAGGGCTTGGATCAACGAACGATTGGTAGAAATTTAAATTTAAACCAGTCTACGGTTTCTAGAATATACAGAAGGTTTGTAGAGGCAGGTTCTTACAGGAGGAGACGTGGTACAGGCAGAACTCGAGCAACCACAGGTCGTGATGACCGATTTATTGTTATAACTTCCCTGCGAAATCGTTTCCTCACGTCAGTTAACATCAAAACCGAGCTTAATGAAGTGCGTGGAGTAAACGTGTGTGCACGAACAATAAGAAGAAGGTTAAAGGAAGCGGATATCACCCCTTTTAGACCAGCAAATGGTCCAAAGTTGTCTACAGCTCACAGACAAGCTCGCTTAAGATTTGCGCGTCATCACCTGAATTGGACAGAAGAGCAGTGGGCCTCTGTATTGTTCACGGACGAGTGTAGGACATGTTTATATGGTGCAGATGGTCGCAGAAGAGTCTATCGTCGACGTGGGGAGCGATATGCTCAAAGTTGCATTGAGGAGCGTGTTCCTTTTGGAGGCGGTTCATGTATGGTCTGGGGTGGCATATCGATGAACGGGCGAACAGAACTTGTGTTCATAGACATGGTCCGTCAAAACGGTAATAGAGGGGGTTTGACAGCACATCGCTACATAACAGAGATATTAGAAGATCACGTGGTGCCTTACATGGGATTCATAGGCGAAAATTTTACTTTAATGCAGGATAATGCCCGGCCGCATGCAGCTGCACAAGTTCAACATTATTGCGAAGAGGTTGGGATACGTACAATGAATTGGCCAGCACGCAGCCCGGATCTTAATCCCATCGAGCATGTTTGGGATAATTTAAAAAGAGCTGTATATGCGAGAAACCCTTCGCCCACGACAGTGGCAGCACTAAGAACAGCACTTTCAGAAGAATGGGACAATATTCCGCAAGATCTTTTAAAAACCCTTATAAAATCTATGCGGAACCGATTAGAATCCGTAATAAGGGTACGTGGGGGTAATACACCTTATTAAAACACAAATAAACCCTTGCATAAAGTTTGTGTCTATTGTTAAAACCAATTTTTTAATTAAACCAATTTTTCTTAAATTTCTGTTTTTTCTTCAAAAAAAGTCTTAAGTTCCTTTCCAGTACATAAACTTAAACTTAAAGATATGACCCTACGCTGTTTTAAAGTTCACGAACCAATCTAGAGGTTTCAATTTAAATCTGTATAGAAAGTATGCATACTTGGTTAAAATATTTATTTCAAAGTCGTCTATTACTTTGATGCAGTTTATGAGTCCGTCAGTTTATATAGTTGGTAAGTAGGGTAGCCAGAGCTCACTATACCCCTCATTCCCCTCCCATTCCTAGCCTCCCCACCCGTTCCCAGCTCTCCCCCTTTCCCTTCAGGATGGGCAGCGCGTGTGTGACACCCTTAGTGTTGCACACGTTCATAGGCCACGGTGGCCGCTTTCCATCAGGTGGGCCGTGTGCTTTTCTGCCACCTACGTAATATAATACAAAAAAAAAAACGCAGAAGGAACTGGCTGAAAAGGCAGTGGACTGGCTACATCTGTCGAATTACAGAAAGTACAATTGCTCATACAGGGAATAGATCCTCGATAACGAAGAAACTTGGCAGTAAAGAACAAGTATTATATAGGTCCCATACCATTGGTCGGTTTACATCCGGCTCGAAGGACCACTAAATGTACATAGTAACCTTTGTTCATTGATTATGTTTGATTAATAGCTTATTCCTGTGATTATAACATAACTGTATGTCATGACGGTATCTCCTGTCCTAACTGACTAGTTCGGCTGAGGCAGTACTTCCACCGTTCAGAATACCGCATCTAATCATAATCTTGTGTTGCTTTTCCGGCGGCGAGTAGGGTATTCAGAGCTCATTGGAGAATGTGTGTTATCAATGGAAGGATCAAAAGTTTTAGGTGATCCTGCTATGTGATGTTATGAAACCCTACTTTGTCTTCTGATTCTGTGCTATCAGAGACTCTCTTAACCTTCATCCGCCCCCCTCCTCTCCCTATCCGGTTTTCCTATACAGGGTCAGCAGTACGAGTATGATGCCCCTAGTGTTGCAAACATCCATGGGCCATGATAACCACTTTCCAGCTTCCACCTAAGTGGTATAAAAAAAGTCCCATATCAAAAGCCGCTGGTTTAAATCCGGCTCGAAGGACCATGTCAAGCACAGTAACCTTTCTACATGGATTATGTACGATTATTTGTTTATTCCTGCCATTAAAACAAACATGTTACATGTTCCTATGTATAAAATGTATGTATTTCCAAAAAAAAAATTATCTATGTATGTTTATCCGCATTCCAGAACCCGTAACACAAGCTAGTTAAGCTATGCTTACTATGGATCTAGGTGACGTTGTGTAGATTGTCCTAGAATATTTATTTATTTATTTATTCATGTAAATAACCATATTGTGACTCACCGTGATATGACACCATCGACAGTGGAGGCCGGTGATACCATTGTAACCTTTAATCTTTTTCCGACATCTTGCACATTTCCCGTGGCAGTTGCCTGAGAAAAAATAATAATAATATGTAGGTACTTTGCAGTAGAAGACAGTAGAGTAAATCATATCATGGAAAGAGAGGGGTTCCACTCCCCTGGTTACAAATTAATCATGAAAAAGAAAACGGAGGAATTGATGGTATCCCGTCCTAATTGAGCAGTCCGACTGGGGAAGTACTTCCACACTGTAGAATACCGCTGCTAATAATAACCTTGTGTTGTGTTTCTGGCGATGAGTAGGGTAACCAGAGCTCACTGGGAGTTTTTGTACTATCATTGGGAAGATCAATTTGTCTTCTGCGCTGTCGATACAGAGGCTGTCTTAACCCGCATTAGAAGGTTTCTATAGGCCCTACAGCACAAGTGTGAGGTCCCTGGTATTGCATACGTCCGTAAGGTATCCACTTTCCACCTGGTGTAGGGAATGCAATCTCGGGACGAGATCGCCAAGTCGAGATCTCGGTATTTTCGACATCTTGAATGAATTTCGAAAAGTATAATGGTTTTGTTTAGATGACTGTGGCATGATTGAAACTGAATTGTTGTGATCATTATACGAGTAAGTTACAATATACTTAATGGATTATAAAAAAAAAACTTTATTTATACCTTTTTTTTATACTACGTAGGTGGCAGACAAGCACACGGCGCACCTGATGGAATGCGGCCACCGTGGCCTATGAACGTGTGCAACACTAAGGGTGTCACACACGCGCTGCCCACCCTGAAGGGAAAGGGGGAACTGGGAAGAGGTGGGGAGGCTAGGAAGGGGAGGGGAAGGAGGGGTATAGTGAGCTCTGGCTACTACTGGAATACGACATGATGGTTATTATGACCGCGGTCTTCTGTAGGGCGGAGGTACTTCCCCAGTTGGACAGCTCATTTCGGACGGGAGATACCGTCGTGTCCTACCTCCGTCTAATACCTTACCTACCTACTTACGGAATACAAAAAAATTGCTACTTTCAAAATTACTGCTGAATTAGGAGTATTTAGGAGTGATATTCATGATCCTAACTAAATTATGAGCGATTTTGGAAATAGCTTCTAAAAAAACATATAGTACTTAATGTGCTATCGGATAAGCGTCGCTGATTACTACCGCTCGATATCGTCAATCTCGACCGAGATCTCGTGGTTTTAAGCTTCGGGACTGATCTCGAAAAATGAGGCGGAACCCCCTTCTTCTTCGGAACTTGCCTAACGTGGTGAGTAATGTGCTTATCTGCCTCCTAAGTATCTCTTGACCAGCATCATCACTTACCTTCAACCCAATGGTGAGCGAGTGTTGCAGGAGCTCTTTTGGACTTGGAGTACGTAGCGATGCAAGACGCAGGTGCGCGCTGAACGCATCGCTCGTGGACGGTGAACTTACAAACTGCAGAACATAATATCATTTATCATTAATCTTCTTCGAGACTTTAAACTAAGCAGAACAGGTTTATATATATATCGACGGTACCGTACGCACCCTCACAGTCATACTCACTCTATATCATAAATTACTGACACACACACACACACACACACACACACACACACACGCACGCACGCACGCACGCATGCACGCACGCACGCACGCACGCACACACACACACACACACACACACACACACACACACTGACACGCACAACTTATTTAAAATAAACTTAGGATCGTTAAATATACTAAATATAACACAATTTATGTAAGCTTGTAATTCTAAATCAGACACACAAATTAGAACTTGTTAAAACGATTGTATACCTATCTGGCGAAAGAGAACTGGTCTTCACGACACAGGGAATCCTAGTGTAAAGATCAGTGTCCCATATTTATTATGAAGCATGTATACTGAATTTAGTAACATCCGGTAATCGGCGGCGGCCAATCTTATATTTTATATTCAATCCTCTTAAGTATATCATTATTATTACGGTATTATATTTAATCCTTCTATGCATTAATTTCAATTGTATATTAATAAATTAACTCAACACGAACAAAATAACAAAAGTTTGTGTTTGTGTCCGATCTGTCAGATCGTGTGTGTTTTGGCGCGTAAAATAACCATAGATAACAGATGTAAATAGGGAATATCAAAGAGTATTTATGTGTCTAGTAATATTGTATGACATTATTTAAGAAACAATTATTTGACATGTTATTAAATAAATTATATTATAATATTAATGATTTTTTGGATAATACAATAACACTTAACAAGACCCATTAATGTAATTAATCTTAGCCTTTATGTATTAGTGTGTACCTGCCTATATGAATATTTGCACGCCGAATGTGGCAGAATGTGAGGAAACAAATAATTATGTAATATCTATTGTACCATATTCTAGCAAATAAACTATTATAAACTAACATATAAACTAACATATGCACGTATCACGCCTTAGGAAGATAAAAATGGATCTTTTTGAAGTCAATTAAAAATAAAAATATCACTTACAAATACAACACAACCCCTTCTTGCCCAACCCTACGAGCATGTTCAGGCACAAGTTGCAGTACGCCGGTCTACTGAAGTGTTTTAGTCTCCAAGCATGCTCTCCGTCTTCTTTCACGTTCGTATCCAGGCCGAGCAAGACCAGAAGTGGAATCGTTGTCATGCTGTAGAGAAGAAATGAGTTTAGGAAATTAGTATTTTTTTTCATTATTAAATTTAACGGGATATTTACCATGTTTTTTTGACATAACTAATATCGCAAGCGCCATGATCACGGTGTACTGACGACCGTCAATCTAGTTATTATTGGGCCAACCGTATCGGTCTACCCTCTTTCTTACTCAATTATTACGCGCGCCGCCTACTACTGTCCGCATTCTTACGCTGTACTCGATCGCAACACACAAAACTCACTGTATCGACTCGCACGGTTTTATAAGATACTGTTTATTTGGATTTTGTGAACTTACGAATCACCGGGTACCATATTCTCGTCAGGTTACACCAAAAGACCAACAAACATGGTAAATATCTCGTTAAATTTAATACTGAATTTATAAATTATCACGTGGGTTTACACACTAGTATCCCCCATCTTTCAGAAGACTCAGTCATATAATCTGCTAACCTGTTTATATAAATAAGATAACCCATTGTTTCATACTAAAATTAAATTTTTTATATTTATGAAACTGTTATACTAACCCTCCACGTTTCCACTCGTCAAGTGACACGGTACCGTCAGCATCGTAGTCTATCTCAACCATCATGTCTTGTAAGATCTGCAAAAACATAACAATCAATCAAAACCATTGAGTAATGAAGTAAGTGGCGTTGCTAAATGGTCTTAAGCCTTAGAATGGTCTTAAGCGTGAAGCGTGAAAAAGCATCTGATGAGGCCGTCAAGCTGAGCGCCACCATTGTAACACTGAACGTGTTTGCAATGGTGACCCTCTTTCATGAGACTTTGCCTTCAGCTTAACATCAGGCGAGGTGAAGTCAAATTGACGTGCCATAAAAAAAGCTTTCAATTCGATATGAAGTGTGTGGCGTTAGGGTGAAAAAACCTAAGCCTATTCCCAACTCCGTTGGGATCGGCTTTCTAGTCTAACTAAGATGCGACTGAAGTTTTGAACGTGTGTATATGTTACGGCTAATACCCGAAGTGCGGCTGCACCTAGTTTTACTCGGTTAGAACTAGGTGAACCCACTTACTCTAGATTAACATCAGGCGAGGTGAAGTAAATTTTTTTTATACAACTTAGGTCGCAGACAAGCACGCGGCCCACCTGATGGTAAGTGGTTACCGTGGCCTATGGGCGAGTGTAACACCAGAGGAATAACACTCGTGCCGCAAAACTAGGCGCAGCCGCACTTCGGGTATTAGTCGTAACATATACATTTAATGTAAATTATAAGCTAATAAAGCCGCGGTAGCCTAGTGGTATGGGTAATGGACTGCTGAGACGAGGTCTCGAGTTCGATCCCAGGTTTACCATGGCACACACCAATGACTTTTCGATGCTTTTCGAAGTTATGTGTGTATTTATCGCAGGTTTATAAGTGCCTCGGAGAGTACGTTAAGCCGTCGGTCCCGGTTGCCATACAAACATCTATGGCAGTCGTTACGGGTAGTTGGAGCCCTCAAAAGTCCAACCAGCCTAACTTGGAACTTCGATATCGCCATTGGTCATTAGACCATTGGTTGTGGAGGTCAGATGGCAGTCGATTCACGGAAAATATCGAAGTTCAGCCGCATCACAGTTAGACTGGAAAGCCGACCCCAACTGAGTTGGGAAAAAGGTTCAGGGAATGATGATATAACTAAGCTAATAAATATGACTCCTTATACCCACAGGCCTAAGTTCTGACGTCTCCCAGCCCAGATATTCAGCCACAGTCATCATCTGGTTGACGATGCAGTCCATCTCGTTCGTGTCCAAGACGCCATTGCCATCAGTATCATACAGGCGAAACATGACTGAAAACATTTATTTATTTAAACTTTTTGCACAAATACAAAATACTATAAAATAAAATACAAACGGAGGTAGGACACGACGGTATCTCCTGTCCGAAATGAGCTGTCCAACTGGGGAAGTACCTCCGCCCTACAGAAGACCGCGGTCATAATAACCATCGTGTTGTGTTCCCGCCGGTAAGTAGGGTAGCCAGAGCTCACTATACCCCTCCTTCCCCTCCCCTTCCTAGCCTCCCCACCCCTTCCCAGCTCTCCCCCTTTGTGTGTGACACCACGTGGTGTGTGACACACGTTCATAGGCCACGGTGACCGCTTTCCATCAGGTTGGCCGTGTGCTTGTCTGCCACCTACGTAGTATAAAAAAAAATACTTGTACAAAGGCGGACTTAATGCCATGGGCATTTTCTACCAGTCAACCTTAGGGTGATGCAGAGTTTTATCGAGGTAGATTCTCAAAGTGTTATCATGACTTTTAATGAACTATACAAAATAATATATACTTAAATAAGTAAATAATAATATAAACTTATATTCTATATGTATTTAATATACCTACCTAAATAAATATCATATACCTACTCTACTACTAAACACTATTATAAGATCTGTAACTAACCTACGTTCCACAAATAAATGATGATTATGATTATGATTATGATTATGATTATGATTATGACTATGAGTATGATTATGATTATGATTATGATTATGATTATGATTATGAGTATGATTATGATTATGATTATGATTATGATTATGATTATGATTATGATTATGATTATGATTATGATTATGATTATGATTATGATTATGATTATGATTATGATTATGATTATGATTATGATTATGATTATGATTATGATTATGATTATGATTATGATTATGATTATGATTATGATTATGATTATGATTATGATTATGATTATGATTATGATTATGATTATGATTATGATTATGATTATGATTATGATTATGATTATGATATAAACACATACATTATATGCAAATAGAAAGATCTTATGGATATTTATTCATCACATCAATAATGCACTTTATTAGACGGAGGTAGGGCATGATGGTATCTCCCGTCCTAATTGAACAGTCCGTCTGGGGAAGTATCTCCGCCCTACAGAATACCGCGGCCAATAATAATCTTGATCGAATCTGCAAGGTCGTATGTCACTTCCTCAGTGCTCACTCGATTTCGAACCCAAACTACCTCTGCATAACTTCTATAATGCAATTCCTTCATTGATTTGAAGATAACATTTACACCCTTATTACGTATAACGAATAAACTAGTATTCATTAAAAAAAAATAGGTATACTCACACTCTAGTTTATCCTCTGGTCTTCCAGCTTCTAGCAGCGAGAGGTAGCAAACAATGTCTTTGAGAGATACCCTCGCTGTATGCACTTCTAGGGTTGAAGACCGGCGCATCAGGTGCTTGAAGTCTGTAGAAAGTTAATTGGGAATCAAAGAATCAATTTTGTTTATTCAGTTTAGGCACATAAAGAGCACATAAACACACATCAAAAAAAGTTTGCGATCACTTTGAAAACCTGAAATCTTTTTTGTTACTTTAATTAAACAGTCTTTTTCTTTTTATGAAATTTCTATCAAAATTGCATTATGATTAATGGCTCAAGGTTTTTTAAATAACTAATAAAAATTAGTTTTATATTTTAATTTCAAACAGGGTATACCTATTTAAAGAAAGCATACAACATAGATTTTTTCTTGATAAAGTTAAATTTAAAGAATTCTAGGAGCTTATGCCATTGATCGCAAACTTTTTTTGATGTGTGTATGATGTGTGAATATCAAAGTTTTACATTGTATTTGTCAAAACTATTATAATTTTATCATGAATAAAATAGTAAGAGACGAAGATGACAGTCGCTCCTTAAAAGCAGTACCATTCGTTGAGCCTATTCCCAACTCAGTTGGGGTCGGCTTTCTAGTCTAACTAAGAAGCAGCTGAACTTTGATATTTTCCGTGAAGCGACTGCCCTCAACAACCAAATTGGCGATATTGTTCTGTAGTTACGCTAGTCGGACTTTTGAGGGCTCCAACTACCCGTAACGATTGCCATAGCTATTGTATGGCAACCAAGACTGACGGCTTAACGTGCTATCCTAGGCACGAGCAGACCAGTGTCGCATTCACTACCGGCACACCACAGAGGCTGTCCCAAAGCAGTATAATGCACAATATGCCACTACAATAATCCTTAAGTCCATGATGATGAAATTTACTGGTCCGACGTTAAAATCCCGTCCTGGATAGAAATTCATTTGAAACCTTACCTTCGATCTTAGTAGACTGGTTGACCCTCAGCGAGTTGCTGCTCTTCCGACTGGAGTTCCTGGACATCTGGCTGTGACTGGGACTGGCTTCGTTTCGGCCTAGGCAGAGCTCGTGCGATGAGTATGAAGGGTGCGTGGTGACAGTGAACATTGGGTGGACACTCCCTGGAAAGAAGACCCTCGAGTTATTTTTGTTCTGCTACTGAAAGTGGACATTATTTGAAGTATCTAATTTGATGTTGGAGTTAGATGCGATTATAGAACTGTACGGGATCCCACGAGGCCAAAAACAACCTTCTTTTTTTATCTATGGCACGTCAATTTGACTTCACCTTGCCTGATGTTAAGCTGAACGTGTTACAACGTGCTACAATGGTGGCGCTCAGCTTGGCGGCCTCATCAGATGCTTTTTCACGCCCCGCTTAAAGGACCCGGGACTGTAGGAAGAAGAAAACATGTGCGCCGGCAAGGAATTCCAGGACTTAATGGTGCGGCAGAGAAAAGACTCACCTAACCGCTTGGTTCTTGATGGAATATTCTGTACCGTATGCGAGTGACATCTAAGCCCTGCACATGTTGTCTTGTGTAGGAAAGGGGAGGGTGGGATTAATTGGATTCGCTGCTAGCTGATACATACACTTGCAAGTGCTATTGCGGATTATATCTCGGGGATTGAGAGGTCAGAAGCAGTCACTGCCATTGTTCTTGTGAAGCGATTATACCATCTGCCTACTCGGTACATACTAAAACAGAACTATTGTCAAAATACCTGTTCGACTCCTGGCTCCCTTGTCACTGCCGTCCACCGAATCTCCTGAACTCTTGCCCAATTGTTGCAGACGCTCCGCCAAACCATGGATTTTGGAAGCCAGACTCAACTTGCCCTGCGTGAAGAACAAAGGTCATTTAAAAGACTGCTCCATAGACTTAAAAACTAGGGAAAACTGATTCAATAGAATTGACCACGCGTGATTTCAAAACTTCGGAGTTTCAAAATTCTGAATTCGAAATCGAATAATTAATACCGTGTATTATTTCTAATGTTTTTTTAAACTAATGACAAAGGTTTGTCTTGACGAATCATACAAAATTACTTAGCCTTAGTTGCACCACCTACCTGGTGAAGTAAATGTTTACGTCAAATTTAACAATAACAGTAACATTGATTCTAATGGCTTCTGCTAAATGTGTTGCACCAGTGTATTTAGTAGCTCTGTTAAAGTTATATTTTTGATAGAATTTGGCGTCAACAATTAACAGTAACTGGCTGAGCGTGGTGGGTTACAGTTGTGGTAAGTTATTGTGACGTCATTTTAACAATTGCCAAATGGTGCAACCTATTTTATACCTGACCAGTACTTTAACTGCACTGTTAATGGAAAAGTAAGATCGTGCAACCCAGGCAGTTTTTTACGCTTTACTTTTCAAACACGATGCTTTTTGCCGGCAAAATCAAATTGCCTACAAACACAAAAAGTCAATTGGACCGATAATTATGTTGGATATCGGGCTCAAAGCGATAAAAACGCACGCCTTCTCTGGGTCTTTAGTTGCTGGGGATGCTCTCTGCCTCTGGAAACGCTCTGGCTACCATCGCTAGAGATCCCGCTGTCCACTTATAGAGAACCGCACATGAGTTTGTATTATGAAAGTACCTTTTTTATTTCTGTGCGCAAAATCCCCACGGATACCACCCCAATAAAAGTCGGTGGAGATGGTTATGTCGGACTCGAACCAACCAAAAACGCACGCCGTCCATGAGTCCTTCATTGGCGGAGGTGAGATTATACAAGACATATATCTCTCGCATATTATATTTCTGTATAGTGGAAGCTGGTCCTTGTTTTGTTTATGATTATTATTTGTTACACATATTGAGAACTCACTTGTACTTTTCCACAGTATTTTTATTGCCGCATTTGACTGCCGCAATGTTTATAAGGGAATAGGCTTGTATGTCATCGTAAACCTTTGAGGATGCCGTAAGGCGAAACCGGTCAGGTCTATTAAAAAATAAAAATACTGTGGAAAAGTACAAGTGAGTTCTCAATATGTGTAACAACAAATTCCACCAAGTGCCATCAATCAACAGTATAAAAAAAAAAAATATGATTTGTTATTTTTATCTGGTTATTCTATTTATTACTATAATTTGTAGCTTTTTTGTTTTACTTGATTTTATTTTATTTATTTTTTTATTGGTAAATGTTTAGAGCCATTGTTAGTGTGTGTTTAATAAATATTCTTTTCTTTCTTTCTTTCTTTCTTTCTTTCTTTCTCTCTCTCTCTCTCTCTCTCTCTCTCTCTCTCTCTCTCTCTCTCTCTCTCTCTCTCTCTGTCTCTCTGTCTGTCTTTCTCTCTATATTACGAAAGTACCTGATGATCAGCATGGGCGGTGACGGCTGCGCAGGCGGCGGTGGAGCTTGCTGCCGCCATCTCGCGCAGTGCTGGCCGGCGATCCCGACGGACAAACGAGAGGAACAGGTGTCTGGAGAAACATATTGTTTATGAAAAAAAAATTTAGAATGTATAAGTGATGAATAAAAACCCCGGTAGTGGTCCTTCCTACAGTCCTGGGTCCTTTAAGCGGGGCGTGAAAAAGCATCTGATGAGGCCGTCAAGCTGAGCGCCACCATTGTAGCACTGAACGTGTTTGCAATGGTGACCCTCTTTCATGAGACTTTGCCTTCAGCTTAACATCAGGCGAGGTGAAGTCAAAATGACGTGCCATAAATTAAAAAAAAAAAGTGGTAGAGGTTTGTGCTTCGCACTAGCGGAATATCGCTCAACATACTACGACATCTCCTCTCTGGTAAGATTTCTTTTACTTGCTTTGAAGAGGGCGGTTTGACATTCCAATATATATTGTTATCGTTGGAGTGTTGAACCGCGGGCGAGCGGTGGGCCCTCCTCCCTCCCCCAATATATATTTTTTTGTAATGGATTTCCGCCAGGTAACGTCTACATCTATATCGTATACAAATTTTTATACTGAACGGGGATCAAACCCGCACCTCTTGAGTAGCAGTCGTCTTCACTACCGCCGCTCCACATAGGCCGTGTTCCATATCAAAAGGTACATTATTGTAATTACCATATATTATTATATGGTAATTACAAAAATGGTACCTGGGTTTCGGGTTTCGCTAACCATGTATTATTATTATAAGTCGTATGTGTGAGTTTGGCGACATCGGTTCCGCTACTGAATCTGTCGTAACACATTTCTTCTAGTATTTTCCATTTTGTGATATTCCTATTGAAACGTGCCATGACCTAAGATAACTTACTTACCATAAAGGATAATACACTTCGTCGTAACAAAAAGGTATCGAGCCCTTTAAGATTCAAGGAAAATATGACCTTTTTTATCCGAAATTGATAATCCACTTGTTGCTTATATCTTTGGCTACCTGTTAGGTTTGAGTTAACTATTTGGAACAACAAACAATGTTTCTGACAGTTTTGCATATGAACCTTGGAAAAGGATTAAATCAATTATAATTTGATTGGCATAGTTATTTTCGTAACTATTAGCATGTCCCCTAGGAAGATAGATAGATAGATAGATAAATAATTGTTTATTGTACATCTTAGCAATAGTTAGTAGTACAGTAACAAGGTATGAAGAAGAAGAAGTAAGGAAGATAACATTTGAATCTTCTCGGGAAGGGCTAATCCAAACCAAAGGATTACATGCATACATACATACATACATACGTATGCTCACGCCCGTAATCCCCGAAGGGGTAGGCAGAGGTGTAATAAACACCTACATTATACCAACTATGATTTTCGGTCGCACGTAATAGGGGGCGAGCCTATTGCCGCCAACCGTATTCCGGCAAAAATGTTGCAGCTAAATAAATTTGGAAAAAAAAATTAGACCCGATTTCTTACTATACGGTGTAAATTGCAAGGAAATTATTCACGTGCTTAGCCGCAATAGCACTACCAATTGACGTCTTGGAGAGTATTAGATATAATTACTATTATATAATAAGCGAAATCGTGATGATAGTTATACCGGTTGATTTTATAGTGGTTTTGGAAAAAAAGATTTTAGGCACAATTTCGATAGTAAAATCGTAAGGAAGTCCTAATTTGGCGAAAAAAAATTTTTTTTTTACACGTCCCATGCATTTTTCTGTTCACCTGCACATTATTGCCATACAAAAAGTATTTTTTTTTTCTTTCAAAAATAAAAACTTCCCTTCGATTTTGCTACCGAAACTGTGTGTTAAACCAAATATTCTTTTACCGAAACCACTATAAAATCACCGTGTATATTAGTTTAAAAAGGTTAAACATAACTTACCTGGACAGTTCATCTGGCGTGGACACCTCGAGGAAGGTGTCCAGGAACCATCGAAATCCCTCATAGTCGATATCCTGCAACAAAAAAAATACAATTAAAATGTGGAATCTGGCTTGTGGAGGTCAGATGGCAGTCTCTTCACGGGAATTATTCTTCAATTTTTTTTTATACAACTTAGGTCGCAGACAAGCACGCGGCCCACCTGATGGTAAGTGGTTACCGTGGCCTATGGGCGAGTGTAACACCAGAGGAATAACACTCGTGCCGCAACCCTTGTAAGAACAGAGACATTCTGTGTCGTCAGCTCAAAAGATGTAGGATAAGCCTTTGGTTTTCCCACAGACAACATAAAACCTCTCTAGTGAGCTCTGGCTACCCTACTCACCACCGAAAACACAATACAAGGTTATTAAACGGCGATATTCTGTAGGGTGGAGGTACTTCCCCTGTCGAACTGCTCGATTGGGACGGATATACCGTCGTGTCCTACCTCCTCTAAAATTGCAGCCAAACCCCTCGTTAGACGGGTAAAAACGGAACCCAAACGCCAAGGGCAATGATTTAGACGTGACTAGAAGAACTAGAACTATAATGGTCAGAAGAAGATTGAACCTTAGGCCTCATACGCATTGTCCGGTTAGCCGGAGTGCGAACAGCCGTCCGGCTTGCAGGTTGGTTGCGGTTGCAGTTGCGGTTAACCGGGTGGTGGCTAGCTAGCTTCAATGGCGAGCAACCGTAAACTAGCAAACCGCAGTGCATCCGCGTAGTGCGTACAGCGACCGTCCGGATAGCCGTCAGTCGGGCCGCAGCGCTCCGAGCGACCGGAGCGGTTGGGCGGCAGCCGCATCACAGTGCGAATAAAAATTCTTTTGCGTATATATTTTTGATTACGGCTGTCCGCACTCCGGCTAACCGGACAATGCGTATGAGGCCTTAGTAAGAATTGCAAGAGAAGGGGAAGGGTATTAAGATATCAGTATAACGGGGTCCAAGTCAACGTCAGAACTGGCGGAGAATACCCTGAACGCTGTACACTGCGTGCTATATTTGATATGACTTTCTCCCTTCTGAAGATGCGGGAATGATATTTCTTGTGTGCTACGATAAGAATTTTTTCATCAGGGGGTGTGGAAGTCTCCAGGGATACCCCCTGCCACTCTGCCTGGATACCTATCTAACATGGAAAGATCACATAGAAAAGTTAAAAACAAAATTTATCTCACTTCACGCCTCCCTCCGCATAAATATTCGATATATTCCACGAAAACTACTTTTTACTATTTATAATGCCCTAATAAAACCACACCTACTATATCTCATCGAAGTTTGGGGCAGTGCTGCCAAAACAAGATTAGAAAAATTACAAACACTACAAAATAAAATTATAAAAATGCTATTTAATTATAATTTTCGAACACCAACTACTGAAATTTATCGAGAAACCAAACTAATGACAATCAAACAACTATATACTTACAATATTTGCATTCTAATCCATAAAATAATGAACAAAAAAGTCAACATCAACATAAATTTTATTAAGCGAAACCAGGTTGGGCGCACCTGCACTCGACGCGCAAGCTTCATCATTTTGCCTAAGACTCGAACTAATTACGGCCAGTCGGCGATAACATGCGAAGGTGCGCGTCTTTTTAACAAGCTACCCTCGAGCATCAAAAAAATTAACCCGTTGAATGTATTTAAGAAACAATTAGCCAAACACTTGATTTCGATGTACTGAACGTCTATTTTAGTATGACAACGAATATTATTCTGTTATGTGTATTTTATGTTCTCATGTAAGTGATATAAAACATGTCTTTATGAGAATAAAATTCTTTAAACCTTTTTTTTTTCACTCCTTCGCTCGTCGCGGTCTTTCCTGCACGACCTATGGTTGACTGGCAGAGAATGCTTTATGGCATTAAGTGCGCCTATGTATTTGTGCATAAAGTTTAATAAATAAATAAAGATAGGGTTAGATCGTCCTAAATCATGGCCTCCACACCATCAGGTATTTTCAACTTCTAATGAATACTAATCAATAAAGGTTTCCCACAACACACAATTTAATTGTATTATACGTGATACAGAGACAAGCGACGACTCAATTTGACGCCCGATAATATATCACGACGCCATCTTCGAATTTCGGAGATGTTTACAAGCTCGACACTTGGGTATTATTATCTGAGAGAATCGATACTGTAAGCAAAACTTTGCACGGTACACGAATAGGGGAGACAAATAGGCATGATGTTTACTTTATTTATTTCTTTCTTTCTTTATTTATAACGTTTGCACTATTATTACAGGTACATATCAAACCTAATACAATACTTTGTTTTATTCTCGACAAATAATCAGTTTGTAACATCTATCTATCTATCTTTACTATTATATAATTGTAAAAAGTTTATGTTTGTCCGCAAAGGACGCAAAAACTACTGAACGGATTTCGATGCGGTTTATTTTGTTTGAAGGGGTTTGGTCCAACTTAAAATCTTACGTTTGTTTGATTGCAATCGGTTAAGTAGAACCAAAGTTATGATTTGTAATATAGAATTTAAGCTGCACAGATGGCCTTCAGCTTAACATCAGGCGAGGTTAAGTCAAATTGACGTGCCATAAATAAAAAAAAATGGTGCTGTCGCGATAACCGACAGCCACGTGGGCAGAGTCGCGGGCATAGGCTAGTTAACAAATATATGTCTTTATTGTACACCAAAAAGTACAACATAATATGGAAATATAGTTTATGAGGTACATACAATGGCGGCCTTATGTGTATGGCAATCTCTTACAGGCAACCATACCTATTATACCTACCTTCGGCAATCAGAGACCCATAGACGGCATGCGTTTTAGTCGGTTCGAGTCCGACATGATGATATCCTTGTGACGAAGTTGTACGGGTTAGCTTAGTGACTTATAAATGAAAGATATACGTTTAAGTTATGGACACGCCTTTACATCTTCAAATAAATTTTTAAACGCGTTATATCAACAAAGTTTGTAAGTACCCACCTTCAAGTACTAAGTTCAATACCAGTATTGCTCAAAGTGTAGGTCTTGACCCCCACTACGCCTCATAGAATTACGAACATAAAATTTAATACCGGGTTAATGTTTTCATAAAAGAAAAAGGCCCACCTCATGGAACTATGGACGTTTCCAACATCAGGAGTTTTACACTCGTGCTACCGATCATGTAGAGGGGTCAGGGGAGGGGTGAAGGTTAAGATAGTTTCTGAGCTGGCCGTGCAGAACATAAAGCAGGGTTTCTCGGTCTTCCCCCTGTCAATATGAAACCTCTCCATCGGAACGGCGTTCGAAACCGCACCTCCTGCGTAGCAGTCGTGTTCACTACCGCCACGCCACAGAAGCATATTTCGTTTGCTACTGTCATTCGTCAGATTTTTCACTTCGATAGAGTACGAGTATAATGTGGATTCCAAATAAGTTGATTCGTTAAGACCATTCATTCATTATAAGTGAACACAGATCATATTAGTTGGTCTGATTAGGAACGAAGTGTCTTTAAGAGTATCAAACGGATCAACTAATTGATCCGTTTAGTTGGTCGGAGTGGAAAAAGGGAAGCCGTCTACCTTTACACTAAGATATTGAACTCTCTTTTAATTTTTCCAAAATTATTATTAATTATGAGAACCGAATGTAATTATTTCCAAATATGCTGTCCCACGAAGGAGAACCGTAAAAATAACTAAGTTCAAGCTTGAGAAACGTTGCCCTATACCAACATCTCGAATAACATCTCGGAATAAATGGAAAATTCCAGTGATTTTCAAGTGTCCTCTACTTTTGTGTCGTGTCAACAGGTGGGCGGTTGCTAGGCGACGGCTCGTGCGTCTGGCAGCCATCTTTGATTCGCAATAACAAGAAGATAAATATTTTTAGAATAGATCTGTTGCTATGGGTAATGGACTGCTGAGACGAGGTCTCGGGTTCGATCCGAGGTTTTACCATGGCACACGCCAATGACTTTTCGATGCTTTTCGAAGTTGTGTGTATTTATCGCAGGTTTATAAGTGTCCGGTTAATGGCAATAGGCTCGCCACCCATTTCATTGGGACCTAAACATAAACTGGCGAAATGTGGGTGCTAGCACATCTGCCTACCGCTTCGGGGATATAGGCGTGATCTTATAAAAAAATATGTTGCTATGCGATACGAAAAAGTGTCGAATATATTTATTTACCCTTTCACTGATAAATATATACATTTGTGTGTTTGTGTATAGGGCTCCACTAATGTCTTCAGGGCTCAATCAATCTTACCTGCAGGGCGGTACACCTGCTGATTAACAAGGGAGGCTCTGGCGCTTTCTTGTTTCTTTTTTGTTTTATAAGAATATTGTGCTCAATGCCGTCTCTGTCATAGGAGCACTCAGGGCACATGCCAGGGCCCACCGCTTACTGGGGAATTCCCCGAAAGAAAGACAATTTCTCGCACATCAACTTAAGAAAAATCTAAAACTCTAAACTTTCCAAAAGGGCCTCTAAAGTCTTGTGTGCCCAGGCCACCTACCATATATAAAGACGGCTCTGCTAGTGCTAGGTTAGCCATCGAACCCGGGGCCTTTCGATCGTAAGGCTGACAGCTGAACCACTAAGCTACCAACACTTTATCTGGGTATAAGGTTACCTTATAAGGAATTTCACTCGCACCATGTATTCTACGGTTTAAAATAATTCCCCCTCCCTTCTCTGAAGTACCTAGTTCCACGAAAGGTATTGTTGTAGGTATGTATTGGGGTGGAGTACTTCAAAAGGAAAATATACGAAATACTTATAAAATCACTTTGTTGTCCGTCTGTCTCCAAAGACCTTTTTCTGAGGAATGCGTGGAGGTATCAAATTCTTATTCATAATATATAATATTCAAATATACGACGTCTTGAAACTGTGTAAAAATAAACCTGTTAAATCAAAGCAAACAAAATATATTGCTATTAATGTGGCATAATTCCATCCTTGAGTCTAGTTTTAAAATCTCGATGCACGAGTGCGACTCATGCCTAACCAGTTTTTTGTGTGCACTTTATTTTGAGAACCATTTTTCAGTCAACGATAACTTGTGTTGGCTTTTCGTATAAAAATAAACAATTGTAAGTTTCGCAACTGCCCTCTTAAAAGTTTGTTATTTTTTGACAACGCCACCTAGACCCGTGGTATAATAGTTTAACTAGCTTGTGTTATGGGTTCTAGAATTCAGATTAACATAGTTAGATACATTTTTTTGTAAATACATACACTTTATACATAGAAGCACCCAGACCTATGTAAATATTTATATTCGTGCTCTTTATTTGCACTGAGCGGGAATCGAAACCGCACTTTCTGCGTAGCTGTCGCGTTCAATGCCGCTACACCACAAAGGTCGTTCTAAGAAGTTAATGGTCTCTTATCCATTGTTCACTGTTATCATTATATTCTGATCCTTTGTTATCACTACAATAGAAATACAAAGCAATAATAAAAATAAGTAAATAAGAATTTTTCATTTAATAACGCAATCTATTGTCGTTCGAACAAAACCTTAGAAAATATATTTATTAGTGATGACGATAACATGTTTGTTTAAGCCAGCGGTTCTCGAATTGGGGGGTCGCTAATGTCACTAATCGACCTTCCGAAATACCTCGTTCCCCACACTGCGAGGGAAAGACTTCGAATGCGATTGGGACTAACCCAAGAATAATGATGATTAACGCAAGGAAGAGTTATCATCCTTGCATTAAAGCTGATGTCATCATAGATATTAATATTACTAGCGTAAATAAACCCATAGACTCTTTAATTACTGCGTCAAGGAATTAAAAATCTCAGTCGCAGTGAATTGTGACTTTAGTGTAAAAACTTTACTGCATATTATATTTATTACTAGCTGTTGCCCGCGGCTCCGCCCGCTCCGCTAAGAAATTTAGCGGGCTGTTTTTTGGTCTATTTACAAACATTTACTTATTCTAATTGAAATTTTTGTTTTGAGTAACATGGTTAGACAGTTCATGTTCAGCTCTTTCCTCTGTCGATTCTTGAGAACGCGCATAATATCTCATTCTTTTAGAGTTTCTTGAATTTTGGGATAAAGAATCTATTGAAATTTATGAATATTACTCCGCTCCCTTGGATGGTAGCGTGATGATACATAGTCTATGTTCACCGGGAATAGTTTAGCTTTTTAACGGTGAAAGAATTATTGAAATCTGTTCAGTAGTTTTAGAGCCTATTCGTTACAAACAAACAAACAAACAAATCTTTCCTCTTTATAATATTAGTGTAGATATCTAAGAAAATGTTAATAGCCTGTAATATTCTAGCTCTGAAAAGAACTGTTGGGTAGCCCTGAAAATAACTGTTGATTAGCTCTGAGAAGAACTGTTGTTTAGCTCTGAGAAGAACTTTTGCGTAAAAAAATATAAAATGAAGTCTAATAAAAATCGAACGAAAATGATTAGACTTCGCGCACGACCGCTGCGTAGGGAGCCGACCGCGCGACCGACCGCGCGACCGAGCCGCGCGGGTACCTTACTCATAAACCTAAACTCCCCTCACGCACGCGCACCCCCGCCCTAGGGTGTAACCACATCAATCGACGCGGAATCGGCTGAAGCCGGTTAAAAAAGTCTTTATGCCGACGGAATAAGAGTGTTACTAATAGCTTTCGCATCGGCTCGGCTCGGCCGACGCGACGCGGCATCGGCCGACGGCGAATCGAACCGTTTGTCGATTAGCTGATCGCATCCGTACGGCGCTGAATCCAGCGGAACGTTTCCGCCTGCTGCCGAACAGCGCTGGAGACGGTCGAACGGCGTTGAACGGCAGTTGAATCAACCGTTCGCATGCCTTCATCTACGACGGTAGCCGAATGGCGCCGAAGACGGCCGATCGGCGTTGGGTAGCAGACTAATGAATCCGCTCGCGTGCCTTCATCTCCAAATGAAAGGCCAGAACGTCCGTACAGCTCAGAGTTAAACTTAAATCTGCGATGAAAGCATTTGTTGATATTTTCGGGGTCTCACACGATCACGACTGTCGACTGCCGAACGCTTGCGAACATCCGTCGCGACGGCTGTTTGGAGGTGTCGACTGCCGAACGTAATTGAACAGAGGCCGTGACAGCCATTCGGAGGAGTCGACTGCCGAACGTAAGCGAACAGCCGTCGTGACGGCTGTTCGGAGAAATCGACTGCCGATCGCATGTTAACAGCCGTCGCAACAACTAATCGGTGATAAGCCGAGTAGTGTGGTGATACGCACTCGGCTTAAGCCGATTCCGCGTCGATTAATGTGGTTACACCCTTAGTGACGCTCACTTCGCAACGCAGAAATAGTAATATTTTAATTTCGCACTAACTTCAAAACCAAACGTCCAATTTTAATCTTTTAAATACCAAATATTATCTACATAAACTGTACTTAGTGATGAAATAATTTATTTTGATAAGGATTAATAGCATGAGTAAAATAAATGCGTTTAAATGTAGTCCAAATAAAATTAAGATTTTTAAATAAAAAAATGGTTGTTGTGCCTCACTCGACATAGATAGGTATAGTGTGTCGCGGACTTTTATGTATATATTTATAAGATCTCCAATTAATTAGAACATTTTATGGTTCTATCTTTTATAGTTTAGGCAGCGTACGCAAAATAAGTAACTTTTCTGGTTGATTTTTACACCTTGTGTCCGAAAAACCCAAATATTTTACGGATCCCTATTTTTTTCCAAAATAAAATTTAGCCTATGTTACTCGTGGATAATGTAGCTTTCGAATGGTGAAAGAATTTTTAAAAACGGTCCAGTAGTTTTTGAGCCTATTCATTACAACCAAACAGACAAACAAACAAAGTTTTCCTCTTTATAATATTAGTGTAGATTTGACGACCGCTGTGGCGTGGCGGTAGTGTACGCGACTGCTACGCAGGAGGCGTGGGTTCGATTCCCACTCAGAGTAAATATTTGTGTGCATGAATATGAATATTTGCATTGATGTGGGTGTTTCCAGCAATTCAGCAATAACTAAACGGTATAAAAATGCCAATATGTAGTGTACCCAGAGTGTACCAGTGTAATGTACCCAGCCTACCTGCTAGATAGTGGTTACAGCGTTTGTTAACGTCAAAATTCATTTGAATATAGAACACACATTTTGACAGGTGTCAGTCAATTAGCGTCTACCTTGGGCGCGGGAACACGGGTTGCCAATTAAGCCCTAATATACGGTAAAGGGTAACATTGTACCAAGTAGAAATTAATGTGTTGAGTAATTTGTGTGATGAGATGTATTTACGTACAAACATTATACATTTATTATAACGAGGTTTAAGCCGTGCTGCTTCATAGAATTGTTTTTATAATGTAATAAAAAAAATATGGAGCCCTATTAAGATCTTACGTGTCATTTTTTAGTCTGGCAAGGAAAAATCAAATAGACCTCAAGATAATGTCATAAATTTCCAGGTCACTTGATACGCCATCATACCAGGGGGCTAGACGGGGACATCAGGTCCCCTATACCCGAAGGGATGCGAGGGATAATGTTTGCTACTATCTCACCTCCGGCAACTAAAGATTCGAAAACAGCGTGCATTTTAGTCGGTTCGAGTCCGATGGGATTGGTATCCGTGGGCATTTTACGCACGAAAAAAAGGTCAATTGTTTCGGGATGGTGATTTTACAGGGGTTATTAATTACCTCATGACGTAAAGGAAAAATGATGGTCATAGCGCTGGTACCGATGATACAAGCGTGTGCAAACTAATCGCCCCAAAGGTATAGTTTTCTTTGAAAATGCGTACCAAATATGACTATAATTTTCCTTTTCATCATGAGGTATTCTGACCTCTGTATAATCGCCATCTTGTAACCTGTGTTATTATGTTGAGGTCTATCGGGATCCAACACCGATACTAGCTACACGACAATTAATGGTTTAAAACTAGCTCATATTTAAGACAACAGACGCTTCCGCAAAACTCAAGGCAAGACTATTTAAATCAAAGAATCAGAGAATCAATTTCGTTTATTCAGTTTAGGCACATAAAGAGCACTTACGAATGTCAAAGTTTTACATTAAATAAATCATTTGAAAATGACTATTCGCTGGTTTGGTAGTTAGATTTATTGAGAAGAGACCAGCAAGAAACTGAGGTAGATTATCGTTAAAGAGATGTCCCCGGGTCTGCCGGCGAGCGAGAGATATTATGTCTTGTATAATCTCCCCTCCGGCAATCAAAGACCCATGGATGGCGTGCGTTTTGGTCGGTTCGAGGCCGACATAATCACTTCCACCGATTTTGGTAGGGATGGTAATCGTTATCCTTTATTTTCTTTTTCATATATAGCTTTGTTTATTAATAATAAATAGGTGCAAGAACAAGAGATTATTATGACCACGCATTTTTATCATCAAGATATTCGTCTACTTTATAATAACTTTTTTTCATTAAACATATTTTCACTTATTAAGTGGCAGGTCAGCCATATCCTGAGGAATATTATTATATATTTTCATACATTTTCCCACAAACGAATTACTGACTTTATGAAGCCTGAGTTTTGGCATCGCGTATTAAAATTGTGTAGGAGGAAATTTAATCAAAATCCAGTCTCAAGTTGTCAAAAAGATATGTCAAAAATGGTTATTTTTGTAACACAATCTTCAAGAAAGAAACTTTGATACTTATCGTAATCGTTTTCCCTATCCGTTTGTTAATTTTAAAGAAAAACAACGCTCGAATAGGGATCGTGGAAATATAAAAATGTTATCACGAGCGTATTGGCTATAATAATTATTGATCCGCTCCCTTGGATAGTAGCGTGATTATATACATATAGCCCATGTTACTCCTAGATATTGTAGTTTTAGATTAGTGAAAGAATTATTGAAATCGGTTCAGTAGTTTCGTAGCCTATTCTTTTCAAACAAACAAACAAAAAATAAAACTTTCATCTTGATAATATTAGTGTAGATAACACTATGATGATAATGTTTAATGTTTACCTAAATATATACCTCCCAATACAACTTTTTAGCGGTAGCCTAGTGGTATGGGTAATGGACTGCCAAGACGAGGTCTCTGGTTCGGTCCCAGGATTTACCATGGCACACATCAATGACTTTTCGTTGCTTTTCGAAGTTATGTATGTATTTATCGCAGGTTTATAAGTGACCAGTTAATCGCAATAGGCTCGCGCTATTACATTGGGACCTAAACATAAACTGGCGAAATGTGGGTGCTAGCACCTCTGCCTACCCCTTCGGGGCTACAGGCGTGAGCTTATGTTATGTTATGCAATACAACTTTTTAGTCCCTAGGTACACTAACACCGGTATTTTAGTATTCCATACAGCCCGTGCCGTGAAAATGCAAATGCATACGAGTGAGCTGACCGCATTTCATTATTTCGCCACTTTGCATTCATTGTAGTTTCACCCCTTGCGGTTTAGTTAGTGATGCTGTTCGCTAATCATATTCAGATTGCATTTGTGCAACTTTTACTTTAAGTTATTTTGAACTTACATCAGTAGCTGTTTTTCCCCCGCTGAGTTTCTTCTCCGGAGTCTTCTCAGGTTGGGGCCGCGTTTCGAACCGGCGCGGCGGTCCATTTGCTCACTGATCTATAA
Source organism: Pelosia muscerda (assembly GCA_963691645.1). Taxonomy (NCBI): domain Eukaryota; kingdom Metazoa; phylum Arthropoda; class Insecta; order Lepidoptera; family Erebidae; genus Pelosia; species Pelosia muscerda. Next base: position 2,555,250 of record OY829126.1, on the reverse strand, counting down.
AACGTTGTTGATATTGACGTTTTGTAAGTGCCGTTTACTGGTTTATACAGAATAAGTTCTTTTTGATTTGATTTGATTTGATTTGATTTGATTTGATTTGATTTGATTTGATTTGATTTGATTTGATTTGATTTGATTTGATTTGATTTGTTGAGTCTCCTTGATAACTTCATGATTTCACCTATGACACTCATTATTAAAATCGGTTCAGTAGATCCAGAGATTAGTCCTAAAACCCTACCCCAGTCTAAAAACGTGTACCGGTATAACGGGGTGAATAGGGATCCAAGGGTGAATAGGGATAAAATGGTCAATGGAATATTTTACATAATTTCTTTTACTAGATCTCAAATAAGATGATTCTGTTATTACAATGAACTAGTCCAAAATTACGGTTGAAAGAAAATAACTACAGAATTTAGCTGACCATTTAATCCCTATTCACCCTTGGATCCCCATTCACCCCGTTTTACGGTACGTGTGTATCGAGATCATTTTGACCGTCCACAATTAGAGCCTTGAGAAACCCTTCTTTGTCTTCTGCACTGACAACACAGAGACTCTATTAACGTTTTCCCGCTAGCTTTCTCCGTAATACATGGCCGCACCAGGTGGGCTGTCTCACCAGCATTTTATCTACGCAGTTAGCTACTACCAATGGCCACGAAAACATTCTTAATTCTTTATAGCACACACAACATACAGAGATCATACATAAAAGTTGCAAAAATCATGTACAAAGGCTAGATTAACTCGCTATGAGTTCTCTTACAGCGAATCTTTATTTATTTATTTATTTCTTACATATCTCTGTCATTACAGGCAAACCCAAGGCGACAGAGTAGCAACACAATTATTAAAAATTACATAATCAATTTAAAAAAAAATAGTACAAATTTCATAACAATACATATACCATAATTCATTCATTAAATGTTATAAAAAACATAATTCAAACCATATTGACAGAGTAGCAACACATTATAAATTACATGATGAATTAAAAATGTACAAAATTCATAAAATCATAATTCATAATTCATAATTCACTCATTAGTATGTCAAAAACCATAATTCACAAAAATGTCCTACAATAAAAATTCAATCAACAATTCCAAAAATAATAATGTACTTAGTAATTTGCAATTCATTCTAATACTCATGATGTCATAAAAATAATAGGTAATTATTTCATTCAATTCATATAATCTATATATAATATATATAATATAATATAAAATATATAATCTTTGAGTATCAGAAGAGTAAGTATGGTAAGATTTTGTGTTGTCAGTAGGAAGATTCAGAAACCCTTCTTTGTCTTCTGCATTGACAGCACAGAGACTCCTTAACCTTCTCCCCTCTCCCCTTTCCCTTTTCTCTATATGGTCGGCAGCACGAATGTGATGCCCCTTTTTTATCTTGCGCAAAATCCCCACAGATACCACTTCCCCAAAAACCGGTGGAGGTGATTATGTCGGACTCGAACCGACCAAAACGCACGCCCTCCATGGGTCCTTGATTGCCGGAGGTAATATTATACAAGACATATCTCTCGCACCCCAGCGGACCGGGGGACATCTCTCTCGAGATGACCCTCTTCCCCTAATGTGGGAAACATGGTGTTCCCATCTAGCCCCTGGGTATGGGGTGGCACTTTGCGCCATAGCCGTGGTCTGCTTCTGCTAGGGTGACAGGCGGCTCCACCCGTCACCCCCAGACCCGCGCTCATGGACGATGGAGGTCATTCTGCGACCTCCGACGTCCGAGTCACCTCCGTTCATACGAATGTAATGCTCCTGGTGTTGCAAACGTCCATAGGACACTGTAACCACTTTCCATCAAGTGAGCCGCGTGCTTCTGCCACCTAAGTGGTATAAAAACATCAAATATAAAAAAGATGTCGTCACATCAAGTAAATGAAATATAAAGATTCGATATTCCTCAATTCGACGGGGTGTAGTATCATTGACGATAAAGCGGTCTTTTGTACTGCCTTCCCCAGTCGCATATAATGCCATTTCTGAGGCGTTTTTGTGACTCAAACCTTCAACAGAAATATTATTTACTCGGTAATAAATTTCTACTGGAGGGCATGAAATGTCGTGAAAGGACGGGTGGCAGAAAAATGTGTTTGAGGTCCCTTTTACACCGGCACGAATAATGCTGATATTTTTTTGGGGAGAAATGAAGGTATGGAATTCGGCGTCATTATTACCAAACAATACTTCGAGATGACTGCTATTAGATTAGACTGGAAAAAGCGAACTGTAGACTGAGACCGTAAGGTGAAAGCTTCGGATGCAACTGGAATTAAACCAGGAATGAAGAAGACTGTCAAGGAATGGTAAAGAAATCAAAATGTTATGAACTTTCGAAAGATCAAAAAATTGTATACAAAAATTTCTATGTGTGGACATCTTCACGAATACCGACCGACTAAAAACCACACAAAATGCAAAATTCAAAAATCAATTATATTCTGTACTAGCTCACCCGCGCGACTTCGTCTGCGTCACCCCGTTTTTGCAACATTTTTCATTCCTGCTCCGCACCTGTTAGTCGTAGCATGATGTTATATACATATAAACCTTCCTCTTTAACCATTCTATTTATTGAAACAAACCGCATCAAAATCCGTTGCGTAGTTCTAAGATTTAAGCATACAAAGGGACAAGAAAAATAGGGACAGAAAACGCGACTTTATTTTATACTATGTAGTGATAGACCACTAAACGTCACTTACAAGAAACTCAGCGGACTTTATTTTGGTCTATTTACAAACATTTACTTAGTCTAGATACAGAAATTTGCTTGAGTAGTAAGTTAGTGAACAGCTCATTTCCAGGCTTGTGTATCATCCAAATAATAGGCTGGATGAATTTTATAATAGGCTTTTTGGCATAACTTCTTTTTAATTAAATTTTTAAATTTATTGATAGGCAAATACCTTAATTAATAAGGCAGCTTGTTAAAAAACAACGCCGTCACGGATCTCATTTCACAATATCAGGGATTTTTTTTTATACAACTTAGGTCGCAGACAAGCACGCGGCCCACCTGTTGGTAAATGGTAACCGTGGCCTATGGGCGAGTGTAACACCAGAGGAATAACACTCGTGCCGCAACCCCTGTAAGAACAGAGACATTCTGTGTCGTCAGCGCAAAAGATGTAGGATAAGCCTTTGGTTTTCCCACGGACAACACAAAACCTCTCTAGTGAGCTCTGGCTACCCTACTCACCACCGAAAACACAACACAAGGTTATTAAACGGCGATATTCTGTACTCTTCATACTTCATATTCATTCTAACCAATATTTTGATCGAAAATATTTCCCTAAATTTTGAAGGTACCTTCATGTCTCCGCTGACCTACTTCACGTATAACATTACTTTATTCCCTGACATCGAGCGAAGAGGCGCCATTTGCATAAACCAATGAGGAAATGAAGATAATTATGTTACTAATACGATTTCTTTTTAAATTTATCCTTATTTGATCTATTACACAGGGGGAGAAAAGTAGAAGCATTGAAGATAAGATTGAAGTAGGCATAACATGGTGGAAATATAACATAACATAAACTCACGCCTATATCCCCGAACGGGTAGGCAGAGGTGCTAGCCAGAGTAAACCCACATTTCGCCAGTTTATGTTTAGGTCCCAGTTTAGGTTTAGGTGTAATAGGTGGCGAGCCTATTGCCATTAACCGGGCACTTATAAAGCTGCGATAAATAGATAGATTACTCTTTATTGTACACCAAAAACAAAACAAAAAATTAAATGGCTCATACCATGGTTTCATACCATCACAAAGCGATGTCAACTTAAGCCCTTGGTCTTCCCACTGACGATACAAAACCTCTCTTACCCTACTCACCGCCGGAAATACAACACAAGCCGCGGTATTCTGTAGGGCGGAGGTACATCCCCAGTCGGACTGCTCAATTAGGACGAGCGATTTAAATCCTAACTATTCAATTCCCCAGCTTATATATACGGCTTTAAAAACGTAGGCAGTACCTTTTTACATCAGTTCAGATTTCTCAGCTACCCAGGCCTATAATAAGATGATGGTGATGGGTCCAACATACCCACAAAGTGAATCCCGCTGGGGTTACCGCACGTAAAAAAGCCTTTTTTAATAAATAGAAATCCCTAGATCACGATATAAATAGGGACAAAACAATTTCGAATCTAAAATAGTCAGTAATTTGTAAATAAACCGAAAGTAATCTGTTTTTGTACTGAAGGCTGTTTTTAGAAACTTAATACGAAATACTATTGTATATACTAGCTACTCGGCGTTTCTCAAAGTGTGATAAACCTTAATATTAGGTGGAACATTGATGTAACGATTTTTTATGAAGCGCTTGGGTTAGCAAGGGATCATCATCATCATCATCCTAGTGTTAGTCCCGGTCGCATCCGAAGCCTTCGCCTCGGCGTCCGAAAGCTGGACTTTTTCTCTTCCACTTCGCACGGTCTTGCGCATCCCTAATAGTGAGCCCATTGGTACATCATTCTCTGAGCCTTTTCTGAACTCAGTTGTGGTCGGGTTTCCAGTCTAACTGTGATGCGGCTGAACTTCGATATTTTCCGTGAAGCGACTGCCAATTGACCTCCACAACCAATGATCCAATGACCAATGGCGATATCGAAGTTCCAAGTTAGACTGGTTGGACGTTTGAGGGCTCCAATACCCGTAACGACTGCTATAGATGTTTGTATGGCAACCGGGACCGACGGCTTAACGTGCTCTCCGAGGCACGACCAGACCAGTGCAAACAGCCTTATTCATGCATACAACTTTTTGCACAGCGCGGGGACCGAACCGCGTGCACTACCGCCACGCCACGGAGGCTGTCGAGGTTCTATGGCATACAATTAGTAATATTTTACTATTGCATAAATCATTTCGTTAGATAAGAATTACTGACCTCTTATTTGAATCTTTTTCGAGAATCTTGCCATCGTTAAAGTTCATTTCAAGTTGTTATCAAGACAACACATAAAACTTTTAGAACCGGTGTTCCCTGCAAATATTTTTAGAACGCGTGGGGGTGCAGAACGCCCACAGCTCTGGGGAAACAAATGGATATAAGTACCTACTCCTAAGATACTGAGGCGCCAACATTGTCTCACTTCAGGCGGTTTGAGAATTGTTTTTGTGCGAAATTGTAAGATTTTTTCGTTTAGTTTTTTTTTATACAACTTATGTCGCAGACAAGCACGCGGCCCACCTGATGGTAAGTGGTTACCGTGGCCTATGGGCGAGTGTAACACCAGAGGAATAACACTCGTGCCGCAACCCCTGTAAGAACAGAGACATTCTGTGTCGTCAGCTCAAAAGATGTAGGATGAGCCTTTAGTTTTCCGGACAACACAAAACCTCTCTAGTGAGCTCTGGCTACCCTACTCACCACCGAAAACACAACACAAGGTTATTAAACGGCGATATTCTGTAGGGTGGAGGTACTTCCCCAGTCGGACTGCTCGATTGGGACGGATATACTTCACTAATTTTCACTATTTTTTTGAACTTATTTTTAAGTAAGGGTGTATGTAGTGTTAGCTTGTATCGAGTAGGCGAGCCTCAATGTGCAATATTACTATGCCACATAAATACTATTTGGTGTTCTCTCTCCCCCTTTCCCTTCAGGGTGGGCAGCGCGTGTGTGACACCCTTAGTGTTGCACACGTTCATAGGCCACGGTGGCCGCTTTCCATTAGGTGGGCCGTGTGCTTGTCTGCTACCTACGTAGTATAAAAAAAAATCTCTATTACATCTATAAATTATCTATGGTATACTTGGCCCGCCAAAAAAACAACACATGATGCACGTGTGCATGACTGTTCGATGTTTATATACTTTACAAGCTGACCCGCGCAACTTCGTCTGCGTCACACCGTTTTTGCAACATTTTTCATTCCTACTCCGCACCTGTTGGTCGTAGCATGATGTTATGTACATATAAACCTTCCTCTTTAACCATTCTATCTATTGAAAAAACCGCTTCAAAATCCGTTGAGTAGTTTAAAAGATTTAAGCGCACAAAGGGACATAGGGACAGAGAAGGAGAACGCGACTTTGTTTTATACTATTATAAGTGATCATACAAAAACAATTGAATGTGTCCGGCAGGGCACAGAGTTACATTACAGTCTGGAATATGTAAACAAGCTGCTTTTATGTTGTAAACATAAAAAAATATAATGTATGGCGATAATTGGTCACTGGTCTTGCCAGCGAACCTTTTTTTTCTATTTCAAAGACTACCAATCAATGTCCCCATACACACTTTATTTTTATTACGATAATTATTGCCAGCGCGCAAAATATGGCTTCCTTTCAACGTAAAATCTCCTATAACAAACATCGTTATCAAATTCATCTCTAGAGAATTTATCTGTACACTTAAAATCCAACCTTATCACGTGCTATTAAAACTCATTGTCACTTCAGCAAGTATATATTTTCTTGGTAAAGTAATTTGAGCTTTTGGGCAAGATGATAAGGTTTATATTTCAGTGATGTCCTGATAGATAAAATCGACCTAGTGATATTTATTTGACCCATTTAAAGGGCGTTATTACTTTATGAAATTCATAGAAAAAAAAATCTTGTATTTACGCTATCTATGTCATAATAAGGTTGGTAAAGCCTTAAAGTTCTCAGGCTTTCTGAGAAAAAGTAATTTTAAGAAATAAGGCTCAAGTGAAAAGCTTTGATTAACTTATTTTTTGGTGAAGTATTCAAACATATGGGTAGTTGTAGTAGGGCTATACATACTTACGCCGTCGTGCCACGACTGTGGCGCGGCGGAGGACACGGCGCAGCACACGCTCGAGGCGTGCCCGTCGCATGAAGCATTAGAGACAAGTATGGAGCGACACGCGACGGGGAAGGGATAGGCAGACAGGTGAGCCTAATCCTACCTGGTGAATAGCCTGGCAATCGCCACCCAAAGAGGCAATGCAGCCAGCGTAATGGGCACTTTCGCAACGGGTACTGTAGTCTTACTACGAAATACTATCGAATTCGTAATGTAAATGTATCGATAGAACGGCGCATTGCGATTGGCGGGCTACACACGCACACAGGTTCACAAGAGGCAGACTGCCAAACACAATGCTCCGTTCTCTCGAAACCTTTACGACAAGCGAGTGACAACAACCAATTCTTAGTAATTTTTTTGAAAATACGGGAGAAATTGTCACATATCAGGAGGTCGGGAGGGTAAACATTATTACCGGAGTCCTAGTTAGAGGTTCCAAATGGAGACAAAATGCTTTATCTCCACAAAGATTAACACAAACAAAAAAAAACAAAATAAATCCAACAAAGGTCCCCAAAAGACCTTGACGTGGAAATGATTGCACAAAGTAGTTTATTCGTCGCAATTTAAAAAACAAACTCACGTCACACGGACGAGATCAAAGCTTTGTTGGAAACTGTGTCGCTTTTCGTTTGACGTTTTGTACTAGAATATGCACACACACATCACAGTGCGTGAGTTTTAGACGCTTATTTCTGCAAGACTAATAGTGGAGTAATTTGTAAGGAATGGGGTTCTATCAAAATTTTAGGAGAACACCAGCTAACTAACCGGTGAAAAGTCTAGTGAAGGCTCACTTTAATCTCAGAAAGAATTCTGTTTTTATATCCTGAAAATCCCCTCATATATTCTCCATTAACCGTGGGAGATTGTGGGGAGGGGGAGTTAATAGCATACACAAACCGACTAGATGACTAAATTCGCTTCGGAAATAAAGTGGATCGACTGCAGACACTTCCAGAAAAATAAACCAAACTATGGAGTGAATGCGGATAGGAATAATCCTACGAGGATTTTTTTTATACCACTTAGGAGGCACACAAGCACACGGCCCACCTGATGAAAAACGGTCACCTTGACCTATGGACGTTTGCAACCGAGTGTTACCTGTAGAAACCTTCTAATGCCGTTCTTGAAGACCCCCATAAGGATTTACAGTCGTGTATATATGTATGTTAACATAGTTGATGAACTTCACCCCGTCTTATCAGCGACCTTGTAAATTCTACTTTGAGAACTACAAACCGTACATCGCCGTAACTACATCTAATTGCATATTTGCATACTGTCTGTGTACGTAAACACTCTCAAACGTACAACAGAACTTGGGTTTGTTTACTTACCTTTGAACTCTGCTTACTCAAATTTGCATACTGTTTGCAGAAAAAGCAAGATACGATTACCTCTGAGCATTAGAGAGTTACCTACTGTCCCTATTTCAGCACTTACTTGTAATAATAATCATCATTCTCTGAACCTTTTCCCAACTCAGTTGGGGTCGGCTTTCCAGTCTAACTGTGATGCGGCTGAACTTCGATATTTTCCGTGAAGCAACTGCCATCTCACCACCACAACCAATGGTCCAATAACCAATGGCGATATCGAAGTAACTTATAATAATAATAATATATGTCTTTATTGTACACAAAGTATGAAGATATACAGAACAAAATACAATGCAACAATGGTAAATACCTTATCGCTCTGCGGCAATCTCTTACAGGCAACCATAGGATGGAGAGAAAAGCAGGAGAAGTTTGGTGTGCTACAATATTAGGTGGAGAAAATGATGATAACAAGTCTGGCAAACTTATCACTTCACGTAATAAAATATTTAAACATAACATAACATAAACTTACGCCTATATCCCCGAATTTCGCCAGTTTATGTTTTAGCTCCCAAACTTATAAACCTGCGATAAATACACACATAACTTCGAAAAGCATCGAAAAGTTATTGGTGTGTGCCATGGTAAAACCTGGGATCGATCCCGAAACCTCGTCACAGCAGTCCATTACCCATACCACTAGGCTATTTAAAGGCTTTAATAAAGTATAGCAGTCATACAAGTAGCCTTAATTTATTAAACTGATCAATAGTAGGTATCCCCTATTTTCGTTTTCGGGTGCGTTCCCCTAATATCCTTCCTTTCCCTTCCTGTATAGGAAGGAAAACGATTTAACTATTTACTTGGGCTATAAAGTAAAGCTCTTTTAATTTGGGTCACAAGTAACAATGACCTATTGGTGGGAATGTATTTAATTGTGTTATAAAGGCCAAACAAACAATTACACTGTCACTAGGAGAGGATGCTGGGATCCGATTTTGTTCTAATACTTTTGAATCGATCAAAGTATTTTTATTAAAAAAAAGTGTTTATTTACTAGTCCGTCAATATAGGTTTCAAATGAAAGGGCTTGACAATGAGATCAATTTAATAAGTATGAAAAAAAAAAATTAAATACACAAAAAATACCGGCAAAAAGCAAAATTAATTTCATATTTACCATACGTGCGTAGAAGTGTTTACCAGCCAGGTTTTTTTAATTTTTATGGCAATATGTAGTGTACCCGGAGTACTACCATGAGCCTCCGACTTTGTGACCGTTTCCCTAACACTTAGCTGTCGTTTAAAAGCCGCGTAGCTGTCGGTTGTCGCGACCTTTAGTCGGCCATAATTATGTGCAACTTAAATTCTGTATTACTAATCATAACTCTGGTTCTACTTAACCGATTGCAATCAAATAAACGTAAGATTTTAAGTTGGACCTAACCCTTCAAACAGAAAACCGCATCGAAATCCGTTCAGTAGTTTTTGCGTCCATCGTGGAGAAACATAAACTTTTTACAATTATATAATATTATAGACGTTAATATAACATCATCTCGCCTAATAGTAAACTAAAAGCAGTTTCAGTAAAAAGGATCACCAGTACAGGCACCAATAATATTATAATGGCGGTTCTCAGCTTGACGGCCTCATCAGACGCCATTCACGCATCGCTCAGGTTTAAATATAAATCAACCAATTCAAATTTATTAGCCTATCGCCGTTCAATGCTAGACTGCTGGACATAGGCCTCTCCTAATATTGGGACTTTCTTTGGTCGTCTTGATCTATTGTTTCCACGCTGGCTAGACGGCCAGTCAGGATGGTCATCTCATCCAAAGGGTATCGTAAGAGGCGGCTAGCAGAAAAATACCCTGTACCAACCCTTTTTGCCAGTGTAGAAACAGTAGGCCAAAGCCTCACAATATAGGGAGCGTAGTGAACTTCAATTGATTGAAATAAATCTGTTTTAAATATAAAAGGTATCTACTACAGAAACCTTAAGTATACGCATTTCAATATAGTTTTACACTTCTTTTGTATATTGTCCTTACAATGGCACCACTTTTCTCCCAATCGCTTTCTCTATTCAGCGACTTCGCTTCAATTTAAACGCTACGGCATATTATTATTTATTCCGTGGCTACGGAATTATCTTCCTTTGTAGTCGCCATTTTGATTTTGGTACCGACTATTGTGAAGCGTAAAGTTGTTTTGTATTTTTTTCTTTGTAATATAATCCTATTATTGTTTAAATTTCTTGAATTCTGTAGCTGTTAAAATCATGTCAAGCTATGTTTTTGTACTAAATTATAACGGAGGTAGGACACGACGGTATCTCCCGTCCGAAATGAGCTGTCCAACTGGGGAAGTACCTCCGCCCTACAGAAGACCGCGGTCATAATAACCATCGTGTTGTGTTCCCGCCGGTAAGTAGGGTAGCCAGAGCTCACTATACCCCTCCTTCCCCTCCCCTTCCTAGCCTCCCCACCCCTTCCCAGCTCTCCCCCTTTCCCTTCAGGGTGGGCAGCGCGTGTGTGACACCCTTAGTGTTGCACACGTTTAAAGGCCACGGTGGCCGCTTTCCATCAGGTGGGCCGTCTGCTTGTACGTGTACACAAGACAACAACGATAGCCTGTCTGGTGATATAAGTATTATACAGATCTTTATATTGATTTTGGCAAGCAGAAAAGGTCACCAGTATGTTCTACATATATGTGTGTGTAACAATAACTCGTTTCCTCACTCACACACACCTACACACTTGCAAATTACAATTGATTCAAAACCATTCGTATTTATTTATCTTCAATCATCAGTTTACAATTTCTTCAATAATAAGAATAACTCATAAAATTCTTATTACTAGTATATGAACGTGGTTTTTAACATTATATTAGTAAGCCTTTGTGACCCCGGGGTTTACAGATACGCTTTTGAAAAGTTTAAATATCGTAAGGTTTTGAGTTCGATTCCCGGTCGAATTTTACTTTTTGAACTTTTAATATTTGTATATCTTTATGTTAATTACTTACCTATTAAGGGAATGTTTAGGTAACATCACAAAAGTATCTTGATATTTTAGTTATAATTTTATAGCAACTTAAATCAGTAGTATTTTTATTATTACTGAGCGAGTATTGTTGCACACACATGATTGCATGAATGTTTCTCGTATGTATTGGAATTTATGCTACCCTCATTCTCATGATTAAAATAACATGATAATTTTAATTTTATCTGTCAACAATTGGAGTCGTTGTGCTTTCCACACGGCTAATAACACCTTTTTTATTTATAACAATGAATCAACAACTTACAACTATTATGAGAGCGCATATTATTACTTTGCATGAGTAAAATATTTCAATATATGAAATATCTCGAAAAATGAACATATCGGTAAGTAGTATTTTCTGCAATTTATTATTATGAAAGTTATTTGATTTTATAATCCTGGATAATGTATTATTTCTTCCAAAACTAATAATGAACAAAAATATATGAGTAGATAAATTTTACAGAATTTTAACAAGGAATTTTATTACTTTTTTTTCATTATAGAGGGAAGCTGTGCAGCGGTGGGTGCGCCGATATGGCGATTCAGGCACCATAGACCGTCTTCAGCCTGGCCCCAAAGTCTTTGCCTACACCGATGCGTGTTCTTTGCATAAAGAGGTGGTGGAAAAACATATAGGTGGAAAACCCCTTTATGTCCACCCGTGTTATGACCACCAAATACCATGTTACATCGCAAACAGTAAGGAACCATCTTCGGGCGGCTAGGATCAAATGTCGCAGACCGGCAAGAAAAATTTTGATGTCGGATCTTCATCGTCGAAGTAGGTTAAGTTTTGCCAGGGACTATTTAAATTTTGACTGGTGCAACAATATAGTAATATTTAGTGACGAAAAATGTTTTAAATCAGACAAGGATGGACGCAAAATTTTATGGAGAAAAGCAGGTGAGCGATATTGCCAAAAAATATTCTACCGTGCAGGTCTAGTGGTCATATTACTTTAGGGTACTGGGGTTGGATGTCCACGATGGGTCCTGGTGGGTTGGTTGAAGTAGGTGCTCTTATTATTATTATCTCTGTTTAATTACATTGTAAGTCTGTATTTTAGTGGTTTCAATTATACTTAGGTATATATACTCCGGTATAGATAACTTGGAATAATTAAAACCTATATACTTATACCTATATACCTATTATATACTATATACTTATACCTATATACCTATTATATACTATATACTTATACCTATATACTTATACCTATATACTTATACCTATATACCTATTATATACTATATACTTATACCTATATACTTACTATCTAATATACAGGCAAATTTAAGCAAATAAATGACTATTATTACTATTTATAATAAAAGTTGGAATATGTTGCGCCATTTCTTCGCACTAGTGCCTAGGAACTAAAAATAAATTGAACTGTAAATAAGTGAGTGATGTTATTGTTAACGAAATGAGAAGTTATTATATTTGCATATAGTATAATTTCTAAACGTTAACATGGTGATTCACTACACTTTAGTTACTGAAAGTTAATTAGTTTACCTGCGACCATACTTGTCTGATTTAAACATCCAGAAGGATAATATTGAATAACCTATTCATTATAAAAGAATGTTTAATGTATAAACCTAAACGTATTGCACTCGGCTACGCCCGCTTGGATTTCAATCATCCCGCACAATAGTATATGACTATTCTTAGGTCTACTAAATACTATTTAGCAAAAATGTTTATCAAAATCTGTTTAACTGTTTAGAATTAGTTTAGTTACAAACATTGTGACTTGAGATTTTTTAGATACTTATAAATATATATATAATATATAGTTCTACGACGCAACACAACTAAATTATTTATTTACTGAACAATCTTATTTTATAATTATATCATTGAAACAATGATGTTGTTTTATTTTCCATATTATTTTTGAGATTACGGAACACTTAGTATAAAAGTCGACTGTATGGTTCTTTAATATCACAAACAAAATAAAGAACTAAAATAAAACTATTAATTAATCAAACCGCCTATATCAATATAGCTGCGGTTCGAACTCGCAACCTTCGCATTGCCATAACGCCTATAATACCACTCAACTACGTGAGCCTATGCTGTATTGGTGAAATTTACCTTCTCATTCGATGGCAGGCAAATCACTCACTAACACATATTCAATCGTTCACAATTCACTGGCACACATAAACGTAATACACTAATACGCCTGTAACGATGACGCACACATATGTGACTTCAAAGAAATGAGTTATTGTTATTGATATTGACTGTTCTCACACATATGTAAAACATACGGGTGCTTCTTCCACTTGACTCAAATCATAAATAGATTGTATTAGATGGTTAGGCTATCATTTTTGCTTTGTGTACCTACGTAGTAGGTATAAAAAAAAAAAAAACTACTTATATTCGTGGAGATCTATAATCGGCTGTCTGTCGCGTATATATAAATAAATAAAATTGATAGAGTGTCTGTTTGTAATATTAAAATTAACACTACTACATGCATATGAATGTATATACGGTACACATACCAAAATATATATTTTTAAAATTTTTGTCTGTCTGTCTCTTTGTTCCAGCTAATCTCTGGAACGGCTAGTCCGATTTGGACGGGGCTTTCACTAGCAGATCGCGGGCACAGCTAGTATTCAAAATAAAAGAAAAACAAAGACAGAACGGAATAGCGGAACCATATGGTGGTACGAAGTTCATCGCTTTTTTATGCAGACATGCACACGGCCCACCTGATGAAAAGTCATCACTGTGCCCTATGGACGTGTAACCTGATTGCATCGTCATCAACTGAATTCAATCAAAATATATCTATATTGGGGGATAGAGGGGGGATGGAATGGATTTCCGCCAGGTAACGCCTACATCTATAGCGTATCTGAATTCAAACATGTGTGATATGCATAATATAACCTTCACCCAGCTGCAAACAATAAATTGGCAAAGTTTTATCGTATTCGTATTTCGTTCCCGCGGGAACTTTGGGATGCAAAATACCCCCGAACCTTTGCAGGTGCGTAGAGATGTTGCGTCCCTGGCAGTATTTTACCGTCTCTACCATGGTGAATGTTCTGATGAGCTCTTCCAATTAATCCCAAGGGGAGGGCCTTTCCTACACAGGACATCACGTGCAGGGCTTAGATGTCACCCGCATACGGTACAGAATATTCCGTCGAGAACCAAGCGGTTCGGTGAGTCTTTGCTCTGCCGCACCATTACGTCTTGGAATTCCTTACCGGCGCTCGTGTTTCCTTCTTCCTATAGTCCCGGGTCCTTTAAGCGGGGCGTGAAAAAGCATCTGATGATGCCGTCAAGCTGAGCGCCACCATTGTAGTACTTACCTACTGTACGTGTTTGTAATGGTGACCCTCTTTCCTGAGAGTTTACCTTCAGCTTACCATCAGGCGGGGAAGAGACAAATTGACGAGCCATTAATTTAAAAAAAAGTCCATAGGCCATGGTTACCGCTTTCCATTATGAGGGCCGTATACTTGTCTGCCACCTAAGTTGTATAATAACATACAAGAACCCTTCACTATGGCATTATATTACAGTTATTCCCCTTATATCCTTGACAGGATATACAACTCAATAGCGACGATTTATTTTAACGCCCGACAGTCATATCGTTATCTGCCTACCCCCATTACGCAATATCAATGACGTCACATTCTCACGTTTCGCGTTATCATCGGTTACGTCACTTCCGGCGTCGTCTTCCTGATGTATTGCCGCCAATTTAGTGTTGAAATGTCATCCCGTTGAAATTCTAGCGTTGTCGTTGAAACTAAATATTGTCTATGGGTTTGCCTGTGTGGAATTCAAATCGTTTAACATAGAAATTTATTACAGCGATTAGAAGTAATCTGTGTATTTTCTAAGTATTACTTTATAAAAAACCCGCGGTAGCCTAGTTATATGGGTAATAGACTGTTGAGACGAGGTCTCGGGTTCGATCCCAGGTTTTACCATGGCACACACCAATGACTTTTCGATGCTTTTCGAGGTTATGTGTGTATTTATCGCAGGTTTATAAGTGCCCGGTTAATGGCAATAGGCTCGCCACCTATTACATTGGGACCTAAACATAAACTGGCGAAATGTGGGTGCTGGCACCTCTGCCTACCCCTTCGGGGATATAGCCGTGAGTTTATGCTATGCTATGCTATGCTTTATACCACTTAGGTGGCAGAAAAGCGCTTCAATGGAAAATATTTACCGTGGCCGATGGTATTTTGAAACATCAAGGCCATCACGCTTCTGACCCTATAGAAACCTTCTAATGCCGAAGGTTAAGAGATTTTCACCGGCCGTTTTCTGCCGCCAGCGCAGAAGACAAGTTGGTCTTCCCACTGACAGCACAAAATCTCTCCAGTGAGCTCTGGCTACCCTAGTCACCACCGAGAACACAATACAAGGTTATTACTAGCCCCTGTATTCTTTCGGCGGAGGAACAGTATTTTATTTTCCTTTTCTGAGCAGATTCCGTCTACCCGAGGGTTCCTTCGATGACCCTGAGTGATATGCCAGATGCTACCTCATCCTTAGCAACTTATGCCCGAGACGGCCGTGCAGTTTTAGTTTGTTCGAGTTTGATATTACCACCTGTGCTGACGCCTGGGGTTAGGTATCTATGGCGATCCGGTAGCCTACTGCCACTTTAGCTAGCTAATTCGTTCAGCTATGTGTGTAAGGTTACCTAAAGCATATTGCACTTGCACCCCGGTTGTACCAGGGCCATTCGAGATACCTTTGCCGCCCTGGTTGGGGCGAAGGGGCGATGTCCTGGTGCGTCTGGACATCGCCCAACCGTATGTCGGGCCCGCACCGCACCTTTGCGGAATAGCATTGAGAGATTGCCCCAGAGCGATAAGGCCGCCAATTGTATTTACCATGTGCAAACATTTCTGTGTTATAATATTCTATCCTTGGCGTACATACAATTAAAACATCATCATCATTCTCTGAACCTTTTCCCAACTCAGTTAGGGTCGGCTTTCCAGTCCAACTGTGATGCGGCTGAACTTCGATATTTTCCGTGAAGTGACTGCCATCTGACCTCCACAACCAATGATCCAATGACCAATGGCGATATCGAAGTTCCAAGTTAGACTGGTTGAACTTTTGAGGGCTCCAAATACCCGTAACGACTGCCATAGATGTTAGTATGGCAACCGGGACCGACCGACGGCTTAACGTGCTCTTCGAGGCACGACCAGACCAGTGCAAACAGTCATATTCATGCATACAACTTTTTGCACTGAGTGGGGATCGAACCCGCGCCCCGTGCGTAGCACTCGCGTGCAGTACCACCACGCCACGGAGGCTGCCAATAAATAAAGACATATTCCTATTATTATTCGGCGGTGGCTCGCAACCGTATCCGTTGTTTAGCCGTAAGAGCAATTGATTAACAAACACACAAACATCTTCACAAACTTTCACATTTCTTATATGAGTAGATAATATAACAGATGCTAAAAATAGAAGATGCAAGGTTGTATTGGCATCGAGCCAGATCATGCCTCCAACTCGTGAGGGAAATGAGGCTCTGGCACTCGCGAATTGGTTTCATGATTCGTGGATTTGAGTTTCATCGTCGAGTACCCTGTGCAAATCTTAAAAGACATCGACTTAAAATAGGAAAATGTGAATATCCAGACGAGACTTGAGTTGCTGGTCCACCTCTGGAACCTAAGCCTAAGACGTATAGGAGAATTTCGATTTCATCTATCAGACCTGGTGGTAACCAGAGAACACCAGAGGCGTCATACTCTTCCGACTTCTTCCGACGTCTTGCTGCCGACCCTGTAGAAACCTTCTAATCCCCTTTTCGGAGAATCCCATATTTGTAGTCGCTTAGTGCAAAAATAGACTTATACAGGCAAGAAACTCAGCGGGCCCTTCCTTTTTTGGTCTATTTACAATCATTTACTTAGTCTAGAAATTTGCTTGAATAGCATGTTAAGTGAACCGCTCATTTCCAGGCTTGTTTATCATCCAAATAATCCTGGATCACTACATAGTACAAAACATTCGCATTTTCTGTCCCTATGTCCCTTTATATGTTTAAATCTTTAAAACTACGCAACGGATTTTGATGCGGTTTTTTTAATAGATAGAGTAATTGAAGAGGAAGGTTTATTAAATATGTATATAACATCATGCTACAACGGGTGCGGGGTAGAAGTGAAAAAAGTTGCAAAAACGGGGTGACGTAGACGAAGTTGTGCGGGTCAGCTAGTTTTATAATAAACTTTATGCCATAACTTTTTAATGCACAATTAGTATTTATAAGCAATGACTGTCACAACTGGAAACTCATTATCTCTAGAAGTTCATTTCAAAACTACATATCTAAAGTTACTCCCAACTTTGCTTTTAAGCCGTCGGAGTTAAAATGGCGGCATGACGTGTAAGGTCAGACGTACAAAACTTCAACTGTTATGCACTAGTTGGATAGTTCTGTGTTTGTTAATGAGTTTATGACATTTGTTTCTGTCTGTTTGTTTGTTTGTTATGACTGGTGAGTAGTTTTTGTACATTTTTTATACAGAACAAGCATTAGATGATTGATAAACAAGATTAATTCGATCATACAATTGTCCTTAAAGGAACAAATTGTGCAAGTGACATAGGTATCTTTACACAAAACTTAATTGAGAGATCGCGGTAGCCTGGTGGTATGGGTAATGGACTGCTGAGACGAGATCTCGGGTTCGATCCCAGGTTTACCATGGCACACACTAATGACTGCGATGCTTTTCGAAGTTATGTGTGTATTTATCGCAGGTTTATAAGTGCCCGGTTAATGGCAATAGGCTTCGCCACCTATTACATTGGGACCTAAATATAAAACTGGCGAAATGTGGGTGCTAGCACCTCTGCCTACCCCTTCGGGGATATAGGTGTGATATTATAAAAAAAAAGTGACAGCTGTAATGTAAAAAATAGATAGCATTTAGGAAGTGCTGTTTTTGAAGATCGAATTTAATTTATCAAGCGGCCAGTAACACAATTTAATACAGAATTGTGAAATCTAGAAATCAACTTTCAAACAGAATATAAATATCTAGCTGACCCGCGCAACTTCGTCTGCGTCATCCCGTTTTTGCAACATTTTTCATTCCTTCGTGTTCGTAGCATGATGTTATATACATATAAACCTTCCTCGTTAACCATTCTATCTATTAAAAAATCCTCATCAAAATCCGTTGAGTAGTTCAAAAGGTTTAAGCGTACAAAGGGACATAGGGACAGAGAACGCGACTTTGTTTTATACTATGTAGTGATGGAAACAGCTATTAAATTACAGGAATAACGAACTCACAAATCTGTAAAAAAATTTCGTATGTAAAGACCTATTATTCCACAAGCAGTAACCTTCCATCAATAAACATCACTTTATATTCCGATCTGTACAGCCTCCACACAACTTTAATGACTGCATAGACACATGCCTGAGCGAGACAGCAAATATGACGTCATATCTCCCGTCCCTCTCTCATTGACGTCATGATCCTATAATCGATGCCATATAACATTAAGGAAAGAGCATTGTGAGCGTCTAAAGCTATAGAAAGGAGATCAATGACGTCACTCGTAAGGGGTTGTCAAAAGAAAATATTCGGTATAGTTTTTGTTGGATTTTGAACTGTATTCCGTTGTGTTAAGGTGTATAGTTGGTTGTGTTCTATAAATAGTTTTATTATGTACTTTAGTGGGGGCAGGATTAGGGTGCCCATTTGTTTTTCGCCTAAGAGTGTTCCCTTGTAAGAACTACGGTAGTGGAATTTAGTTCACTTTGTAAGACAGTTTCTAATGTTAATACATTACTGTGTAAATAGTAGAGTATTTTTTTTTTCAAGGAACGTGGTATTTTAGTCGTCATCATCATCATCGTTGTGCAAGTCTCGGTCGTATTTAGCCCTTCACTGCGGAGTCCATGCTTATATGCCTAAAGGGGTAGGCAGATGTGCTAGCACCCACATTTCGCCAGTTCATGTTTAGGTCCCAACTTTGCACCACCATCTCGGCCTGCTTCTGCTAAGGTGATAGGCGACTTCACCCGTGACCCCAGGCCCGCGCTTATGAAACTCGGAGGTCATTCTGCGACCTCCGAAGTCCGAGTAGCCTCCGCTCATCGCGGGCAGGCGGGGGGAGTCTTAAAGCACTCTGACATTTTTTTAAACCGACCCAAGGGCAGATCGGGTGTTATAAACAGTTTCATTTCAAAGTTATTTAGTCCTATTAGCACACAACTTCCAATCCCATCCAGGGCCCTTTCGTCGCTAAGGGCAAGCTAAGAAAACCTACCAAGGGCCCTGAAATCCCTTAAACAAACAACTCAATAAATTCCACCACCAATTGACCCATTGTCCCTAGGTGCTCATCTGAATCGTTCCCAAAGCAATCATCGTAGCCTTGCTCCATTAATAGCTGAAGTTATTGCTCGAATAGGGCTCTGAATGTAACGGTGGAACTTTATTGGGTATTATAGTATGGACTTAATGAGAGTTACTAGATTAAGGTCGGAACATAGATATTATTATTACTAGCGTAAATAGAACCACAGGCTCCTTTATAATTGTGTTACCGAATTTAAAATGTCAGTAACTTGTGACTTATATTTACGTGTTGTGATGTGTCGTGACGCGACAGAAGCATATCGATTTCATACATTTAATATGGTTTGGTACATATTTGCATGTTGTGTTGTGTCGTTGGTCAGTATACTTCTGGCGACACGACACGACACGTAAGGTTCCGCCTTTAGTGTAAAACTTAATAACTCTACACTAAAAGTCACCACTGCATATAATTATATTAACTGCTATATAAGTAGATTTATAGTATAGATGAACACACAGGTGATTTTTTTAATTTTTTTATTTATGGCACGTCAATTTGAATTCACCTCGCCTGATGTTAAGTTGAAGGCAAAGTCTCATGAAAGAGGGTCACCATTGCAAACACGTACAGGGCTATTGTGGTGGCGCTCAGGCCTCATCAAATTAAGTCTTGGAATTCCTTACTGGCGCACGTGTTTCCTACAGTCCCGGGTCCTTTAAGCGGGGCGTGAACAATCATCAGATGAGGCCGTCAAGCCGCCATTGTAGAACTGAACGTTCCACCAATCGAGCGTAGTTGAATAATAAATATTCTAACATTTTTATGTTTATAATATTGGCAGGATATACATCTTTAGAAGGGTTCTCTTTCATAAGGTACGCTAAAACGAAATTATCTCCACCAAAAGTACAAGGGGACATTTTGAAAGGCATACAGAATATTAAATTTCTTTTGGGAGACGTTATTTATGGGGGTAATAGACGTGAACCGAGAGATCCTTTGCCGACAGTAAAAAAGATAAATATGTTTTCGATACTTTCCAATATGTCAACTGGTGGTGCTTATGCGGCTAAGCGGGTAATTAATTACCTTGCGATTTACACCGCATAGCAAGGAATATGCAGAATATTTTTTTTTTCCAAATTTATTTGGTTGCAACATTTTCGCTGAGGATTTTTTTCGGCAGTCGCTTCACGGAAAATGTTGAAGTTCAGCCGCATCTTAGTTAGACTAGAAAGCCGACGTAATACGTGGTATTATTATTTAATCTGTGCTAGGGACTCAATTCTCAGTTACACACACGAATAAATAAATTCGTAAAAGAAAATCCTATAACCCGATTAAAGCGCTGCCTACTTCCTTATGAAGGTATAAGAAGCTTATATATATTCAATGTTTCTTACTACAGATGTAAGTACTGTATTTAGTACATAAGCGTCGGTAGTTTAGTGATCAAGGAATCGGCTTTATGATCTAGAGAACGCCGGGTTACACTACCTTTATTTTTTCGTGCTTAAAATCCCCACGGACAACCAAAGTCAAGTTGATTGGGGAGGTTATGACTCAAAATCAAAATCAAAATCAAAAATCATTTATTCTGCATAGACCAGTAAACGGCACTTACAAAACGTCAATACAAACAATATTTTATCAAATGCAAATGGACCACCGGTTCGAAACGCGGCCCCGACCTGAGAAGACTCCGGCAAGAAACTCAGCGGGCTTTTCTTTTTTTTTGGTCTATTTACAATAGTTTACTTAGTCTAGATACAAAATTTAGCTGAGTAGCAAGTGGAGTGAACAGTTCATTTCCAGGCTTGTTTATCATCCAAATAATCCTGGATTTTATAGTAAGCTTTTTGACATAGCTTATTTTTTACTAAATTTTTAAACTTATTGATAGGCAAATCTCTAATTTCATAGGGGAGCTTATTAAAAAAGCGTATACAATTACCCTGAAAAGAATTTGAAAGGACAGTGTCCAACATGTATATGCACTTGGCCTGATATGGACAGACAATAATTGGGCAAATACAATACAGGTTTGGTAGTTCATACTAGTAAGAAATAAAATAACATCATATGGTTGTATCAGAATTCATCATTTATATTATATATTGACCATAGCATTTGGTCATTTTTTGTTAATTTAAGATTAGCTGTATTCATTATTTCTTTATTATTCGGATACATAAGTTATTAAAACATTATTCAGGAATTAGGCAGGTGGATTTACATTATCTTGGTACCGTGCCCAGCTCAAAAACCAAATTATTGTCATGACAAGAGCGCAGCAACCTACTTACTGTTCTTCGTCTGACAATACAATTACAGCAGAAAACATTTTACATAGCACTTGCGGTACAATCTATTGCCCTATAACAGATGCCAACTCTTGCAAACGGAGGTCATGTCTTCGTCTTTGGGATAAGTCGATGCCACAATTCACACATTGTCTCATCGTAGGATCTGTTTCCTTAATCGTGCCAGTATTATCGTTATGAACGGGTTCAAAGTCAGCAGGCTCGCCAGGCTCGGTGATGAAATATTTATCCGTGTTCATTTTCCAATACAAATAGAATAAAATCGGCTTTCACGAGAAATACAATAATGTATTTACAAATCAAGATGACAAGCGAATGACATTTTTATAACGGATTTCTTTCCAGTTGCCATATACAAACACAAACTCAATCGATTAAAAATAAGTTCGATTTTAAATCGTGTAGAAACAGTTTTAATTCCATTATTATAAAACAATGATCAAAGACGAGACCATATTAATATATTGTTATTGTTTACTACTTTTTCGTATCTATATCTATTATTACACAATAAATATCGCCAATGTACTGAACATTGGCGGTATTAAAAAACATTATATTAACGATACTGAACTCTTTTTTTATTCCTGTGTGTTTGCCTGTTTGGTTGTGAATCTGTGATGAACCCAAAAACCACTTTGTTAGAAAGGAAGTCTTTTCTAACAAAAATAAACTTCTAGCGATCAAATACTTCTAAATAATACTTCTAGTGATCGCTATCGCTTGAAAACCGGTGCACAGTGTGTTATAGAAGCCGACTTGCGGTCATGTGTGGTTTATATGTCTATTTGATGGGCATCATCGTGGTGAAAAATTGACAGAAATCCCGATACGATAATCTTCTCTAGTTTTAGAGATATTAATTTTTCTATGAGAGGTCAATGACCTTAAGAAAATCTTTATTTATTTTTATTGGGAAAATTATGACCCCATTACACTTTTTTAGTACTCAGATTAGTGCAACTATATGCTATATATTTATATTAAAAAGTAGAAGACAGTAGCTTTAGTAGTCTGAGAAATATTAAATATTTTCTGTTTTTCACAATTATATTTTTGATAATTGTACATTAGCGTTGTAGCGTTTTATTTTTGGTTATTACTATGCACAATATTGTCGTCTACAATATCCTAAAATTTCACAAACTACAAACGCACGTTAAAGGAGTAAAAGCGTTTCTAAGTTTTTTAGAAATTTCTATGGAAATAGGGTTGTCAATATTCAATTAATTACAAATATTAAAATCAAAGTTTTTAGGAGATTAAGGTTGAGAAGAGATTAAGGAAGGAGAGAGGTTTATGTAGATTATTGCGCCAACTCCCATGTTGTGGGAATATAATCTCAAAATTAAATAAAGACTAATAATAAGTTTTTTGTTTTTTATTTTTAGGACTCCTCATCAGAGTGAATTAATACTTCTTCTGATGACAAAGAAAGCGTCTCATCAAATCAATGAAGCGTAACATTTTCTGTCGAGGGTTTTAACAGAGGAAGGACTCTGTCGGGTAGGGCTGTGCGTTTATTTTTATTCTTTCGCAAATCAAAGGACATGGTTGTTATGAGTGGATCTGAGGATTCCAAAGCTCGGTGAAACAAATCGAGAATAGTAGTTTGGCGATTTAATTTTCGCGTGTGATGCTCGCGATCATAACGCCAAAACTTATTTCTCGATTCACCGGCTTGTTCTGAAAGCATACCAATCGGCAAGGAAATCGATTCTATAATGTTTGCACCATGTATCAGTATTTTATGCAAGGTGACTGACATATAAAACCACTTATAGTGCTCCACGTATCTAGTGGCGAGATCATAGCAAAATACTTTAAACTTTTTAGAATCTATTTCCATACTACTTGATAGTGCCACTAGAATAGTATGTAGGTCCTCGACTAGCCATTCCTTGATGCCCAAAATGTTGGCAAATTATATTATTATTATTATATTATTCCCAATACCACACGATGACCTTCATAGAAGAAAAATTGCCAAGAAGCATATATCTTTTGCCGTGAGAATAGTATATTCACAATAAGTATGACCTATAATGACGAGCTATACCAGCAATCTATTGCCTCGGACCCCGTGACTCGCTGAAAGAACTGTTTAAAGAAATTCATATTTTAACAGTTGCCTCACAATATATTTACGACAACGCCTTATATGTAAGGAAGAACCTAGACCTCTTCCAAAAAAAATCGGACGTTCACAACTTAAATACGCGGAATAAAAATAAACTTGCGATACCAAAACTAAGGCTTCATAAAGTCAGTAATTCGTTTGTGGGCAAATGTATAAAAATATATAATAAAATTCCTCAGGATTTGGCTGACCTGCCACTTGATAAGTTTAAAATAGAAGTGAAAAGATTTTTAATTAAAAAAAGCTATTATAAAGTAGACGAATATCTTGATGATAAAAATGCGTGGTCATAATAATCTCTTGCTCTTGCACCCAGTTATTATAAATAAACAAAACTAAATATTAAAAAGAAAATGAAGAATAACGATAATCTACCTGAGTTTCTTGCTGGTCTCTTCTCAGGAGATTTAACTACCGAACCAGCGAAAGAATCATTTTCTAATGATTTATTTACCAAGTATCTTATTTATTATAAATTATAATATTTTTGACAAATGTAGGTGGTACATAATTATTGTAAAACTTTGACATTCATAAGTGCTCTTTATGTGCCTAAACTGAATAAATGAAATTGATTCTTTGATTCTTTGAGTACATAATATTTACCTATAACGTCAATTATGAGTCATCAGTAAGAACTTTGCGGATCATAAATGGTACATTTCAAAAAATAACTTAATTTTTGACAACCCTAAGCAAAATTTTTAAAAAATCATATTTTACGAAACGCGTGTGTTTCGCGTCTGGTTTTTTTTGTGGCAATACATATTAACATTATACATATAATTCAATTTGAAACAAATACTACAACGCAATAGTTTTCGAAAAAAAATTTTTTTAAGTTATCATAGAAAATATTTTTTTTCTTTTTTTTAGTACTCCAATCATCAATTATTTATGTGTACATTTGTTCTTTAGGTCAACATACATCATGTTTATAAACCATTTGTGGTTAAAAATCATAAGGAAAACAGCAATAAAGTTTTTCTGATTTCTATGGATTTTTCTCGATTTTTTTAATTTCTCAAAAAGTATGAGACATACATCAACGAAAGTTTTTTTAAGTAGTTTGTCTTAAAATTCTCTATACGAAGAGTTTATAAAACGGAGATGACCGCAAATCGGCTTCTATAACACACTGTGCGGTGATATAAGCAGAATAGTGATATCAATGCTGAACGAATGGCTATTTTATATTTTAGTTATATCTTATTATGTCCTGGCAACTATTTATTTACTTAAGTAATATTTATTTTTACATTAACTATTTAGTTTAGGTTGACAGTAGAGAATATCTATAGATTTAAGCCCGCCTATATACCTACTTACTTGTGCATATTAAGTCTTATAAATAAATAAATAAGCTCATTATTAACCGAGTATAATACATAATTACTCACATATGTCATAATTACTGATATATGACAAAAATCGTATGTTTGATCGTTGAGTTGAACCGACTTCCACTCGGGCGGAAGGCTATTATAATAATATAATATGAAAATCCTTCACCAGTTATCACATCGAATCAGATCACGTTCGCATTCGAGTCACAGTCGACGCGTATTCTATATCATTTAGTTTATTTATCTTTATTTTAAGTATCAATTAGTCATAAGTTTCAAATCAATACTTATATCAAGTCAATCTATCAATTCCTTATGAAACTCTAGTGTCCCAGACATTACTCTGTATCGATATATTAATATGTCTCAAATAAAAAAAATCGATTATGGTCTTTATTATAACTGGCAACATTTTAGCATTGGGGAAAAGAGAAAGATGGTTCCAAGAGTATAGAAATATATATTTCCGTGAGCTAATAGAGTAAATACTAATTATTTAAAGATATATCTTGATACTCCAAGAATTCATGGTTAGTTCGTTAAAAATTGAACATGATTATCGATCAATAGCTACATTTGCGTACATCGTGTCCATGGAAGGCCAGTTTTGGATATAGTCCTTTTGTGGAGTCTACTATCACAGACAACGAGATTATTTTTGTGTCTGGTATTTAGGTTATGCCTATCACAAACTCTTGGAAAGTTTGTAATATTTTTTCTAACATACATCAAGTTTTCGAATATATATTGTGAGATTACGGTAAGAATGCTTATTTCCTTAAATTTATCTCGGAGGGAGACTCTTGGGCCCAAATTATAAATGGCTCGCACAGCCCGTTTTTGAAGAACGAATATTGCATTTAGATCCGCGGAATTACCCCAAAGGAGAATTCCGTAGCTCATAATGCTGTGAAAATAGCTGAAATAAACTATTCTAGCCGTATCCACGTCTGTTAAAGTCCTTACTCTCTTTACAGCATACGAAGCCGAACTTAACCTACTGGCTATTTTTTCAATATGTGTTCCCCACTGCAGCTTAGCATCGATGCTTAAGCCTAGGAACACTGTCGATTCCACAAGGTTCAACACTTGTCCATTGAGCTGTACATTGGTTTCCACCTGTGTAACATTAGGTAGTGTAAATTTTATACATTTTGTTTTGTTACCATTAAGGCAAAGATTATTTGTACTAAACCAATGAACCACTCTTGAGATTGCGCTATTCACTTCGTCATAATTGTGTAACTGTCTTTTAATTTTAAATATTAACGAAGTATCGTCAGCAAATAAAACAATATTATTTTTATCCCCTACGTAGTAGGGGAGGTCATTAATATAAATTAAAAATAAAAATGGTCCAAGTATCGACCCCTGCGGAACGCCCATAGAAACCACAGACCCTGCTGAGCGTGTACCGTTAACGTCGACCCTCTGAATTCTATTGTTCAAATATGAAGTCAGAAGCTCGAGAGCCTTGTTCCTTATCCCATAATGTTCTAATTTCCTGATTAACGTATCATGGTGGACGCAATCGAAAGCCTTGGATAGATCACAAAAGATACCCAATGCATCATGCTTATCCTCCCAGGCCTTATAAATACAATTTAATAATTCTATTCCAGCATCAGTTGTCGAACGCCCCTTAGTAAACCCAAACTGCTTATCATGAAACAATTTGTTTTCACCAAAATGCGCCAGCATCTGCCCCAGAATTAATTTCTCAAATACTTTACTCAAGGTCGGCAACACTGAAACGGGTCGAAAATTAGAGGGGTCTGTGGCGCTGCCAGCCTTGAACAAAGGTATGACTTTGCTATGTTTCATTAAATCAGGAAATATGCCGCTACTAATACAATCATTAAACACAGTTGCTAGGTGGGGAGCAATGACATCAATAATACTTGATACAGTTTTGACAGATAATCCCCATAGATCCGCGGTCTTTTTAATATCAATAGATTTAAAGGCTTTTGTGATGTCGTAGCTACTAACAACTGAGAATACGAAAGTATCCTTACACTTGGGAAATGAATCCGTAAGCAATGACTCGGCGGATGCAGCAGACGACTGAAGAGTTTTTGTTGTTAATAAAGGTATGTTTGTGAAGAAACTTTCAAACTCTGTCGCAACTGCCAAATCCTCCGTGACATGGCGATCATCTATTTTTAAATGGAAATCTCTTACAAATGATGAAGATCTCCCACATTCAGAATTTATTATGTTCCAAGTTGTTTTAATTTTATTCGCAGAATTCGATATTTTGTTTTTAATGAAAATTGATTTTGCCAAGGAACAGGCTCGCTTAAATGTTTTGGAGTAATTTTTTACATAATTCTGAAAAGCAGGGCTGAAATTGTATGATTTTTCAGAATACAGCTCATACAATCTCCTCCGGCTTTTATATAACCCTGATGTCGCCCAGTCGCTGAAAACCGTACGGCTACCAATCGATAATGTTTTTGAGGTAAAAATTCTCCCAAACTCAGTATTGATTAGGTTGATTCAAAAAAAAATTCAAAATTCATTTATTTGCAGAAGTGTGGTCATACATGATGTTAAGTAAGATTAGATACTACAGTTCAGCACATCTGCCATTCAATGGCATGCAAATATTAGCTCAGGCTCTATTTAAATTAAATTTGCATGCTTAGGTATTCAAATCAAAATTTGAATACAATCAGAACTAAGCTTATAATAATTAGATTTACATATAATAACATAACAATAATAATAGTCAGAATAATAATTACATAGTCATAATGTCCAAGATAATTCAATGTCCAAACAATTCATCAATAATGTCTACAATAGGTATTATACATTTTTATGTCAATCAATTAATTTCATTTTTAAAGTAGTCGTCTAATGAGTAAAACGATTTTTCCAGAAGCCATAATTTAAATTTTCTACAAAACCTATTTGTGGGTAAATGTTTAAATTCGCTTGGTACTGCGTTATAAACATGGCCACACATTGCAGTACAATTTTTGAGATACATTGTGGTTCTTGGTATCTTTGACAATACGATTCTATCTGGATGTCTAGTATTTCTGGGATACAGATCTTTGGCCTTTTTGAACAGGTGTGGGTGTAGTTTTACAAATTTAGCAGCTTCTAAGATGTACATACAGGCCAAGGTAAGTAGACGGTACTCTTTAAAAAATGGTTTGCATGATTCCCAAGGTGGTATACCAGCAATAGCTCTTACACATTTTTTTTGAGCGATAAATGCCCTTTGTACTTCTGTGGAATTCCCCCACAAGAGAAGGCCGTAGTTTAAGACAGAAGATATGTAACCGTGGTACGCAGCTAACACTGTTTTTTGGTTAGAAGTCTTACGCAGTGTGTAAAGGACATATACAAATCTATTTATTTTGTTACACACTTTGTTTACATGGTGTTTCCAATTTAGATGTCCATCTAAAGTTATACCTAAAAATGAAGTTTCTGTTACTTCCCTTAATTCATATTCTTTATAATTTACTTTTAGATTTTTATGTAATATCGAACTTGTGTTAAATTGGATTAAATTGGTTTTATTCAGATTCACCTGTAAATTGTTATCATTGAGCCATTTAATTATATTATTTATTGTCTTATTTATGTCATTTGAGAAATTTTCAATGTCCGCATTTTTATCACAAGTCATAATTAAAGAAATGTCGTCAGCATACAATATACAAGGATTGGAAGTAATGTCAGGAAGGTCATTAATGTATAACAAGAATAATAAAGGTCCTAGTACGCTGCCCTGAGGAACACCCAGATTATTGCCGATAAAATCAGATTTGTAGGGTGTAAGTTCTTTGCTGTCATTAATATTATGGATCTCGACACATTGCTTTCTGTCTTTCAAATAAGTCCTAATCCAATTTAGTGCCGGCCCTCTTATACCATACCTGTCAAGTTTCTCTAGTAACACTTCATGAGAAACTCGATCAAATGCTTTGGACATGTCAAAAAAAATTACAGTTACTATTTTGTTATTGTCAATATTCTCTATGACTTTAGTCACCAAATCAAAACATGCCAAAGTCGTAGATTTACCCTTTTGGAAGCCGTACTGTTCATTACGTATGATATTAAGTTTTTGGATGAAACCAGTCAAACGCTTATGCATTGCCACCTCAAAGACCTTTGACAAAATAGGTATCAAAGATATTGGCCTATAATTTTCTAGAGCAGTTCTCTCCCCCTTTTTATATAGAGGCTTCACTATGGAAGTTTTGAGTTCATTGGGGAAACACCCATCCCTGAATGATAAGTTGACGAGATGGGTCAAAACGGGAGTTATTTCTATCGCGCTCGCTTTAATAACCTTTGTTGATATTTCATCATATCCCACCGCACTACTATTACTCAGAGACATAATAATAGAATGTATTTCATCACAAATGTAAGGGCTCAGGAAAATACTAGTACATATGCTCCCCTTAAATGTATTTTGTGATGAAATGGTTTCACTATATGTCGAATTTACAAAATACTCATTAAATGCCCTAGCTATAGCGAGCGGTTCCTTAAGCAACATTTCATTTTCATACACACTAGTGATAGTCTCCATTTGCTTTCTGGATTCTGATTCCTGTTTTATTAATTCCCAGGACGTTTTGCACACATTTTTTGACTTCAGAATCACATCACGATTGTGATTTTTGATGGACTGATCGATGCAATTACGTAATAGTTTCGAGTATTTTTTATATTTATGTCTGATTATGCTACATCTACCGCTATAGTATTTGTAGCGTAACAAACGTTTCGTTTTGCAACTTACTCTTAACCCTTTTGTAACCCATCTAACTTTACGAGCCTTGTTTGATATTTTTACCCTCACTCTTGGGAAACATAACTTATAAAATAAGGCAAAGGTCTCATGGAACAATTGAAATGCAGATTCAAAATTGTCCCCCTCATATATTTCTTTAAACGAAAGACTAGCCAGACATTCCCGAAACTTTTGTAAATATTCGTTGTTATAAAGTCTTTTGTAAAGATAGTACTCTATAAGAGGTTTTACTTTATATTCCGTTGGGATGCTTAATAACTGAGCTGTGTTATGGTCGGATATATCCAGATGCAAAAGTTCTCCAGACGCATATGGCATATTGCTTATAAAGTGATCGATACACGTTAGCTGTCGGGTCGGTTGGTCTATATGTAGTACTAGATTATAGTTTTTTATAAGGTCAGTAAGATGTTTACATTCTTTGGATTGTGATTGTAATGTATCAATGTTAATGTCTCCAGTTATAACAATTTTTTTTATTTTATTGTGTCTGTAAGTTAATTTATGCAGAAGTACTTGAAGCTTGTTTAGGAACAGGTCACAGTTCGAGTCTGGTGTTCGATACAAACAAATAACAATCATATTCTGTGAAAGTACTTCAATTCCGCAACACTCAAAATGCCTATCTACAGAGTAGTCGAAACAAAAATTTAATGGCCTGTAACGTAGACCTCGTTTGACTAATACACAAGAACCACCACGTTTTTTATTTAGCCTACAGTAAGAAGCTATATAGCTATATATACAACATCTATATAAGTACATTTGCTATATTGCTTTGAGATAAAATACAGCATAGAATTTAGTTTACGCTCATTTAAATATTTGTTTTTGTGCACCTTTACTATAAAAACATGACATTTGACAGATTTGAGAAATGCACATAGTTCAGCTTCAATCTCAAAAGGATTTGAGTCATTTTGACCAATAAATAATATAATTCTGTCCTCTTTCTTTATATCAAAAAGCTTACAGCTATTTAGAATGTTTGCTGTCTTGGCGTAAGGTTTGAGAAAAGATGTGATCTGATATTTCGCGTAATGAGTATGAGCCCTAGACTTAGTTAAATGTTCAGTAATTCCCGAATACTCTTGTCCTCCGAAAATATACGCTTTTTTGTGAGTTATTTCTTGACGTTGATGTTGAGTGGGTGCGGTACCATTTTTGTTCTTCACCGATGAAATATTTTTTCGCGTACTGCTATGTTCCTTTAGGTCACTATTATTTTTTTCATCCAAAGTTATGTTAGAGGGAGCCTGATTTCCCTCATCCTGAGATTTGGATGGAGTGTTTATGAATAAGTCCGTGAGTCGACGTTTGGCCTTTGCTTTTTTGGTGGATATCTGCAGTTTGCGAACTGAAGACAAGGGACTCTTGCAGATTTGTTTTAGTACTCCTAGCTCTTGATGTAGATGAGCGATTTGTTTTTTTAAATCTGTATTCTCAAGTATTACATTTTCTAATTCATTTTGGGTGCTTTGCAAAGCTGACTTTAAATTAATCATTTCTTCCCTCATTTCTTCGCGGTAAAGCGAGAAGACATGGGTAGATATATCCAGACTTTTACCCATTAATTCACCCGAGTCTGATGAATTAAGGGAAACACTCATATCTACATTTTCTAAAGATTTTGATCTTGTTACTGGTTTTCTTATAGTTACATTGCATTCCGAATTCATTTTTAACGCTCTTTGATGTCTTTGCGGTACAAAGTTGATGAATAGTTCAATTGTTGAAATAATCTCTTGTCAGTTCTAAGTGGAGTCCAATTTCGATTGGTCAATTCAAAGTATTTAGTCTATTTTTTGTCAATTTCAAGTATCGTCCAATTCTTAAATGTCAAAAAATTCTGATTTGTCAATTCCAATTATAGCATTCAGTTACGGAAACTGTTTCAATTTTATTTATATTTATTTTGAAGTATGAAGGACCACTCGTTATAAATTTCCCAATTTTTGCAATGTTTTAATTCTTATGGCAACACTGTAATATGCAAAATCTCATAAAATGATCCTCTATATTGTCTTTGGTTACTTACTAATTTATTAATCATTCGTTCATTGACTGCTCATCACTATTATTGTCTTTGGTATAGTTTCTTGTCTATGGTATTTGTTTTGGTCCAAAGTTCAATTTTGGCGACAATTTGAATATAATTTTTTCCAAACGGATTTATTTCACTGAGATGTAATATTATTCATTTTCAATGTCACTGTAATGTAGCGAATTTACACTGATAACGTTTTTGGTGTATTTTTAGGCTAGTAACGTGCAAACACTGCCACTATAACACTTATTAGCATAATTTTAGGAAAATATTGTAAATGATTAATTTTGTCTTCATACTAATTTTACACTTCTGCGAACATTACATGTTATTTATTATGCACTTATACACTATTTTTAAGGTAATTCATAAAGAACAATGATATATTACTATTTTTTAGGAAATAAAAAATACGTAACGATGTTGACATCGGCAAAGGGTTGCCATATCCAGATTAAGTTACTATAAGACTCCTCGACATCAGTGTACGAGGGCAAGTGAGGTAGTTTATTCACTATACTTTCTTTGAAACTCTCCAAACGATATTGGTTAATCGGTACAAATTTAATGTCTTTTTTACTAGCCTTACAAATATTTCTTTCACAGGTTATTAATTGACCACGATGATCCGAATGCACGGCATCCACAATAAGTTTGTCGATTGGTCTAATATCTGTGAAAATGTTGTCAATACATGTGGCACTAGCTGCTGTTATTCTAGTAGGTTCCAAAAACATATTAATAAGATTAAAGGACTTAAACAGATTCAACATTTTGTTTTTCTCTATTGGCACTAAGGTATTTTCTAAAATATTGACATTAAAGTCTCCACAAACAATTATTGATTTCTTCGAGTAACGGCATTTAAAAAGCGCTTCTTCCATCCTCTCTTCAAATCTTGCATAGGGCGCGTCCGGGGGACTGTATACGCTTATTACAATGAACTGCTCAAACTCGATACTAGCCATCTCAATCACTCGCTCAATAGAGAGGCTTACTATGTCTTTACGCTCCTTACATTTTATATTCTTATTAATGATAATTAGGGAGCCTCCACGATTGAAATTCTTTCTACTGAACGAGCTTGCTACCTGGTGATTTTTGAAGTTGAACATGATCTGATGGTCTTTTAACCAATGTTCTGTTACACAAAAAATATCTATATTATTCAAGGTCATGTGCAACTCCAATTCCAATTCTTTACCATTTATTAGTCCTTCGACGTTCTGGTGCACCAGGTACAATAATGTATTTCTAGTCTTAAAATTACATTTAGGCTTTAAGACAATTTCATTATTACATAACTCAATTGCCTCAAAAGCCGCTTTTGCATGTCCGCTACATTCGGACGTGTGAGAAAAGTTGCAAGATGTTTTTTTATCTGTTGTCAAGTTATTTAGTTTTTTTTTTGGATATCCCTATCCATACTGTCAGTAACGTCAACGTCACAATAATTGTTAAGCTCAATAGGAGCTGTTATATTAGCCAAATTGGCTATGTTAAATAAAAAGTTGACCAATAAATTTGCAACCTGTCGCTGTAAAAATTTTGATAGTGAAAAACTATCTCTTGTCAAAATAAAATTATTCTGTAATACAAAGTTACAGTCAAATAAATCTATGTTCCTACCATAGGTAGTCAGTGTATGCAGTTTCCTGTTTATATTATATCTGACATTGTTTTCTGCATCTGTAAGACCCTTACTATAAGGTAGTGCACACAATATTACCTGTTTGACTCGAACCGATTAAAACGCACGCAGTCTTTGGGTCTATAATCAATATTAACTTTTAAACTTTCGCGTTCCATGATTATGATAATAAATGTAACCGGGAATTAACGCGATCATGGTATAGGTATATACATACCTTTTGCCGGCTACCTCACGGACTCGACGACGGAGGGCGTGCGCAGCTGAGCCAGTCAGCCTGTGACCACGGCCGGTGTAACCTGGTCGAAACGTCAGGCAAAAGGTATGTATATACCTATACCATGATCGCGTTAATTCCCGGTTACATTTATTATCACTATCATCAATAGTTGCCTTAGGTGCCATCCCTTCGAGTCTAGGGACAACAGTGTCTCCACTTCTAACATAAGCAATTAGCTTAGCTAGAGGGGTTAGCAGGAATAATAGTACTACCGATGTGATATCTAACTAGAAGTGTTACACACAAGTAGGTAATTAGCTTAGTTGGAAGCCTAGGGGGAAAGGGAAAATGGGTAAAGATATATCTTTACCTATTTCCGATTTTTCCCTCACTTCTATTTTATCTTTGCCTCTTCCCTTTTCTTGACTCTCACCTTTCCCCTTCTACTCCTTACATACTCCCCTTCACCCCCCCCGTTCTCATAATCTCAATTTGTCTTTTTCTCTTCTCCCCATCTCCCCCTCTACTGTTCTCCTCCGTGTCCTTAACTGATCAAGTAAAGCGTAGGAAGCGGCAGGGGTAGGAGGGCCCCTGTCACTTCCTACGCTTCATTTTATTGTATACATGTTTTGTAATCACTTACTTTTGTCCCACGAGTGCACTTTTATGTCGAATGTAATTACTTTTAAGTGCTTACATAGCAAATGTATTTTATTAAATAATATAAGTGAAACATAATTTGTCAAGTCATTTGATTTAACTTCATTGACTGAATGACCTAAAAAAATTTCAAATATTGTTTTTTTTTTACCAGAATCTCGTCATTCTTTCTTTTTATACTGAATAGGTTAGGACAAGCACGCGGTCCATCTGATGACGAGCGTCAAACTCGTACTGCCGACCCTGTAAAAACCTTCTAATGCCTTTTTTTGAAGAGCCCCATATTGTAATTGTTTGGAAAAATCAACGCCGGAACCTCTTCCTCGGCTTGAGCCTGCGCGGTCATCACTCCCCGGTTGTATTTTATTCAATACTAGGTCTTGACCGCGACTCCGCCCGCGTGGATGTAGTTTATCGCGTAAAACATACCTATGTTCTATCATCAATAGATTCTGCAGCGCATGCAACGAAAGACGTTTTGGGGCACCCTTTTACACCTCGGGTCACGTTCCTAAAGCTTTAGTAGTTAAGGGTCCCTAATCTTTCTCTAATATTAGGGGTAGGGGCGTATCCACCATTCAGCCACAGTTTAACAATCCCAACGATAACAATAGTAAAATATTATTCATTTCATAGAAAGGAATGCCAAACCGCATCCCACAAAGAAAATTAAAAGACTACTTAACCATCTCCACTTGTTTTAATTTCTTGTAATAGATTTCTGCAATGTAACGACTACTTCTCTCTGCTCGTTGTTAGTCAAGATCTGATCCTGACTGTACATTCAGTGTGTACAGAATGCGAGGGATATGCTACACAAAATCTTACACTATTCATCTGGGAATCAGTCTGTTTAGTCGGCTAGAGGAGGCGACTCGGGTGTTGGAGGTCGCAGAATGACCTCCATCATCCATGAGCGCAAGCCTGGAGGCGTTGGAGCCGCCTAACACCCTAGCAATAGCAGGCAACACACCATGGTCCCCACATTAGGGGAAGGGGGTCATCTCAACAAGATGTCTCCGGTCTGCCTGGCTACAAGAGATATGTTTTATATAATCTCATCTTCCATAATCAAAGACCCATAGACGGCGTGCGTTTTAGTCAGTTCGAGTCCGACATAATCACCTCC
This sequence comes from Pelosia muscerda, assembly GCA_963691645.1. Taxonomy (NCBI): domain Eukaryota; kingdom Metazoa; phylum Arthropoda; class Insecta; order Lepidoptera; family Erebidae; genus Pelosia; species Pelosia muscerda. The sequence continues at coordinate 2,519,347 of OY829126.1, read as the reverse complement.
ATTGACTTTGGCGAACGTGGTACCCGTGGGGATTTTGCGCACGATAAGAAAAAGACTTATCAGTCCTTCGGATGAGATACGGACATAACATATTCAGACACAAAAGCTCTTCGCATTTAAAAAGAAACGTGCGGTATCTATCTAGCGTGTTCTAAATCTGTGGTTTATCCCATTTAGCTAAACAACTCCCTATTTTTTTGCGGAAAATGCTCAATACGGAACATCTTTTGGTCCTTTCAAAGCTCAATCGTGATTTAAACGCGTAATTTTGGAAAAATGCCTTCACTTTACTTGGGTAGGAAAGAACAACTCAGTGCTATTTAAAATTTATTCTATGAATACATAAATCCACGCCTGTAAATCCCTGAAGGCAATGTCAGAGGTATATTAACACCCACATTACGCAAACTATGATTTTTTTATACTACTTAGATGGCAGACAAGCACACGGTCCACCTTATGGAAAGTGGTCAGCGTGGCCTATGGACGTATGCAAGACCAGAAGCATTACACTAGTGCTTTTTCTGTCGAATCGACGGTATTTTTGAGTTGTCATCTAGTGTTGCCGACGCTGTATAAATCTTCTAATGCCCTTCTTGAAAAACCCCATATTGTAGTAGCTTGGGACATCCAATGGGAGCGATTTGGGTTATATGTGGCATTAGTGCACTGCCAGCACAAACTCTCTTAACCAAGATTGATTGAACCAACAAAGATTGAGAAATGAGAAATAAAATGAATAAATGAATTATTCATTTTATTTCTCACTAGCAGACCCGCGCAACTTCGTCTGCGTCACCCCATTTTTGCAACATTTTTCATTCCTGCTCCGCACCTGTTTGTTGTAGCATGATGTTATATACATATTAACCTTCCTCTTTAACCATTCTATCTATTAAAACAAACCGCATCTAAATCCGTTGCATAGTTTTGAAGATTTAAGCATACAAAGGGCCAAGAAAAATAGGGACAGAGAACGCGACTTTATTTTATACTATGTAGTGATGACTATGTAGTGATTTCTCAATCTTTGTTTCATTTACCTTTACTAACACGGTAGGTACTAGAAAATACCTACCGTTAGTTAAGTGGTATAAAAAAAGAATGAAAAAAAAATCAAATCGTCATTTTTTTGTACCACTATACATAGTGTACTAGGAGTACCACCAGGGGTCTTCGGCTTCGGGAGCTTTCCCCTTACACCCTGTTCAACTAAATTATTGTTTGTACTTAGCTGCAACATTTTCAGTTAAAAATTTATTTCTGCATGTCCATTTTTTTTTCAAGTGCGCGATTGGCGGTAATAGGCGGACGTATAACCGAAAATCATAGTTAGCGTTTAATACACCTCTGCCTGCTCCTTCGGGGATTACGGGTGTGAGAATTGTATTGTTTGTAAAGAAAATAACACTTAACAGATAGTTTTATTATAGATTTACATGTAATCAAGACCACACCTCAACACGTTTACGCAAAAGCAGCTTATCATTGTGGAAAAAGCTTTAGGGACTTAATAACAAATCTTATTTACTGACAATGACTATCAGAAAGTGATAGTGAGTCTTATCTGTAACGCGCTCGCGATACTTACAGGGATATTACAACGTATTGGGAACAAAATATAGAAATAACTAGCTGTGTACCACGACTTCGTCTGCGTGGAATGTAAAAAAAAAAATTACAAATAAATGTAGCCTAAGGTACTCTACATAAGCTATCTATAATAACATCACTCTCTGGTAAGATTTTTTGTTTTTCTTACTTTGAAGAGGGTGGATTGACATTCCAATATATATTGTTGGAGTGTTGAACCGCGGGTGAGCGGTGGACCCTCCTCCCTCCCCCAATATAAACCTTTTGTAATGGATTTCCGCCAGGTAACGCCTACATCTATATCGTATAAGCAATCTGTCAGTGAAAGTCCCGTCCAAATTGGTCCAGCCGTTCCTGCGATTAGCCGGAACAAACAGAAAGACAAACAGACAAAAATTTTAAAAATATATATTATGGTATGTGTACCGTATATACATTCATATGCATATAGTAGAAAGAGGTTATTTTAATATTACAAACAGACAGTCCAATTTTATTTATATGTATAGATGTATAGATAATCTGTGGCGTGGAGGTAGTGAATCCCCGCTCAGTGCAAATATTTATATGTATAAATATGGGTATTTGCACTGAACCTAAAAATATTTTTTTTTAACCCATTTCCTTGCTATGTGATGTAAATCACAAGGAAATTAATTGTGTGCTTAACCGCACAAGCGCTACCAATTAACGTCTTGGAGAGTATCAGACAGACAGACAATTTTCTGTGGTCATATTACAGATTTATGTCAATCCCATACTTTACTAAGCGTATTCACTGTTAAATCGTACGGGATATTTACCATGTTTGTTAATTTCTTCGTGTAACCGATATTTCGGCGCTGTTGCAAGCGCCATGATCACGGTGTACTGATGACCGCCGAGCTAGTTGTTATTGAGGCCAACCGTATCGGTCTACCCTCTTTCTTACTCGTTTATTACGCGCGTCACCACTACCACTGTCCGCGTTCTCACATTGCACTCGATCACGACACACAACACTCACTGTATCGGCTCGCACGGTTTTTGGAGATGGCGTTTGTTTGGGTTTTGTGAACTTACGAATCACCGGGTGCCAGACACTCGCAGTGAATATGTAAATGACCATGTCAATCTAAAATCATACTTTACTAAGCGATTCCACTGGCGTTTTCGCCAACAGAAAGTCACTTTGTCTAGAACTCCAGGCGCTCCAACTGTTCAGGCCGCGGCTGCGGGATACCCCATACCCGGGAACTGGACGGGGACACCGTGGTCCCTACACCCGAAGGGGGTCACCTTGAAAGAGACGGCCCCGGGTCTGCCGGGGTGCGAGGGATATGTTGACTACTACTATCTTACCTCCGGCAACTAAAAACCCAAAGATGGCGTGCGTTTTAGTCGGTTCGAGTCCGACATAACCTCTCTAACCGTCCTCGGCGGAGAAGGGGGGTATCCGTGGGGATTTTTTGCACGAAAAAAAACGCTCTAACTGTCCGGTAAAGATTAGTAGGTTAAGCTACCTAGGCGCGGTTGACATTTGGATGGGTGACCGCTTAGTGGTAATTCGCGCTTCTGTGTTTCGGAAGGCACGTTAATCGGTTTCGTCGATCAAAAGTCGTAAGAACGAAAAAGTCACCTATATGCCACGAAGTGTTTTCCATTACTGCTTTGCAATAAAAAAAGGGATGGAAAATAGTCTACCACTCACCCCGTCAGGACTCTGCTTCTTGGCATCACAGAACTGCTGGAGTACATCCTGGAGTTTCTTCGTGGAATCTGTTGACAACGTATTCAAAATGTTACGTGGGGTTTGAAGACATGTTAGTCAAATTAAGGTGTTAAATTATAATATCAATCCATTGGTCTATTGCAGTCTACTGCTGGGCATAGATATTTATCTATATGCCCCACTGCTCTCTAAGAATCCAGTCTATCGTGCTCACGTTCGATGGTGCTATGAGGAAGCGCTTGGGCTGTCGTCTCCTCAATCTGCGAGCAATAATGCTCTCGAAGGAAACGGCGGAATGGGTTAGGAGAAGCCTCTGAGCTCGCACAGCCCGCGACCACCGGAGGTCGGAGATCGCGGTCCTTCATGAGCGTGGACCTGGAGGTGACGAGTTAAGCCGCCTGTAGCAGAAGCAGGCCCTGGCGGTGAGTAAGTGGGCCAGGGTACGTGCCCCGAGTGTCCCTATGGTAAAGACGGCATTAAATATGTCAACTTGTACTAAAGTTATAACTATTAATTACACTATAGTAGCCATCACTGCGTCTATAGCGTTAGTATATAGTCTAAGGCAATTTAATTCGCTATTTGATTCTGTTAAGCCAAAATAATCCAATTTGTAAATTGATCATCTATTGCTACTTTAGTTTGGTAATACATGCCCTGCCCACTTTCAAGTTTCAATATTCGTAATTGAGCTGTGTCATTATTGCTAAATATATACCGTTTGCATAGGATTAAGGGTTCATTCCTACTAAAACAGCACACGCAGGTCACGGCGACTCTTTTTTTTTCGTGCGAAAAATCCCCACGGATACCACTCCTTCCTCGCCAGAGGCGGTTGGAGAGGTTATGTCGGACTCGAACCGACCAAAACGCACGCCATTTTTGTGTCTCCAGTTACCGGACGTGAAATAGTAGTCAACATATCACTCGCACCCCGGCAGACCCGGGGCCGCCTCTTTCAAGATGACCCCCGTCGGGTGTAGGGACCACGGTGTCCCCGTCTAGTCCCTAGGTATGGGGAGGCTCACTTTGCGTCGCAGCCGAGGTCACGGCGACTCTGTCGTCGGAGGTCTCAGAATGACCTCCGTCATCTATGAGCGCGGGCCTGAGGGTAACCGATGGAGCTGCGCGGTAGCGGCATAAAATGCACCTCCCCGGGCCTAGATGGGGACACTTCATGGGCAGGGACACTTAGATGTACGGAGGTAGGACACGACGGTATCTCCCGTCCGAAATGAGCTGTCCTACTAGGAAAGTACCTCCGCCCTACAGTAGACCGCGTTCATAATAACCATCGTGTTGTGTTCCCGCCGGTAAGTAGGGTAGCCAGAGCTCACTATACCCTTCCTTCCCCTCTCCTTACTAGCCTCCCCACCCCTTCCCAGCTCTCCCCCTTTCCCTTCAGGGTGGGCAGCGCGTGTGTGACACCCTCAGTGTTGCACACGTTCATAGGCCACGGTGGCCGCTTTCCATCAGGTGGGCCGTGTGCTTGTCTGCCACCTACGTAGTATAAAAAAAAAACAGATGAGGGCAGCGACGCGCGATCCGCTTTATCGGAAGTCCCCAGGTTACATATACCCTTGAACTTTGCAGATGCAAAGAGATGTTTCGTCCCTGGCAATATTTTACCGACTCTACCATGGTGAATATTCTGATGAGCTCTTCCAATCAATCCCACCCTCCCTTTTCTTACACTGGACAACACGTGCAGGGCTTAGATGTCACCCCCATACGGTGCAGAATAATCCATCAAGAACTAAGCGGTTCGTTGAGTATTTTTGATTGTCTGGTGTATGTGGAGTGTGAACTACTCCTAATACGTATTAGCAATTGTAGCAATTGATGTGATGGAAATACGATTACTTGCCATTAGCAAAAACAATTAATTTACAACAATTTCGTGAGTGTTTCGGTATAAGTAACACACCTAGAATGATTAATTTTGTCAGCCGTTTTGTATGTGAAATTATTACAGCAACTAGTGGTCTGAATTCGCACTTTTTTATTTATGCCACGTCAATTTGACTTCTTCACGTCTGATAAGCTGAAGGCAAAGTTTCATGAAAGAGGGTCACCATTGCAAACACGTACTGCTACAATAGTGGCGCTCAGCGTGACGGCCTCATCAGATGCTTTTTTAACGTCCCGCTTAAAGGAACCGGGACTGTAGGATGAAGGAAACACGGTAAGGAATTCCAAAACTTAATGGTGCGGCAGAGGAAAGACTCACCGAGCCGCTTGGTTCTTGATGGAATATTCTGTACCGTATGCGGGTGACATCCAAGCCCTGCACGTGTTGTCCTGTGTAGGAAAGGGGAGGGTGGGTAGTGACTTGTGAATTTCAGTGTAGAAACATTGACGTCACTGCTATATATATTTTTGTCAAATTTATCAACTTGGTATACATAATATAAAAAATCGTTTCACGGTTCATATACTCTGTCACTTTCTCACGCCTAGGTTTTGTGTAAAGATACGTATGTCACTCGCACACTTTGTGCCTCTAAGTATAACTTTATGATTTTTTATGTGTTTTAAAACTGTAACTTTTTGAATCAGGCATTTTTGTACGTCTCTTTTAACACAACATAAACTCACACCTATATCCCCTAAGGGGTAGGCAGAGGTGCTAGCCACCCACACTTCGCCAGTATATTTAGATCCCAATAGGTGGCGAGCCTATTGCCATTAAACAGGCACTTATGAACCTGTAATAAATACACACATAACTTCGAAAAGCATTGAAAAGTCATTGGTGTGTGCCAGGGTAAAACCTGGGATCGGACCCGAAACATCGTCTCAGCAGTCCATTACCCATAACACTAGGCTACAGCGGTTACTCACCTTTTTTACATAGCAATAATTTTACTTTCATAATTCTATAAATACCCAGAGGATTAATTCCCATAAATATTATAATCTCGTTAGAGTGCAGACCACAAGGGACCTAAACGTTCTCTGTAATGAAATTATGGTCATGCTAACTTACTTCTAACTTTTTTTTGTGAACATACATTAATAACTGTGCAGCCTAGTGGTATGGGGAATGGACCGCTAAGACGAGGTCTCGGGTTCGATCCCAGGTTACCATGGCACACACCAATGACTTTTCAATACTTTTCGAAGTTATGCGTGTATTTATCGCAGGTTTATAAGTGCCCGGTTAATGGCAATAGGCTCGCCACCTATTACATTAGAACCTAAACATAAACTGGCTAAACGTGGGTGCTAGCACCTCTGCCTACCCCTTTAGGGATAAAAGCGTGAGTTTATGTTATGTTATGTTTAATCACTAATCACTAATCACTATCACTTCACTAACATAGTATAAAATAAAGTCGCGTTCTCTGTCCCTATTTTTCTTGTCCCTTTGTATGCTTAAATCTTTGGAACTACGCAACGGATTTTGATGCGGTTTGTTTCAATAGATAGAATGGTTAAAGAGAAAGGTTTATATGTTACGATTAACAGGTGCGGAGCAGGAATGAAAAATGTTGCAAAAACGGGGTGACGCAGACGAAGTCGCGCGAGTCAGCTAGTATTCTATAAAATAAAGTAATACTGACATAAGGTCAACTCCTGCAGCTGCTGGAACTCGGCGGGTGACAGCTTGTCCCACTGGAACGTACTGCCCACACTCGCCATCGCCTTCTGGAACAAAACAAAACAATATGAGCCAGCTTCTATCTATGGATACTAATATTATAAGAAGGAATCGCGGGTCAATATTTAACGCAAAACATTTCTCTGGCCGTGCAGAGGGGAAATGCTGCCAGCCTAATGGGCACATTCGGACGAGAGGCGCAAAATTGACCAAAATTTGTAGCAAAAAAAAACAAAATTGTATTTCATTTAATGTAATTTAAGAATAAAATGTATTATATTTAGAAGGAATTGTTTAAGAATAAAAATCATCATTCTCTGAACCTTTTTCTCGAATCAGTTGGGGTCAGCTTTTGTAATTTTTCTTTCACAACAACCTGTGCGGATAATGGGTTCTAGACGTTTTAAGATCCTAAATCATCAGGATCTGTTCATAAATAACACGTCAATAAACTTCCCCCTATTCCCTTTTCCTATCAAAACACTCTCGCATAAATTGAGTTTAAAATCAAAGAACAGGTTTTTTATACTACATAGTTGGTATATACACCGCCCACCTGATGGAAAGTGGTTAACATGACCTAAGGACGTTTGCAACATCGTTTACAAGCTCGTGCTGCCTGCTTCGAGTCCGACATAATCCCCTTCACCGACTTTGGCGGAGGTGGTATCCGTGGGGATTTCGGGCACAAAACAAAGACAATCAAACAAGCACAAAGCTCATCTGATATAAAAGTGGTTACCATGTCTTGTGGACGTTTACCAATTACATTAAGGGCGTCACACTCGCGCTGCTAACCCTGTAGAAACCTTCTAATGCCATTCTTAAAGAACCCCATATTGTAGTCGCTTGAAAAAACCACAGCAGGGAGTTCATTCCACAGCTTGAGCGTGCGCGGGATGAACTTGCTTTCATACCGCACAGTGCGCACTGTTTTTATTGTGTTTCAAATTTGGTGTAAATCTGTAATTGAAACACAGTCACAAATAAGGCTTGTTCGTTTAAAATATAGTTTCATTCGTTTCCCGACTGAATAAGGAAAATGAATGAGGAATATTTACAAGGAAAAAACAGTGTTGACCTGTATTTGATGCGATGTGTAGCCGAATTAGTGGATTAAAAATAAATTGTAATGTAATGTGATGCATGGGTAATAGACTGCTGTGACGAGGTCTCGGGTTCGATCCCAGGTTTTACCATGACACACACCAAGTTATGTGTGTATTTATCGCAGGTTTATAAGTGCTCGGTTAATGGCACTAGGCTCGCCACCTATTACATTGGGACCTAAAAACATAAACTGGTGAAATGTGGGTGCTAGCACCTCTGCCTACCCCTTCGGGAATATAGGCGTGAGTTTATGTTATGTTATGTATGAATTAACATTCAAATTACTAATAATAAAGCTGTTAGTAGTTTGTTTGTCAATGACGGATGAGAGTCTGATACTGGTATTTCTTTCTAAATTAAAATGGCGGCAACCCCGAACGAAAGTTATAAATTATTGATAACACACCTTGTGCTTCTCCACGATATTTATTATTGTACCTAACCGCGGTTTCGCCTCGCAGCATTCTCAAAGGTTTACATTGTTATCAATAATGTATAACAATAAGTTCCACCAAGTGCCATCAATCAACAGTATAAAATAATCCAGATGAAAGCGTAGTTGCTTCGGATTGAAACGAAATCATAAAACATAGCTAAAAACATAAATATTTAAACATAATCTCACGCCTATATTCCAGAAGGGGTTGGCAGAGGTGCTAGCACTCACATTTCGCCAGTTTATTTTAGGTTGGTATTGACATTAACCGGGCACTTATAAATCTGTGATAAATACACACATAACTTCGAAAAGCATCGAAAAGTCATATATAAGTCATAGTGTCATGATAAAACCTGGGATCAAACCTGAGACCTCGTCTCAGCAGTCTATTACCCATACCACTAGGCTACCGCGGTATAATAGCATTGTAATATAAAATGCGTGCATGTCACTAATCTGTTTGTTTCCTTTGCGGTGGAGACGTTAGGCTACTGAAGTGCGGAAGCAAAAAGGTTTGAGGAGGATATCAGACGCAGAATTAGGGAGCGGTACCGCGGTAGCCTAGTGGTATGGGTGATGGACTGCTGAGACGAGGTCTCGGGTTCGATCCCAGGTTTTACCATGGCACACACCAATGACTGTTCGATGCTTTTCGAAGTTATGTGTGTATTTATCGCAGGTTTATAAGTGCCCGGTTAATGGCAATAGGCTCGCCACCTATTACATTGGGACTTAATCATAAACTGGTGAAATGTGAGTGCTAGCACCTCTGCCTACCTCTTCAGGGATATATTCTTCAGGGTACAGAATATTCCATCCAGAACCAAGCGGTTCGGTGAGTCTTTTCTCTGCCACACCATTAAGTCCTGGAATTCCATACCAGCGCACGTGTTTCCTTCTTCCTACAGTCCCGGGTCCTTTAAGCGGGGCGTGAAAAAGCATCTGATGAGGACGTTAAGCTGAGCGCCACCATTATAGCACTAAACGTGTTTGCAATGGTGACCCTCTTTCATGAGACTTTGCCTTCAGCTTAACATCAGGCGAAGTGAAGTCAAATTGACGTGCCATAAATAAAAAAAATATAGGCGTGAGTTTAGGTTATGTTATGTGCTGCAAAGGGTGGCTATTGCCATCCAGAGAGGCAATGTGTGATGGGCACTTCCGCACCGGGTACAAGGTCAAACGCATATTCTATTTTTTATTTATTTTTGTTACGGGACGAGGACGATAAATTCTATTTCGACTCCGTAAACAATAAATACTATCTGTATCTTCGATTATTGCTGACCGCTCCCCAGTATCCCTAGGGATAAAACTAAAATCAATCGGCTCAAAAACGTAAACATACTCGTGTTTACAATCAAATCGGCAAATATTTACGACCCCAGATTGGGTACAGAGCCAATTTTAGGGTTGTCGACAATTCAATATAAAATATTTTTTAGTTTAGTAGATCTACACTAATATTTTAAAAAGGAAATATTTGTATCACTGTGCGTGTGTGTGTCTGTGTGTGTGTCTGTTTGTGTGTGCGTGGGTGTCGGTTTGTAATGAATAAACTCAAAAACTACTGTGCGGGTTTCAAAAATCATTTCACCATTGGAAAGCTACATTCTGAGTAACACAGGCTATATTTATGGCTAGAAAAGATTAGGGGTCCTTACTTAAACTTAAGTAACGTAAGTCAAGGTGCAAAATAAAATGTCTATTAGTGCATGCACTGAAGAAACCATTGATGATAGAACAAAAGTATGTGAGTCGAGTGGAGAGGCGAGAAGAAAATCGTGTCGAGCGCTAAAATTTACAACATTACGTGATAACCGATATCCATGCGGTGGAGCCGCGGGCAACGGCTACGTTCTTATATAGTGTAGGCTGAAGTTTGAAACCAATCGCACTTGAAGATAATGATGCGGTATACGATGGAGCACGTTTGCCTAGAAGGAACCTATTCAATCCAGAACGGAGGTAGGACACGACGGTATCTCCCGTCCGAAATGAGCTGTCCAACTGGGGAAGTACCTCCGCCCTACAGAAGACCGCGGTCATAGTAACCATCGTGTTGTGTTCCCGCCGGTAAGTAGGGTAGCCAGAGCTCATTATACCAGTCCTTCCCCTCCCCTTCCTAGTCTCCCCACCCCTTCCCAGCTCTCCCACTTTTCCTTCAGGGTGGGCAGCGCGTGTGTGACACCCTTAGTGTTACACACGTTCTTAGGCCACGGTGGCCGCTTTCCATCAGGTGGGCCGTGCGCTTGTCTGCCACCTACGTAGTATAAAAAAAAAAAAGACTTGGAAAATCCCAGATTATATTCTTCAGGAAACAGACTCAGTTTTTATTCAACCAATCAAATAACCTACCATAGTCCACTGCTTGAAATAGGCCTTTCCAAATGTTGAGACACTTTGGCCTATTGTATCCACGCTGGCCAGACGTATTGGTACTGGGTTTTATTTCTTAAAACCCTCTCTGGGGTTCTCTCACATTGATATCGTCTGCGTATGTTGCCGCCAGTCGCCTTTTACGACACCCTATGGACATACACGACTGAGGTATGTCATGACGGTATCTCCCGTCCTAATTATGCAGTCCGACTGAGGAAGCACCTCCGAATACCCTACAGAATACCTCGGCTAATAATAACCTTATGTAGTGGAGAGGCAGGCCGCGGCATAAAAACGTGGAGACCGTAGTCCCACACCTGAAAAGGTCTTTGTTGGCAATGAGCAAGCCTAAGCGTGAAGGATATGATGAAGTCTAACTAAATAAAAGTTTGTAAGATAGCCAGAGCTGAACTGGAGAGGTTTTATGTTGTCAGTGGGAAGACCGAGAAACCCTTCTTTGTCTTCTGCACTGACAGCACAGAGACTCTCTTAACCTTCTACCCTCTGTTTTTCCTATTACATATTAGGATTGATTTTGTTTAAAACTAAAAAAATATACAAGTGATAACCCTGGATTATCAACCAGTTTATACCCTAGGCACCTCAGTAGTCAAGTCACGAGCTTTTTATTAGACTTCCGAATCGATTACGAATGTTCTCGAAGATAAGATTTATGATGATTCGAATTTCATTTCGGTTTTCTATTCGTCCTTAGGGAGTTTAGTTCCAGAAGCGACGAATAGTTCAAAACATTTCTTACGCACTGATTTTTACCCGACTACGGCGAAGTAAGAAAGAAGGTTATGATATCTGTAAATAGAAGTGTGAAGTAGGTGGCGTAGGCGTGTTACAAAAATGTTACTAATTCGGTTATGTTCAGGTCTCGGCTTCGATCCCAGGTTTTTCCATGGCACACACCAATGACTTTTCGAAGTTATTTTAGTATTTATTGCAGGTTTATAAGTGCCCGGTAATGGCAATAGACTCGCCATATTACATTTGGGACCTAAACATAAACTGGCGAAATGTGGGTGCAAGCACCTCTACCAAACCCTACGGGGATATAGGCGTGAGTTTATAAAAAAAATATGATGTCAACTTTCCATCAGGTGGGTCGTGTGCTTATCAACCACTTGGAACACAACACAAAGTTATTATTAACCGCGGTATTCTGTAGGACGGAGATACTTCCGCTATCGTACTGCTCAATTAGGATGGGAGATACCATTGTGTCTTACCTCCATTAACCAATTATTACACCATAACATAAACTCACGCCTGTATTCCTGAAGGGGTAGCCAGAGGTGCTAGCACCCACATTTCGCCAGTTTATGTTTAGGTCCCAATGTATGTGTGTGGCAACGTAATTGCCACTAACCATAAGCCTGCGATAAATACACACATAACTTCGAAAAGCATCAAAAAATCATTGGTGTGTGGCATGGTAAAACCTGGAATCGAACCCGAGACCTCGTCTCAGCAGTCCACTATCATACCACTAGGCTACTGCAGTTATTAACCCTCTACTTCATATGAGCCCATATATGGTATGGCGATTTTATTGTTGTTTTATTTCCAAACGAATACTAATTAAGTCATTCCTCATTGTTAAATCCATGTAATGGTTAAGTAGCAATAACAAAAAGCACTAAGCTGGTATATGGTTTGATGACATTTCGAAAAAACGTTACTTTTGCGCGGGTAGTCAGTGAAACAAAAGACAACTGTCTGAGGGACATTTTTGAGTATCAAAAACAAAATCGAAACATAAGTATTTATAAAACGTATAATTATATTTATAAAGTCAATACTTCCTTCTTTAACTATAAACAATTATTTTCTCACTTTTTACGTATTTACTATGGTTTTCATCCACTTTTATGTCAATACCATATATGGGCTCATATGCAGTACGACGAAAATATGTTTGGACATACATGGTATCGTATGCAGTCAAACAAAAAAATTCAAAGTAGAAAAGGCACATTTCATGCTCGTAATATCTAATACAAACAGGAATAATGTAATATTTTTTATTATTAGTCGTGGAATGTAACGAGACAGTTTCTTTTATCATTGTAGCATAGAAAAACTTTGCATTTTGAACATTTAGTGTATGTCTTCATAGAACATATGCGTTTTTTCTACCACATAGGCCAATGTCCAATATTGTCTGAAATGTCGCATGAGAGCGCTCCTGAATATGCCTCGTGTAGAGGCGAAACACGTAGTGTCGAGGTTTCTCCTTCGCACTTGCGGAATATTGCACAATAAATTACAACATCTCTACTCTGGTAAGAAGTCTTTTACCTGCTTTGAAGAGGGCGGTTTGATATTCCAATTTATATTGTTATCGTTGGAGTGTTGAAGCGTGGGTGAGTGGTGGGCCCCCCTCCCTTCCCCAATATATATATCTAAAAAAATATTATATTACTCCTGTTTGTCTGAGATATTACGAGTATGTAATGTTTCTTTTTCTACTTTGTTATTTTTTTGTTTGACTGCATACGATACCATATATGACCGAGCGAGTATTTGTCTAAGTGCATACGAGCCCATATATGGTATCGTAGTTTTTTTTGGACATAAAACTACTTATTTATTTCTTTTCGATTTATTTGTCTTAATATTGCTTAAATAAAGCAATATCCACGAAGAAAAAATTTTTTTTTTCATCTCCTTAATAATTCATGCAGTAGAGGGTTAATAAAACTTGCCTAACAATATTTATTATTGTAATTAGAAACCTATATCTAAACAATTCTAATATTGCAATGTAAGCATAATAAAATCTGATAGCAAGTAAAAATTATTTGCAAATCATCATGCTATTGTCAGCGTGACTTCAAAATGCAAACTATGCAATTGAGAAATTGCTATGAAGATGATGATGACGATGACTCTAATCAAAGACTCCTTTTCAAAGCATCCAAACCAATACTTCAGAATCAACATACAGTCCCGGGTCCTTTAAGTGGGGTGTGAAAAAGCATCTGATGAGGCCGTCAAGCTGAGCGCCACCATTGAAGCACTGAAAGTGTTTGTAATGGTGACCCTCTTTCATGAGACTTCGCCTTCGGCTTATCATCAGGCCGGGTAAACTCAAATTGACGTGCCTAAATAAAAAAAAATAGGGTGATGGCTCTGGTGTGGCAAACGTCACAAAGGCCGCGGTCACAATCAGGTGGGACGTGTGCTAGTCTGCTACGTCACTACATAGTATAAAACAAAGTCGTCCCTTTGTACGCTTAAATCTTTAAAACTACGCAACGGATTTTGATGCGGTTTTTTAATAGATAGAATGGTTAAAGAGGAAGATTTATATGTATATAACATCATGCTACGACCGACAGGTGAATGCAGCAGGAATGAAAAACGTTGCAAAAACGGGGTGACGTAGACGAAGTTGCGTGGGTCAGCTAGTACCTAAGTGACATAATAAAGGCATGAATGATAATAATTTACTTATAGTACTTTTTACTTGTATTACTTAATATACTTAACTTAGCACGTGTAACATAGTATTTTAACAATAAAAATTGTTACTAAAAAGAACCTAACAGCTATCTAGAACAATATTCAGAAAATATTTACTGAATCGTCAATAACAACACGAGAACATAACTATTACACAAGCAAACATCCCGACAGGCGTTCGGGGAGCGATCGATCTCATACATAACTGTAAGCCCGCCAATGTATTAAACAAACAACGTCATTTATGAGATTATCATCATAGCCACAGACTTATAATAGGATAGATCGAGTATGTCCTGGGCCGGATACAGTCCCGGGTCCTTTAAGCGGGGCGTGAAAAAGCATCTGATGAGGCCGTCAAGCTGAGCGCCACCATTGTAGCACTGAACGTGTTTGCAATGGTGACCCTCTTTCATGAGACGTTGCCTTCAGCTAAACATCAGGCGAGGTGAATTCAAATTGACGTGCCATAAATAAAAAAAGGGTATTTAGTAGATATTACCAGTAACGCGCGCCATGGCGATGGTACGGGCGTTTGGGCGGCCACCACCTCCTTCTGCGAGCAAGTAATGCTGCGATGAGTGGAGGCGACTCGGACGTCAGAGTTCGCAGAATGACCTCCGTCGCCGTAATTAATTACTATACATCGAAACTAAATAGTTGTAACAGTTTTAAAGTGTTATTAATTATCTATCTATCTATACTATTATGATAAAGCTGTTGTTATTATTATTGTTGTTGTGCGGTTGCTAGTACGCTTTTTTTAAAAAGCAGTGCTAAACCCTTCGCCAACAGAATATAATAGCAGTCCATTTTCCTTTGAACGATGACAGGCCATAAAAAGTTTGTCCGCGATGGACGCAAAAACTACAGACCGTTTTTTTTTAGTTTAAAGGGTGGTCCCACTTAAAATCTTACGTTTGTTTGGTCGGTTAAGTAGAACTAGAGTTATGATTAGTAATATAGAACTTAAGTTGCCCAGATGGCGCTTAGATGACGATACCCGACAGCCACGCGAGCGGAACGGTTTGCATAGGCTACTTAATAGATATATGTAAAATATGAGAACCGGGTGGAATTTTATTAAATTCTAAACAAAGGGTACACTGCAAATTTTAAGGGACATGCTATGTCAAACGGCTTGTGATTCTTTCTTACTCTATGTCTATAACCACGCGTCTGTTTTCCCAGAGGCTTTAACCAGAATATTCCGTTTGCATTTATCTTAAACTCAGTTTTAATAACGAATTTGTAGTTGATATCTTCGTAAGGGTAGCCAGTTATAAGGGTCGGCGGTACAGATTTTGTTTTGAAGGCTTTTTGTAACTCACATCAAAACGAAAAATAACCAGTTTTATAACAATATAATGAACTGCTTAAGTTAAATTTTCTTACAACGAATAGTTTTAAAGATATTTTAGTTTTAGTTTTTAAAAAAAGATTATAATTTCTTGAGTTTTACATAAAACGTTAGAAAAGCTGAAATCATGTCCTCTTAGTGCATACTTAGTGCTCCCGGGTCCTTTAAGCGGGGCGTGAAAAAGCATTTGATGAGGCCGTCAAGCTCAGCGCCACCATTGTAGCACTGAACGTGTTTGCAATGGTGACCCTCTTTCATGAGACTTTGCCTTCAGCTTAACATCAGGCGAGGTGAAGTCAAATTGATGTGCCATAAAAAAAAAACAAAAAAAAAAAAACATGAAGTGCTAGAGTCAGTCTCAAGATCGAAAGGTCCCAGGTTCTGGCCTTTACACTACCGAAGTGAACTCACCCGTAACATAAACCATTGAGCTTATCTGGAGAGGTTAGAGGGAATAATAGTAATTTCGGTTGCTAGTACTCTTTTAAAGTAAAGCCTCCATGGCGTGGCAGTAGTACAAGCGACTGCTACGCACGGGGCGCGGGTTCGTACCCCGCTCAGAGCAAAAAGTTGTATGCATGAATATGGCTGTTTGCACTGGTCTGGTCGTGCCTCGGAGAGCACGTTAAGCCATCGGTCCCGGTTGCTATACAAACATCTATAGCAGTCGTTACGGGTAGTTGGAGCCCTCAAAACTTGGAACTTCGATATCGCCATTAGACCATTGGTTGTGGAGGTCAGATGGCAGTCGCTTCACGGAAAATATCGAAGTTCAGCCGCATCACAGTTAGACTGGTAAGCCGACCCCAACTGAGTTGGGAAAAGGTTCAGGGAATGATGATGATGAGTACTCTTTTAAAAGCAGTCCTAAGCCCTTCGCCAACGGAATATAACAGCGGCCCATATCCCTTTGAACGGAGACATAATTCAAATAGCCGGGAGTGACATATCCCGTGATGTCACAATGGGCCTGTCAGTTTCCTCGTCACTATCTCCGAATGACAATAGAACGCAGGCTTATGGGGTCCTTTAAGGGTTAATTTAATAAGTAATTTTCATTTTTTTACATACGTTATTAAGTGTAGGTAGAGATATTTAAGGCAAAAGGTGTTTAAGGCAAAATTTACGCCAAGTACAGTTCGAGAAATTGGCAGAAGCGATTTGTGTCGGAGTCGGAATGATAATGTACTAAAATACAGTGTTTATTTTATTATTTTTTTTATTTATGTTGTTGTTAAATGTTGTTACGCATTACGATATTTTGTTCAATGCTGTATGGCTACCTGTAATAGTACCTACTCACAATTTTATTTATGTCATAAAAGTTAATACTTCGATAGGACTGGAACCAGTGATATTTCCCTTACAGAGAAAGCCTGAAGCCACGTCTGAAGCATTCGAAATTTTCCTGTACAACCAAAAGGCTTACCACCAGGCGAGGCGAAAGTGGCGTCAAATTGACGTGTAGGTAGGTACTTTATAAAGAAAAACTATATTCATAAAAAATATTAAATCTTTAAAATAATATTAAATACCTATGAAGTCGTTACATTAAAATTAATATCAGAATACAGAATGTATGAAATAAAAGTTATTCGTAAAGTAAAAGAGTTATTTTGTATCTGTGTTCGACTTAATTAAGTCGAAATAAACTCTTTTGGGAACAGATATAATTGGATTAATTTGAAACATAAATTCCACATGAACGGACAAGACACAAAGTTATTAAAAACAAGTTTAAATAAATACAAAAAATGAAAAAACATCAAATTGGAGTAGCAAACGAATCCACTTATTTTCAGCTCGTCGGAGCGGCAAAGTAACTGATCACACTGTTTTATTTGTACTTTGAAAATAAATCATATTTACAGTTTTCTCGTTTTCGGAGAAAAGCAAAAATACCCTAATGTTGGGTGTGTGTTCCTATATAGGTACAGTCAACAAAAGATATACGGTACCACATTTATTTACAACGTTATATGAAAAAGTGGTACCGTATTTCTTTTGTCAACTGTACATAAGGCTGTGTTTCTGATACTATGTAGTAACATAACATAACTTATAAACTCACGCCTATATCCCCGAAGGGGTAGGCAGAGATGCTAGCACACACATTTCGCCAGTTTATGTTTTAGGTCCCAATATAATAGGTGGCGAGCCTATTACCATTAACCTATGATAAATACACATATGACTTCGAAAAGCATCGAAAAGTCATTGGTGTGTAGTTAAACCTGGGATCGAACCCGAGGCCACATCTCAGCAGTCCATTACCCATACCACTAGTCTACCAACAACAAGTTAAACAAGAACTAGTAAGAAACAAAAACAATCACATAATTACATTACGTTCAACAGCAAAATCATTCCAGTATTTTCCCTCAGATTAAATAAACAACACTCATAAAAGTGGACATTCGTTCAGAGGAAATACGAAACGTTTTGTTAAAATAAAACCACAATATTAAGTTTCCTTTCCTGAAAATGAAAATATAACACTGTTTCTGCTAAATAAGAAATGAAAAGTAAAGGTGCATTCACGCTGCTGTTATAGAATAGAATAAAATAGAATAGATATTTATTTTGCTCAAAATGTGGTAAATACAAGGTGACAAACAATTTATGAGCTTAACACATTTTGCCATTTTGTCATAACATGCAAACATTAAAATGTATGTATGGTTATGTTTTGTAAGTTTTAAAATGTTTCAAAATTTCCTTGCGATTTACAGCGCATAACAAGGAATCGGGAGAAAAAAAAATTCAACATTTTCGGTTAGGAATTATTTTCATCATACCCATTTTTACAAAATGCCTGATTTGCGGTAATAGGCTCGCCCCCTATTACGTGGGATCGAAAATCATAGTTGGCGAAATGTGGGTGTTTAATACACCTCTGCCTACGGGGATTACGGGCGTGAGCATAAGTATGTATGTTTTAATGTTATTAGGCAGTATTCGATTAAAAAGTTGTCGCTTAATTTAAATTTAAAAAGATGTAGATATAAAGAAATACATCTATACCTAACTGCTCCGAAACAGAGTAGCTGACATTAATTATTTTTGGATAGTTGAAACCGGTTTCAGATACAACGATGATGATGGATTGTTGGTAGACTTCCTATTGAAACGATAATGATGAAAATATAACATCTCTGACTTAGTCATCATCATTCTCTGAACCTTTTTCCCAACTCAGTTGGGGTCAGCTTCCCAGTCTAACTGTGATGCGGCTGAACTTCGATATTTTCCGTGAAGCGATTGCCATCTGACCTCCACAACCAATGGTCCAATGACCAATGGCGATATCGAAGTTCCAAGTTCTGACTCAGTATCAATTATAAAATACCACCAAATAAAAGACCCAATACTTTATAACAACTATTTCCATTATCTTTCCAAGCGAATGACAGTATTTTATAGTCTTGCATGGCAGTAAGAATGCGACCGCCCATAAATAGCAAACTGTTAAAATAAAAGTCGCATAACTTGCGAACACTAGTGTTCTAAAGTTTGTTCAACAAAAACTTGCCAGTGTGAATGCACCTTTAACAACCGCAGTCTTTGAGAAATGAAAAATTTCGTAAATGAAATCGTTCGCTGACTTCTAAATAGTCTTTTTTTTTAATAAAGACAGCAAGTAATTTAGTGTGAATTAGGGTAGGCGTATCATCATTTTACTTACTACATTCTTTGGTCTAACTTTTTTTCGCGTACCTACTCGTCAATTTGACTTCACCTCGCCTGATGGCAAGCTGAAGGCAAAGTCTCAGGAAAGAAGGTCAGCATTACAAATACATAGATTGTCATAATGGGTCGCCATTGTGACATGGAGATTGAATTGGATAGATAGATAGATAGATATTATATATAGAATATTCCATCAAGAACCAAGCGGTTCGGTGAGTATTTCCTCTGCCGCACCATTACGTCCTGGAATTCCTTGCCGGGGCACGTGTTTCCTCCTTCCTACAGTCCCGGGTCCTTTAAGCGGGGCATGTAAAAGCATCTAATGAGGCCGTCAAGCTGAGTGCCACCATTGTAAAACTTTACGTGTTTGTAATGGTGATCCTCGTTCCTTAGACTTTGCCTTGAGCTTACCATCAGGCGGGGTGAAGTCAAATTGACGTGTCCAATATAAAAAAAAATTCTAACATTTTAAACCAAGTTATTCATTTAGTTTAAATTGAGTTTAATATCCCTTTTGATATTTTTTAAAACCGCGGTAGCCTAGCCACCATTGTAGCACTGTACATGTTTGCAATGGTGACCCTCTTTTATGAGATTTTTAAACATCAAGCGAGGTGTAGTCAAATTGACGTGCCATAAAAAAAGTGTGGGTGATCAAACTAAAAGCCTAAACAAAATATAGTCTACTCAAGTCAGAAACAAAGTACCCATCCCCTATCCATCTTCAACGTATCCTTAACCATTTGTTACGGTGTGGTCACTCGGTCGTTGCGACAACAGTCGGGTGTGCCCAGCCAACCGAATAAATCTCTTCCAGCCATTAGTTGGCCGTGTTAACATTTTATACAGGTTACGATTCCAAGTGATTGAGTGTGGGTAATTCTGTAGATGCCATGTACAGTAGGCTCCAAAAGTACTTGACACCCTTAAGATTTATAATCCTTTGACAAGTTAAAAAAACGTAAACTGTCTTAGTGTGCCTTTTCACCCGACTGCGCGACGCAAAGGAGGGTAATTAATGTTTTGTTTTGTAGTGGAACGGGATGTCCAACGGAGGTAGGACACGACGGTATCTCCCGTCCGAAATGAGCTGTCCAACTGGGGAAGTACCTCCGCCCTACAGAAGACCGCAGTCATAATAACCATCGTGTTGTGTTCCCGCCGGTAAGTAGGGTAGCCAGAGCTCACTATACCCCTCCTTCCCCTCCCCTTCCTAGCCTCCCCACCCCTTCCCAGCTCTCCCCCTTTCCCTTCGGGGTGGGTAGCGCGTGTGTGACACCCTTAGTGTTGCACACGTTCATAGGCCACGGTGGCCGCTTTCCATCAGGTGGGCCGTGTGCTTGTCTGCCACCTACGTGGTATAAAAAAAAAATGTGATGTTCCTCCAACACTAAGGGAGGATCCTCCGACCAGGCAAGGTGATCACGCCTGGCGGGCCGCGGCTCAACGGTTGTCGTTGGATTGTTGTATGTATATTGTACCAGCACGAGAACTTCACTTTCGCGATGCAGGATCCGGAGTGTCGTAGTAGTTACTCCTGCTGTAGCTACATGTTTTTAAAAACACACTTAGAATATAGACATCACACACAATCAGACATAGTAATGCATTTCGAAGACTAAAACCTGTGTTGAACCACTAGTTAATCAGTTAGTTAGTCTAGTTTATTTGTCTAACATGCGTTTTTATAAAAAAATCTACAAGATTGTTTACCTTTATTTAAGTACCTAAACAAATGGCCTTTAAGTCAAAAAATTTACCAATATTTTTACATACTTAGATAGCGATAGTAGCGAATGGAAAACACCAGATCGATATCTTGTTTCCTTATAAGAAAATGCAAGTAGTATCCTCAACTTAATTAAGTTTTTTTCTTTTTTTTTCGTTCGAAAAATCCCCACGTATACCCCCCTTCCCCGCCGGAGGTGGTTGGAGAGGTTATATCGGACTCGAACCGACCAAAACGCACACCGTCTTTGGGTAACTAGTTGCCGGAGGTGAGATAGTAGGCAATATATCCCTCGCACCCCGGCAGACACAACTTAATTAAGCTACTGGTTAATATATCTACTTATTAATGTAATTAAGTTTAGGATACTACTTGCATCAGTTACTTATTTTCTTATATAGAAACAAGACATCAATCAAGTTAATTTTATTAACGGTTCTATGTTACTTTTGGTTAAATTAGATTTTGACTGTCAAAGGATTATAGATCTTAAGGTATCCAGGAACTTTTGGAGTACACTGTTCATACATTTTTCGCTTTATTCCCGAGACTAGAATGAAAATACGATCTTTAAAAGTATTCTCCAGAAATAGTTCATCCCACTATGTTACCTACAAGACTAGTGCACTGAAGTGTAATGACATTTTAAAGCAATGTATGCTGTATCATATAAGCACATAGCTCCGTGGCGTGGTGGTAGTGAACGCGACTGCTACGCACGGGGCGCGGTTTCGATCCCCGCTCAGTGCAAAAAGTATGCATGAATATGGCTGTTTTCACTGGTCTGGTCGTGCCTCGGAGAGCACGTTAAGCCGTCGGTCCCGGTTGCCATACAAACATCTGTGGCAGTCGTTACGGGTAGTTGGAGTTAGTTAATGTTCCGACGGGACACGAACTCGCGATTTCACAGCTTTGTATAAACAAACTGTCAATTCCGTCAATTTGTCCTCAAATTAATTTATTTCGTTTTCGAGTTTCTTGTCATAGTCTACATTGGCCGAGGCCGCGTTTCGAACCGGTGTGGTCCATTTTCTCATTAACTTATAACAATAATTATTTCTTTATTTAAACTTTATGCACAAATACAAAATAATTGTACAAAGGCGGACTTAATGCCATGGGCATTTTCTACCAGTCAACCTTAGGGTGATGGTATTATTAATATTGACGTTTTCTTAGCGCCTTTCAGTGGTCTTAAAGAATAAATGATTTTTAAATTTTGTGTCCTCAAATAAAACGAGTTTCAGAATTGAATACCATTCTAAAATACTTGTATTATTCTCGATTCGATTGATGTCGAAATCAAATAACAAGGATCACGGTTTCGAAGAAACAAGAGCCTCTATTAATGAAAAGCTCTCCATTAATTTTGCGGGGATCTAAAGTAATCTAAGAGCCCACAATATTAATCGTAGTTCGATAAGATTGCCAGATAGAAATAATATGTATTCGTGAGCGCTTGGGCTGCTACCTGAATCGGTGTTGCCAAACTCACACATACAACCGTATTTTCTATTAAATAATTGCTTTTAGTGGTGGAATTTACTACTACTTATAACGCCATATTAACTCTAATCATAAGTACTACAAAATGAAAACACACTTAACCCTTTTAAAGGTAGTGCCAACTATATTGCCACCACCTTTTTTTTCAATTGTTCAAAAAACCGATTACTTTGTTAAAGATAAAAAAGCATTTATGGCGTTTCATAGTTTGGATCGAACAACCTTGAATATTTACGTAAAAGTTTAGAGGATTTCTTATAAAAAGGTTCATATTGTCGAGTTTATCCTTCGTTGCGTAATTACGCACACAAATGACACGAGTGCACTGACTACATCACACTTCCACTTGTTTTCTGTTTTCCGTGAATACAATGCTTTACAGCAAAAACTAAAATATTAATCGTATTGGGTAGAAATAGACCTTATCACCAATAAGTAACATAACATAACATAAACTCACGCCTGTATCCCCGAAGGGGAAGGCAGAGGTGCTAGCACCCACATTTCGCCAGTTTATGTTTTAGGTCCCAATGTAATAGGTGGCGAGCCTATTGCCATTAACCAGGCACCTATAAACCTGCGATAAATACACACATAACTTCGAAAAGCATCGGAAGGTCATTGGTGTGTGCCATGGTAAACCTGGGATCGAACCCGAGACCTTGTCTCAGCAGTCCATTACCCATACCACTAGGCTACCGCTAGTCACCAATAAGTATTAGTTGAAATAATGTATTTTGCATAAAAAACATCGCCACATAAATTCAAAAGTTAATAAATACAAAGCTTGCGTATTATCGGCGGGTGTAAACGCGTCCTAAGTCCGGCTATTCGCCGCGATAAACTACTCTAGCTGTTCATTTAGAGTGATTACATCGGGGCAAAGGGTCTGGATATATTTTTGCCTCACACTTGTGCACGGGAGGTGCTTTTGTCCGGTGGTAATATATACAAAGAGGATAATTCCACAGGTTTTTTTGTATATAATACACTAGCCTATGACCGCCCGCGTGGTTGTCGGTTATCGCGACCTAAGCGCCATCTGTGCAACTTAAATTCTATATTACTAATCGTAACTCCGATTCTACTTACCCGATTGCAATCAAACAAACGTAAGATTTTAATTTGGACCATTTGAACTCCTTCAAACAAAAAAACTGCATCGAAATCCGTTCAGTAGTTTTTGCGTCCATCGCGGATAAACATAAACTTTTTACAATTATATAATAGTATAGTATAGATAGATAGATAGATAGAAAATAGACGTCCATTATTTAACTTCACTTCGCCTGATAGTAAACTGAAGGCAAAGTCTCGGGAAAGAGGGTCATCATTACTAATACGCACAGTATTACAATGGTGGCGCTCAGCTTAATGAACAGACTATGACTGCCAAGGTGACGGGCGATCACCTATCACTCCTTGGACAGAAGTCATTCTGCGACTGCGGGCTAGGGCTCTTCTCCAGAACCGCTATTCACCTATTTCTCAAGAACTACTCGAAGAAGGAGGCGGCTCTAGCATTCGCACATCCTACCATCGCCAGGAACAGGGCGGCGAGCGAGAGATTTGTTTAGGTCTTAATTTAAATAGGTTCCATACAATCTATCCTACAATTTTCTTCCTTCTTCTTTCTTTCTCTAATCGTCTTTTGTTGCATGGACGGTATTTTGAGTTGCCATCGTGGTGTAGTAATTTGTTTCACGCCAGCGCCGCTACTCACGGAGAGGGCCCGATCATGGGTTTCGCTTTTCGGGAAGGCTTACTAAGTCCCCTTATATTTATTTTATTTATTATACATTACTTTTAAGTAAAAATACATAATTAAAATCTATGTAAGACTACGGAAGCAGTACAATGGGCGGCCTTAACGCTTTAACAATCTCTGCCAGGCAAGACTCCTATTTTATAATCGCGATAATATCCATTATATACGACCGTACGGGCAAACTTTGGTGCCCTGGAAGAACGACAAGTGCCTAATTTAGCCAAAGTGCCGCCAATTTGGTAGCCGCCAGTCATCTTAGTCGCACCGTTCACTCTCGGTCTGCGGCCGCGGAAGACTTAAGTACGTCGACCTGGAGCCGCTTTACGACTTTATGCCTTAGATCGTGGAGACTCTGGAGAGTTGGAGCAAGGAGGCCAAAGTCTTTGTGAAGGAGCTAGGACAATGACTCAAGAAGACAACAGGGGGCTATCGTTTCGGCTCGTTCCTGCTGCAAAGGTTGGCCATTGCAATCCAGCGCGGAAACGCGGCGAGTGTGATGGGCACTTTTCCACCGGGAGCGATTAGGGACGGGCTGCTTAATTCGTTTTGTCATAATATGTATAATGTATATGTAAGGTAAAGTAAATGTATGACAACTATACTGAAATAAACGATTTATTTATATCTGTTTATTTACTTTGAATAACTACACTGCAGTAGGTACATCATATTCGTATCTTTGATTTTCGTTATAACATCAGTCAAATAATGTTCGCTAACAATATGTAAACAGCAGCGATGGCAGTGTTGTCTGTTTTATATTTTGTTTGGCTAGTCCGATAAGATGGCCACATAGATATATGTATAGCATACGACGTGTCTTTAATAGGAGAACATGAAATGGCTGCCTTATATCATTTTTTAATAATGAAAAGTCATATTTATAGCTTAGTTACACAATATTTTATTATACAATGCATATTTTACAACAAAATCTATGATATTAAGCAGTATTGGATAGAATTAAGCGACCTTGTCACCATTATGGTAATACCACTTGTACCCAGCGCCATCTAGCGACAGCACGAGTAACTACGTACTCTAGTAACTACTACGTCACTCCGGATCCTGCATCGCGGAAAGCGAAGTTCTTGCGCTGGTACAACATACATACAACAACTCAACAACAACCGTTGGGCCGCGGCCCGCCAGGCGTGATCACCTTGCCTGGTCGGAGGATCTTCCCTATGTGTTAGAGGGATATCACATCCCGTTCCTCCGCACCATTATTAGTGTCAAAAAAGTTAAATTTGGCATAAAAAACATTGCTACATAATGTCAAAAATGAATAAATACGAAGCAACCGCGGTAGCCTCGTGGTATGGGTAATGGACTGCTTAGACGAGGTCTCGGGTTCGATACCAGATTTTACCATGGCACACACCAATGACTTTTAGATGCTTTTCGAAGTTATGTGTGTATTATCGCAGGTTTATAAGTACCCGGTTAATGGCAATAGGCTCGCCACCTATTACATTGGGTTATGTTCCTAGTGAGATAGTAATGAATCGTTTTCGTATAACTATGTTCCGGTATAAAATCATATCCCTAGGGATATAACTATATTACGGTTTTAACTATCTTACTGCGACATATACATTTTAGAAACTGCTCTATTCGTGAAATTGAATCCTCATCTATTTCCACAGTGTGAAGTGTGAAGTGATGAGATCAGATCTCATAAAGTTAACCTTAGCTTCTCAAGGCTAACTTGCCAGTGACGAAGTAGCCATGAACTCCAAGTATTGGGGGGAGCTTACCATAATGTCGTTCAATTTAAGGGTATGGTCGAAGTCATGAGCGAAGTGAGTTAGTCGAACGCCGAACGCGCAAATATAACCGTTTATACGACCGTGTATTACTAGTAAATAATTGCTTTGATGGCTCGTATCTATTTATCATTCCCTTTTACGTGAAGCGACTGCCATCTGACCTCCATAACCAATGGTCCAATGACCAATGGCGATATCGAAGTTCCAAGTTAGACTGGTTGGACTTTTGAGGGCTCCAACTACCCGTAACGACTGCCATAGATGTTTGTATGGCAACCGGGACCGACGGCTTAACGTGCTCTCCGAGGCACGACCAGACCAGTGCAAACAGCCATGTTCATGCATACAACTTTTTGCACTGAGCGGGGATCGAATCCGCGCCCCGTGCGTAGCAGTCGCCTTTTTTAACCGTTCAAAATAGCGATTACTATGCTACAGATAAAAAAATTTATGGCGTTTCATACTTTGCATCGAACAAGCTAGAATATTTACGAAAAAGTTTAGACGTATTCTTATCAAAAAGGTTCATATTGTTGAATTTATCCTTCATTGCGTAAATACGCACACTAATGACACGCGTGCACCGACTATATCAAACTTCCACTTGTTTTTTTGTTTTCACACATGTTCAGTGCTACAATAGTGACGCTCAGCTTGACAGTCTCATCAGATGCTTTTTGACGCCCCGCTTAAAGGACCCGGGACTGTAGGAAGAAGGAAACACGTGCGACGGCAAGGAATTCCAGGACTTAATGGTGCGGCAGAGAAAAGACTCACCGAACAGCTTGGTTCTTGATGGAATATTCTGTACCGTAGGCGAGTGACATCTAAGCCCTGCACGTGTTGTCCGGTGTAGGAAAGGGGAGGGTGGGATTAATTGGAAGAGCTCATAAGAATATTCACCATGGTAGAGACGGTTTCTGTATTATTTTTGTTCCTAATAAAGATATTTTTTTACAGCTATATCATATCCGCTTCCGTCTTTCCCTTGGACAGATTTATAAGGAATTTCATATGCCCTCGGTGGCTATTAAGCGAGATTGCGAGGATGAGTCTGGGGTACCAACCGGAATCCATTGTTTTATATGTACCTACCTACATAATATTACATATATATAGTCTATTTTTGGAATCGGTAGTAAAATTTTAAGGTTTGAGTTTTATGGAATTCTTGTGTGATTGTGATTTTTCACGGGTGAATAAAAACGGACTCATACGGGAATGGTTTCGTATGAGGATTTAGATGGGGGGAGGGGTAGAGGGGTGTATGTGTATGTTTAGAAAAATAGCAATTCGTTGGTAGTCATTTTGGTAGAATAGAATAGAATAATTAATGTTTAATGTATGAAATTGACACATCATAATCATAATCGCAATCATAATCATCATTTATTTGTCAAACATAGGTTAGTTACAGATCGTATAATAATGTTAGTTTACCTACCACATTTTGTGGAGTGCAAATATTTTTAGTTTAGTTTTTTTATTTTATTTATTTATTCTTTGTTACAGGCAAATACAGGCATATTTTAACATTTATGAAATTTACGAATGTCAATCCCATACATTGATTAATCTATTCTATTCCATTTTCTAGGGCCCCATGTCTTATATTTTCTTACAAGGGAGTGGGAGGGAGGTGAAGCACTTGAGAGTTCTTACGTAAGATCTCAAAAATGCGCAAAGTTTAAATTATACTTTGAAAGAGCGCGATTTACATTCTAAGTGGATGTTGAACCCCTGGACTGAAAATCTTATGTAGGTTTATCACTACTAAAAACCGCGGTAGCCTAATGGTATGGGTAATGGACGGCTGAGACGAGGTCTCGGTTTCGATCCCATTACCATGGCACACACTAATGCCTTTTCAATGCTTTTCGAAGTTATGTCTGTACTTATCGCAGGTTTATAAGTGCCCGGTTAATGGCAATAGGCTCGCCACTTATTACATTGGGACCTAAACATAAACTGGTGAAAAATGGATGCTAACACCTCTGCCTACCCCTTCGGGGATGTAGGCGTGAGTTTATGTAATGTTATAAATTCTCAACGTCTCTGAAAATTTCAACTTAATGAGAGACAGCTAATGATAAGTCTTAGTAATAAAAGTCCGATTTTACCCTTTAATTACGGTACCTTAAAAGGAGGTGGAAGAAATAACTATAGAACCACATGTGCTCTGTTAAATAATTCCAAATCTTTATAGTGCGGCAAAGAAAAGGTGCCGTGTTGGTTGGTTCATTTTATAGGACTTTTTTATTTTTTTATACCACTTAGATGGCAGACAAGAACGCGGCCCACCTGATGGAAAGCGGTCACCGTGGCCTATGGACGTTTGCAACACCAGAGGCGTCACACACGCGCTGCCTACCCTGTAGAAACCTTCTAATGCCCTTCTTGAAGAACCCCATATTGTAGTGCTTCCGATCATAGTACCTATAGAGAATAGTGTAGGGAAGGGGAAGTTAGGGAGGGTAAAAAGTTAAGAGAGTCTCTGTGCTGTCAGTATAGAAGACAAAGAAGGGTTACTCGGTCTTCCCACTCACACAACACAAAACCTCTGCAGTGAGTTCTGGCAGCCCTATTCACCGCCAGAACATAACATAAATTAACAGAAACTCCTATATCCCCGAAGGGGTAGACAGAGACCTCGTCTTAGCAGTTCATTACTCATACCACTAGGCTACCGCGGTTTCTAATGATTTCGTATGACAGAAATTCTCAGGCAAAACCGCGGGCATCAGTTACTTTAATTATATTTGATCGCCATACCATCATCATATCATTGTACTTAGTCGTACCCGAAGCCGTCGCCTAAGAGTCCTGGGTCCACTTTTTTCTAGTATAACTGCGTTGCGACTGAACTTTGATATTTTCCGTGAAGCGACTGCCATCTGGCCTTGACAACCTAAAGGCAGTTAGACCAGTTGTTGAAATTTTTAAGGCTCCAATTAGGTACCTGTCACGACTACCATAGATGTTTGTAAGACAACCGGGACCGACGACTTAACGTGCTTTCGCTCACAAATAATTGCACTGAACTGGAATCAAACCCGAGTTACTTGCGTAGCAGTCGCGTACACAACCGCCACGCCATATCATCACTACTTATTATAAAACAAAGTCGCGTTCTCTGTCTCTATTTTTCCTGTCCATTTGTATGCTGTAATCTTTAAAACTACGCAACAGATTTTGATGCGGTTTTTTTAATAGATAGAGTGATTGAAGAGGAAGGTTTATATGTATATAACATCATGCTACAACCAACTAGTGCAGAGCAGAAGTGAAAAATGTTGTAAAAACGCAGGGGTGACGCAGACGAAGTGCGCGGGTCAGCTAGTGTAATATAAAATATACGCTCTGGTATCACAATTTATAATTTCAAAGAAACTTAAATAAGGTTTAAGTGATACAAGTTATTCGCTCGAATTACAACTTCAAGTGAATTACAACTTTCAAAGTTATTTCGCTTCAGAAATGTTCAGACGGTATTTAATATTTTCTAAGAAAACATAGCTTGTAATTTTTGGTAACTAAATATCAACTCAAAATAACTTGTTTTTGATATTATTAAATCATCATAGAAAAGAGAAAAATATAGTAGAAATGTGTTACGACCACAGAACAGAAAATACTAGTAGAAATGCGACGCGATAGTTTTAGTAGCGGAACCGATGTCGCCAATCTCACACATACAACCGTTTATAATACCGTGCATTACTAGTAAATCATTGCTTTGATTGGTTGTACCTATTTATATACTACCTTTAATGCCATATTAGCTCAAATCATACGTATTACTAAACGAAAACACACTACCTTTTTAAGGTAGTAGTAACTATAATTGCACCACCTTTTTAACCGTTTAAAATAGCGATTACTTTGCTATAGATAAAAAATGTTTATGGCGCTTCATATTTTGAATTGAACAAGCTTGTTCTTTACGAAAAAGTTTAGACGTATTTTGTCAAAAAGGTTCATATTGCGGAGTATTAAAAGATTTCTGATTGATTGACTGGTTTACTGATTGACTCTTTACTGATTGAACTTATATATTATGTTTTATTGCTAGTAGTGTAGTGGGGTTAGCTCTCGTAGTCACGTCTCAAGATGACTCGTGTAACTCGTATGCTGAGTAGACTTTTCATTGTTATGGCAGAGGAGCGTGATTTCTTATTTGGTGTTTACGTGAGTTTTCACTTCCTTGTATAAATCACGCCGCTTACTCATGACTGCCATAGTTCATATTGTCGAATTTATCTTTCGTTGCGTAAATACGCTAACCAATGACACGCGTGCACCGACTACATACCACTTCCACTTATTTTTTGTTTTCCATGGTTACGACCATAAAGTTATCGTTAGAGGAACAAAGTGTGCAAGTGACATACATATCTTTACACAAAACCTAGGCGTGAGAAAGATAGGATATCAAATGAAAGGGTTTGCTGTCAGGAAAACCAATTTTGTAATTTTTTGTGCGTAAAAGTGTGTTTTATAGTTTTATATTTAGATATTATTATGTTTTTATATTATTACTAGCTGTTGCCCGCGGCTCCGCCCGCGTGGACTTCTGATCCCGTTCTCGCTGCTCCATTCCGAGCATTTAGGGGTATGAAAAATAGATGTTGGCCAATTCTAGACCTACTCAATATGCTCATAAAATTTCATGAGAATTGGTCAAGCCGTTTCGGAGGAGTATGGCAACGAAAACTGTGTCACGAGAATTTTATATATTAGATGTTTTGGTGGGATAAACAATCACTCTAAACAAACGACAAATTATATTGTAATAACAACCATGTAACCCGTGTTTATGCAAATAAATGAATCTTGAATCTTGAATCTTGAATCTTGAATCTTGAATCTTGAATCTTGAATCTTGAATCTTGAATCTTGAATCTTGAATCTTGAATCTTGAATCTTGAATCTTGAATCTTGAATCTTGAATCTTGAATCTTGAATCTTGAATCTTGAATCTTGAATATTGAATCTTGAATGTCTATGTCAACTTTTTGCAATGACGTCATTACACACACACATACAAAGAAGACCACAGCACTAAGGAACCACTACCACATACAACACATTGACATCCTTGAAATAGGGGCGTGATGGGTAAAACTAATCTTATATCGTTTCAAATAAATTAATCTATCACTTACTATCTATACTACGTATAGCGATCCAGTACTTAATTGCACTACCATAATGGTTTTAGAATCAATATCTTAAGAACAGTGGTTGTCAAACTTTGAATATTATAATCATCATTCTCTGAACCATTTCCCAACTCAGTTGGGATCGGCTTTCCAGTTAAACTGTGATGCGGCTGAACTTCGATATTTTGCGTAAAGCGACTGCCACCTGACCTCCACAACTAATGGTTCAATGATCAATGGCGATATCGAAGTTCCAAGTTAGACTGATTGGACTTTTGAAGGCTCCAACTACCCGTAACGACTGCCATAGGTGCTCTCCGAGGCCCAACCAGACCAGTGCAAACAGCCATATTCATGCATACAACTTTTTGCACTGAGCGGGAACCCGCGCCCCGTGCGTAGCAGTCGCACACATCAACTCTTCTAATTCATTTTATATTGGAGTTATTCTTCTTTTGCAGCGTTATTTAGAAGAAAGTTCTCCGTGTATATTCAATGAGAGCAGGAAGTTGCGCGTGCCTTTACAACACATCATCGAGTTGAGTTGAATATTTAAAATAGGAACAGGAAGTTCTGAATTTAATAAATGTTTAAATTAAGAACTTCCTGTTTAATATTTTATATGCCAGTATTCGCAACAAGTTGACGATTTTAGTTGAATAGGCTCGAAGAATGAATTTCGTGGTTCAGGAAAATTCAGTATGAATAATAATATCTATGAATTCAATACAAAAAGCAAGCTATTGCCTGTGACATCATATTGCCATCATAATCATCATCAATATAGCGTTAACCCCTTAGCTTTAGTCCCAAAGATCTTTGTCTCTGATTTCTTATACCCCTATAGATGAACTAACTAAATTATCATAACGACTAGAAATTTTTTACCTGTGTACCATGTCCATACGTGTTTCCATCCCAGTTCCTGAATTGAGGCGAGAAATCCACCTGGTGCAAAGGCCGTTAAGATGAAGGCCACCAATTTAGCATTTTTGGTATCCAGATACTTTCACCTTTATCAAGAAGAGAGGTTCAGTAATTAAAACAAACTCAGTAGGTACTTAGGGACTAAAAACAGTTTATATAAAAACATATCATTTCATACATAACAATACTCACGCCTATATTCCCGAAGGGCACCCACATTTCGCCAGTTTACGTTTAGATCCCAATGTAATAGGTGGCGAGCCTATTGCCATTAACCGGGCACTTATAAATCTGCGATAAATACACAAATAGCTTCGAAAAGCATCGAAAAGTCATTGGTGTGTGCCATGGTAAACCTGGGATCGAACCCGAGACCTCATCTTAGCAGTCCATTACCCATACTACTAGGCTACCGCGGTTATTATTTCATATCATATCAAAAACATAAATATTATATTTTTCTGGTACATCATGTTGGTAACCAGTGGTAACTGTATCTGCACCTGCCATTACCTTTTTACTATCGTCATATCATCGCTTTGGATTTACTGGCATAGCATTACCAGGAATGTGAGATTTAGAAGGTAATTTCTTTGTAATAGATCGTAAAAGCTGTGTGTTTAACGTGAAAAGCGTTATAATCGTGATTATGATTTACAGAACGACTGAAGCGTATACAGTTAAAGGCCAAATTAAATCCTATATGTATAGCTATCTTGAAGTACGGCTACACTGCTGAGCAGAGATAGGAGCGGCATAACGGGATCCTAGTGTCCGGAGACATATGGAGCGATAGTTTTTAACCCCTGGCGAGAAATAATTGGGTGAAAAAAATAAGATAATAATAACCAGTTAGATATCCCCTGAAAACACTGGAATTATCTATTATTGAGTTTTTTGGGGTATTCTTGTTTCTGGGTGTTTTTATGCTTTAGTATTTTTTTGGGATTCAAGATTGAGTAACACCGTTACTTGTGCTCTATGCCACATTATTATAATTCTAAAGAAGTTAAATCAGTTGTTGAAAGAGTAATAAGCCAGGTCACCCCTTCGAGCCCAAAATAGTTTATTTTTTCGACAGTAACATAGTTTACGCCAGCAGCTTTCCCCGCTTTTAGCCCCTTAAAAGAGTTTTCGATAAACGAAAGTAAAAAAGGCCTATTGTTTTGATTTTTTATTTTTTTATTTATGACACGTCAATTTGACTTCACCCCGCCTGATGGTAAGCTCAAGGCGAAGTCTCAGGAACGAGGGTCACCATTACAAACACGTAACGTATTACAATGGTGGCCTCAGCTTGACGGCCTCATCAGATGCTTTTTCACGCCCCGCTTAAAGGACCCGGGGCTGTAGATTTCCGTATAACAATGAATATTTGATACCACTAGCTCTCCCAGACACCAGACCCAATGAGACCCGAGACAATCCACCAACCAAAGTTTGAGAAACACTAGTACTAAATGTAGGTGTGGTCGTATGAAGTAAATATTGAAGATAGCCTTCACTGCTGTGAAATATTGAACCACAGGTGCAGTATCGATCGCCTAGTACTGCATTATAATATCAGTATGTAACCTTACTACTACTCAGAACTTTAAAGGAACTTCAACTTTCGTACTAATAGCATAAAGTTTAAATTAGGTCGCAAGTTGCGAGTCATATGTTGAAATTATTTTGTTATAACGGTCATCTGCGGGCTTTAACAATCCCTATTTTATGGTTAAGTCGTCAGATTGACTGCACCACGTCTGATGGTAAGCACATGAGTTACATGTGCCGTCCCTGTAACGGCGGTCCCCACCCTGACGTTCTTGACAGATGTTTTTTCAACTGTTTCAACTTTTTACTTTACTTTCATACTTTGATTTGGACTCTATGGGCATTAGAAAGTTTTTACAGGGTAGCCAGCACGAATGTAACACCCCTAGTGTTGCAAACGTCCATAGGCCACGGTGACCGCTTTCCATCAGGTGGGTCGTGTACTTGTCTGCCACCTAAGTTAGCTCAATAGGTAATAATTGCAAGCACTTAACATGTAAACTAAAAAAGTTAAAGCAAAAAGAGGAGAGCAAGGTAAGTATGTCTAGCAAGTACCTGTGCAATATAAACCATAATTATTCCGCATAATAATAGGTCTTTGCATATATTATGAAATTGCCGAAATTTTCTTACAGATTCATGAGTTCATTATTCCTGTAATTAAATAGCTATTTCCATTATTTGTATTTTGTTTGAAAGTTGATTTCAAGATTTTACAACTCTGTATTAAATTTTGTTTTTATTGGCCGCTTGGTAAATTAAATTCGATCTTCAAAAACAGTACTTCCTAAATGCTTTCCATTTTGATGATATATTTCGTATTACTTTTTTACAGCTGTCAATTTACAAAAATGTAATGAAAGTTGCTGTTTGTTTGTTTTGTCTCATTCATACACAAAAAAAAATCTTTAAAATTTTGGATTTGTCATTCCTAAAAAACGCAAAAAATGTTAGTACTGAATTAAGGTTTCCAACAATTTCATCTAACAAAATGGCAATTTCATATGTAACAACCTAATATAACCTAGTATAGTAGGTAGCCCAGTGGTATGGGTAATGCACTGCTGAGACGAGGTCTCGGGTTCGATCCAGGTTTTACCAATGCACACAACAATGCCTTTCGATGCATTACGAAGTTATGTGTGTATTTATCGCAGGTTTATAAGTGCCCGGTTAATGGCAATAGGCTCACCACCTATTACATTGGGACCTAAACATAAACTGGCGAAATGTGTGTGCTAGCACCTATGCCAACCCCTTCGGGGATATAGGCGTGAGTTTATGTTATGTTATGTTATGTAATATAAATGTCGATGTGATATATAATTCAAAAGGACCACAGCTTCGCTCATTCCATTTTATTTTTTTATATATTTCATTACTTCATAATAAAACTAGTTAACCCGCGCAACTTCGTCTGCGTCATCCCGTGTTTGCATCATTTTGCATGATGTTATATACATATAAACCTTCCTCTTCTATCACTCTATCTATTAAAAAAACCGCATCAAAATCCGTTGCGTAGTTTTAAAGATTTAAGCATACATAGGGATATAGGGACATTTTTTTTATCGTGCGCAAAATCCCCACGGATACCACCTCCACCAAAACCGATGGAGGTGATTATGTCGGACTCGAACCGACCAAAACGCACGCCGTCCATGGGTCCTTGATTGCCGGAGGTGAGATTATACAAGACATATCTCTCGCACTCCGGCAGACCCGGGGACATCTCTGTTGAGATGACCCTCTTCCCCCAATGTGGGGACCATGGTGTCCCCATCTGGCCCCTGGGTATGGGGTGGCATTTTGCGCTATCGCCGTGGCCTGCTTCTGCTAGGGTGACCGGCGGCTCCACCCGTCACCCCCAGGCCCGCGCTCATGGGGGACGGAGGTCATTTTGCGACCTCCATCGTCCGAGTCGCCTCCGTTCATCGCGGGCAGGATATAGGGGCTGAGAAAGCACTTTGTTTTATACTATGTAGTGATTTTAGAGCTAAACTGGTCGATAACTTGGAATGTTAGCAATTACAAAATGGTCGTCATACTACACACATTATTGCGGTATTGGGATTCAGGTCGCAATATTCACGATATTCTATAAATAAGACGCACTATTTCAGTACGTTTGACCGACGCTCAACCCGGATAAATATGTGATGTCGTAAAACGCAATTTTATTACGAAGCTGTGTACTTTGTCGCACGATATATTAAATATTATGTCTTGAGTTATCACGCAATTCTTTTAGATTGAATCTGAGTGAGATATAGGCTGATATGAGTAAATCTGAGTGACTGTAAATTACTTTTATTATCACCATTCTCTGAGCCTATTTCCAACTCAGTTGGGGTCAATTTTCTAGTCTAACTAAGATGCGGCTGAACTTCAATATTTTACGTGAAGCGACTGCCATCGGACCTTCACAACTAAATTGGCGATATCGAAGTTCTGTAGTTAGGCTAGTCGGACTTTTGAGGGCTCCAACTACCCGAAACGACTGTCATAGATTTTCGTATGGCAACCGGGACCGAAGGCTTATGTGCTGTCCGAGGCACGACCAGACCAGTGCAAATAGCCATCTTCATGTAAACAAATATTTGCACTGAGCGGAGGTCGAACCAGCGCCTCCTAGGTAGTAGTCGCGTACCGTTTATTCTTTTATATCATTTAATTAGCATTATTTACTCTCCATCGTATCAGTTAAGCTAAATGAAACGATAATTTCATAAAAAACATTTCCACAAAAAATACAAATGGCGCCATATTGGGGGTTGAGTGAGGGTTTTCATTGTAATTGTTTTATTTAGCTATACTAACACGATGGAGAGTGAATAACGCATGGTAATAAAAAAAAGTTATAATCGTAAATTTGGATAATTTTCACGCCCCGCTTAAAGGACCTGGGACTGTAGAAAGAAGGAAACACGTGCGCCCGCAAGGAATTCCAAAACTTAATGGTGCGGCAGAGAAAAGACTCACCGAACCGCTTGGTTCTTGATGGAATATTCTGTACCGTATGCGGGTGACATCTAAGTCCTGCTCGTATCCAGAGTACCTACCACCAGAGACCTTCGAAATCCTTTCCCTAACATCATGTATTTAATATGTCTACTGTACAAAGCAATATTCATATATCAACTGGTTCATAATGTACGTGTTTTATTTTTAAATTTAATATACTTTTGTTGAGGCACTCTTTAGAATTTTAAACTCCGTTTGAATCTCGCCTCCTTTCATCTTTTTTTTTAAAATTTTAAACACGTAAATATAACTGCACCTTGCCTGATAGTAATCTGAAGATACAGTCACAGGACAGTAACCTTGGCAAAGCAACAGGTAACATATTGAAATAGGTGTTACATGGCGGAAATCCATTATAAGAAACGTGTATTCGCTCTATAGTGTTCCTGAACATGTTTTATTTAGAGGCGAAACACGTATTAAGGATTGTTCTTCGCGCTCGATTCTCAAATATTTGAGAATTTCCATCTCCTCATGTGCAGTTTGGTATCCTTTTCTATTACAATAGGTAAGTTTTTACTATTGCTAT
The DNA here is from genome assembly GCA_963691645.1 of Pelosia muscerda. Taxonomy (NCBI): domain Eukaryota; kingdom Metazoa; phylum Arthropoda; class Insecta; order Lepidoptera; family Erebidae; genus Pelosia; species Pelosia muscerda. The sequence continues at coordinate 2,482,025 of OY829126.1, read as the reverse complement.
AGTTGATTTCTGTAAACCGTGGGTGATTGGGGATGTCCCCTCCCCCCATAATATATTTTCTTTGTCTTGAGGGATTTTCGGGCCGTGTCCCCGCCACGTTGGTTTAATGCGGGTTGGCGGGTAGCCAGAGCCTCGTGCGTTGGTTGGTAGAGGGCACCACAGGCAGGTAAGGTTGGGTTGGGTTCCCAAGGTGGTGGAAGTGACCCCTTACCCTTGGGGCGGAGGCCTATGTTCAGCAGTGGACGTCCTGTGGCTGAAATGATGATCCTGAAGCTATACTGTTACAAAGTTGTTAATATAAGCCAAAATAGCCCAATTGCATTTAGAGTGGAATTCAAACAGAAATAACTATTTATAATCTATTTATATGAGCTCTGAACGTTAGTGTTATTGAACAGACGCAAATAAACGTTTTCGTAAACAATACACGCTTTTGAGTTACTGATTATAAGATATATAATAATTGTGTGATAGTTCCGGGTATATAGGGCCCAGCTCAACTATGATCAACGGGGTTGGTAATTATCGACATCATTTCAGCCATAAGACGTCCACTTCTAAAGATAGGACTCCCCCTTTGAGGCTGAGAATGCCACGACATTCCAATAATTTCGTTGATAAGTCTTTCACTGTAAATGCTGTACGCTTATGGAATGAATTGCCGTTAGACATAAGGCGGACAAAATCCTTAATAATTTTCAAGAGAATTTCAAAAGAATAAATTATTTATTTATTTGTTTATGTGTAACAATAAGTGTTTGTTCTATTTTTTACTGTCTTTTTCTTTTCCTCTTTTCGTATAATTTTCATAATTTGTATTAATACATTTTGTATTACGCCTATCATGATAACTACACAATATTTATTGTTCTATCCCTTTACTGTCCATCCCAAGGTTGTCTGGAATAGATCGCTTCTAGCGATAAGGCCGCTCACTGTACATTCCATCAAGAACCAAGCGGTTCGGTGAGTCTTTTCTCTGCCGCACCATCAAGTCCTGGAATTACTTGGCGGCGCACGTGTTTCCTTCTTCCTACAGTCCCGGGTCCTTTAAGCGGGGCGTAAAAAAGCATCTGATGAGGCCGTCAAGCTGAGCGCCACCATTGTAGCACTGAACGTGTTTGCAATGGTGACCCTCTTTCATGAGACTTTGCCTTCAGCTTAACATCAGGCGAGGTGAAGTCAAATTGACGTGCCATAAATAAAAAGAAAAAAAAATGACTACGTCGGTTCTACAGATCTCCTTATTCCTATTTTTTGACAAATCTTCCACCAGTTTTATAACAGACTGTTTATAGTATGTTTCCTTGTGTAAACGAGGGGTTATTGCTTAACCCTGCAATGTTAACCTATCTTTACTGGTTTAATTATTTTTTTTAATATCACGCCTATATCCCCGTAGGCAGAGGTGCTAGCACCCACATTTCGCCAGTTCCATATTTAGGTCCCAATGAATAGGTGGCGAGCCTATTGCCATTAACAGGGCACTTATAAATCTGCGAAATATACACACATAACTTCGAAAAGCATCGAAGTCACTGGTGTGTGCCATGGTAAACGAATCGAACCCGAGACCTCGTCTCAGCAGTCCATTACACATACCACTAGGCTACCGCGGTGATTTAATTTGTGTAGATAAATCAAATCAATTCGACGAACGGTTCTCCTGGATCTAAGGAAGATATAATTCATGAGTTATCGTTGGAGCTCTACAGAATAACCAAATGCCTCGTAACTCTAGTTACGACCGCCAATTGTATAGCAAATGTGGAGCAATTATATAAAGGTATTACTCATGTTACTGTACGGATATTGCGTTACGTCACTTCCAACTAATGATATGTATATTTACCATAGACATTTAGCGTAAATTTACATACATAAAGACAGTACTAATTTCAATAAGCGTTCCCAAATATTGAGAAGTAGCCCTAATGAGAAAGTGGTCGATAGCCTACAGGGTTAGCAGGCTGAAGTGGCAATGGGCTGGGCATGTAGCAAGAAGAACAGATGGCCGTACAAGTCAAAAGTCTCAGGAAAGAGGGTCACCATTACAAACACGTACAGTGCTATAATGGTGGAGCTCAGCTTGACGGCCTCATCAGATGCTTTTTCACGCCCCGCTTAAAGGACCTGAGACTAAAGGAAGAAGGAAACACGTGCGCTAGTAAGGAAGCTGGTTGTCAAATATATTGATAGATCCCCTTTTTGGAAATTCCCTCGGACACCGGCCATCCCCTGCCAGGGGACCTTTTTTCTTTTCGTGCCAAAAATCCTCACGGATACCTCCCCCGCCGGAGCCGGTTGGGGAGGTATGTCGGACCTAAACCGACTAAAACGCACGCCGTCTCTGGGTTTTAGTTGCCGGAGGTGAGATAGTAGTCAACATATCCCTCGCACCCAGTCAGACCCGGGTCCTTTAGTTGCCAGCACCCCCTTTGGGCCCTTTACATTCATTTTAGAGCTAACATTAACTTCAAAAACAAATCTTAAACCTAGTATTGAAATCCACCAAACAATATTGGAACGTATGTTTAGTAAAACAAAACCTACATCTAAAAATACTTATAATAGAACAGCGCTATGACGTCACCAATCACGCCATCAATAGTTTAACACGTCACACATTATAGAGGGTTCAGCTCTCACGCGTGGCTATAATGAGGTCATCCGTGACGTCATAGCGGCCGATATGTTGAAAATAGAACACCTTACCAGTTGCAGATGTTTTGAAGGTAGTTGTAAAAGATTTATCGGCTTTTAGATAGATGCAGCTGAGAACATAGTTATGCTATCATTCCTGATTTTTTGGAGTTTTCTAACGATTAGGGTTGTCAGAAATAAGATGTTTGGGTACCCTAGACAACGGAGGCGGGAGCACCTCTCTTCCTTCCAGGAAGGAGACTGCATGTGTCCCAATAATCAGCAGAGGGCACTGTGGATGGGGGAAGAGGGTCATCTCAACAGAGATGTCCCCGGGTCTGCCGGGGTGCGAGAGATATGTCTTGTATAATCTCACCTCCGGCAATCAAGGACCCATAGACGGCGTGCGTTTTGGTTGGTTCGAGTCCAACATAATCACCTCCATCGGTTTTGGTGGAGGTGGTATCCGTGGGGATTTTGCGCACGATAAAAAAAAAAAGAGGGCACTGTGGAGAGCTGATGCCCCCGCCGAGTCACGACAAGAGCATGACGTCATTGAGAATGATAATTATGAGTGCAGTAGGTCTCATGCCTACACCCAATAGCATGTGAAGTAGAGGAGGCATAGCAGGAAGGTGGACCGTGAGGTCAAAGTTCACCTTGACCTCGTTTGCAATCAGGAAACCACGTCTATATCAGGATAACAGTGAAGAGCCAGCACGAAATGATGATGAGAAACCCGTCATCATCATGTCCACTGCTGAACATAGTCCCTCATAGACCTCGAAAGGGGTCATCGGAAAGAGATGTCTTCGGGTCTGTTGGAGTGCGAGAGATTATGTCTTGTTTTAACCTACCTCCGGTAATGAAAAACTCTTTGACGGCATGTGTTTTAGTCGGTTCGAATCATAATCACCTCCACCGACTTTGGCCACATAGTAATAAATAGTTACTACGCTTTGGCGAGTAACTATAAAAAATAATAAAAAAAGTCCCGAAAATCCTTCTAACATATAAAACTCCTTATCAATTCAATTACTCGCAATTTCCTCATTGCCATCAGGCCTCACTAAGCAGAACACTATGGTTCATTTGTTCCAACGATTTCTCAACCCAGTCTTCACAATAAATCGACGCCACACTGGCTACCATAAATTTCCTGAACAGACGAGGCACATAGCGAGCAATCTTACTGTCTGAACCAATAAAGTATAAGTGAACAGTTCTATTTCTATAATTGCCTTTGAAATAATATTTATTCAATCAAATCTAATTTTAGAATCCAATTTTCATATTCGTGTTTATTTACATAGGATCTCGTTTGAATATTCGAAGGAGTACATAGAAATTTCAATATTGTTATATTTTTTTTATCTAGGATACGTCAGTTTTACTTAATGTTGTCTGATGGTAAGCTGAAGGTAAAGTCTCAGTAAACATCTCCATTACAAGTAAGTACCGTGTTACAATGGTGGCGTTCAGCTTGACGGCCTCATCAGATGCTTTTTCACGCCACGCTTAATAGACCAGTAGCCTTAGCACGAAATAGCAAGCAGACTGCCAATCACAATGCTCCGTTCTCTCGAAACCTTCACATTACGAATTCGATAGGAGTTCATGCTAGTGCTACTAGGACTGTAGGAAGAAGAAAACAGATGAGCTGGTAAGGAATTCCAAGACTTAATGGTACGGCAGAGGAAAGATTCACCGAACCGCTTGGTTCTTGATGGAATATTCCGCACCGTATGTGAATGACATCTAAGCCCTGCACGTTAATTCAATCAAATCTAATTTTAGAACTCTATTTTCACAGTCGTATTATTTACATAGGATCTCGTTTGGATATTGGAAAGAGTACACAGGAATTTCAATTACAATTATTTTAGATTGAAAAAATCAGACATTATACCTTTTTATAGGAGTATAGAATTTTTAGTTTGAATGCTACTCAGTGCAAGTATTTGTATGCATGAATATGGCTGTTTGCACTGGTCTGGTCGTGCCTCGAAGAGCACGTAAAGCCGGTCGGTCCCGGTTGCCATACGTAATATAGCAGTCGTTACGGGTAGTTGGAGCTCTCGAAAGTCCGACTAGCCTAACTACACTACTACTACTACTAATCATAACTCTGGTTCTACTTAACCGATTGTAATCAGAGAACCGTAAGATTTTACGTTGGACCCTTCAAACAAAAAAAATCGCATTGAAATCCGTTCAGTAGTTTTTGCGTCCATCGCGGACAAACTTTTTACAATTATATAATAGTATAGATAGATTGTTTATTTCTTTATTTAAACGTAATAAAATGTGGTCTAACCGCAATGCCTTAAAACGAAGGTCTTCGACCATTGCATCTTGCCAATTGTGACCTCCGATGCCCAAACTTCACACTGATAGTAGGGTTCGTTCACAAATATAAGGTCACGCAGCGGGCCTTGGAGCGGGCTATATTTGAAGTTTCTCTGAAGGATAATTTTCACAATGAGGTCATTCGACAAAGAACTATAGTTACCGATATAGCTGGCAGATAAGTAAGCTGAAATGGCAGCTCCTGTAATATGACCGCTGGCAGTTGAAGCAAACTAATCCTAGAGAAGAGACTGCGGGAAGGTAAACGAAAGATGGGATGTTCTCCAACCAAGACCTCGATTCCACTAACTGTCAACGATTGTCAAGGCACTGAGATTACAATTAGTGCCATTTAATTTCAGACTTTACAATTCCACAGTTAAGGTCCAAAATTAACTTGCATTGTGTAGCAATATCTAGCAAAAGATGGCCCATCTCCTATCGTACCCTTTGAACCAAAACCCGAAAACTGAACCCCCCTTGCTTCTCTCAAACACCCCAGTGAGGATTCCTCTCAGTTTAATATTATTTATAGTCCGACCTTTCTTGTTAAAAACCCTTCAAATGCCTTAAGCTTAATCAATTTTACTTATATTAATTTTTAATTGAAATTCATTACTTAAAAATTAATGATGCCTGATTAGGGCCGTTTGGAGGCAACGCAACGTAATGGGTATACCCAGTTACCCAGTCATTTTAATGAACATTAGAAGCAGTAATTATGTTCCGGGAGCTGATATTTTTGAGTGTTCATTCCTTTTAAAAGGTTTTTCTTTTATAGCCTTTTTATTTTTAGGAAAAAAACGAATTGTATTAACCTAAATATTGCCAGTAAAGTTAATTGGAAAATATTCAATTATGAAATAACCGCGGTAGCCTAGTGAAATGGGTAATGGACTGCTGAGACGAGGTCTCGCCACCTATTACATTGGGACCTAAACATAAACTGGCGAAATGTGGTTGCTAGCACCTCTGCCTAACCCTTCGGGGATGAAGGCGTGAGTTTATGTTATGTAAAAACAGCAACAGCCAACATAACCATTACCGATAGCCGACCATAGATGGGATTTCGTACAAAACGGTCACATTTATGCTTCATGAAAAATGTTCAAAGAATTTTCTAAGATTGAAAGCGAATCTAATATGTAAAGTATATAAGTACGGTAACGGTAAGAGGCTTACCGTCTCCAGAATCAAATCAAATCTTGTTCGTGTTGGTGGAAGCGTAAATGTGCTCTTAGGGTTTCGTATGTTAATATGAAGGAGAATTAATATGCGTGGTTACTTAATATACCTATTCGTAGAAGTTTAATCAAATATTTCTTCACTAATATTATAAAGAGAAATGACTTTTCGATGTTTTTCGAAGTTATGTGTGTATTTATCGCGGGTTTATAAGTGACCGGTTAATGGTAATAGGCTCCTATTACATTGGGACCTAAACATAAACTGGTGACACGTGGGTGCTAGCACATCTGCCTATCCCTTCGGAGATATAGGCGTCAGTTTATGTTATGATTTATTGTTTTATAAAGAGGAAAGGTTTGATTTTTTTTTTGTTTATAATATATAGAAGTAATATAACATAAACTCGCGCCTATATCCCCGAAGGGGTAGGCAAAGGTCCACATTTCGCCAGTTTATGTTTAGGTTCCAATGTAATAGGTGGCGAGCCTATTACCATTAACCGGGTACTTATAAACCTGCTATAAATACACACATAACTTCGAAAAGCTTCGAAAAATCATTGGTGTGTGCCGTGGTGAAACCTGGGATCGAACCTGAGACCTCGTCTCAGCAGTCCATTACCCATACCACTATGCGACCGCCTTATGTTATACATTCAGTTTAAATTGAGTTTAATATCCCTTTTGATATTTTTTAAAACATAAACTAGACCTTCGCGGACTGTACTTTTATCATCATACTTGCGTTATTCAAGATCGCATCTTAAATTTAACATATTATTGATTTTTAAATCCATTAGCTACAAAAAATACAAATCTCAAGTCAAAATATTATACAATATATCTTAATTAATCAAAATAACGACATATTTGAAACAAACATATAAAATAATATTAATAGGACTGTTCCTTTCATGTTTGAAATACGAGCAATTCGATTTTAACGCTTAAGTTGTAAGCGACGAGCGATTTGATATAACCGCTGGTGCGCGTGGTAATAAAACCAGTCAGCGGGTCCAAATAGTTGAACTTGGAAGGAATGAAGAAACAGATCACAAATTTATCAGTGATTCTGTAAAGTTGAGACTTCAAAAAAATAAATAATATTAAATATACTGTAAAGTAACTAGTCAACGCGTAGCTAAAGGGTTCATCATAATCATCATCATCATCATCCTTGTGTGGAGAGTGCACTGTCTTCTTTCTTACTAGCTATGGCGTCCACCAAGCCGTTGCGTCGTTCTTTCGATAATATACTTTATGAGTGAGGGAGAAAATATGAACAGTTTATTCTTTCTGACTCTCTTCTCAGTCAATAGATTAAGTATAATAAAGACTCGCGGAGCGAGTCTGCGAGTCTTTACATTATACCTATCCTATAAAATTTTTGTGGTACACTTTACTTTCAGAATGACCATGCCTATTTTAACTTCATATTTCGATAGGTTATTATTTATAGTGTTGATTGATGGCACTTGGCGGAACTTATTGTTATACATTACTAGCGAACCCGGCGAACTCCGTTTCACCATGTGAAAAATGATTTTCCCGCTTTTCTGTTGAAATTTTTCCTGAATTTTCTTTGCTATAAACCACACAGACCCCGACCTTTCCAACGAATGCAAAACCGTGGAAATTAGTTCGTGCGTTCTGGAGTTATAGCGTCAGGAAGGAAAACCCGACTTATTTTTATATAGTACATTAATAACACTTATACTTCTCCACTATATTGTGTTTAATATAGTGGAGAAGTACAAGTGTGTAAGAAGTACTGTCAAAATCGATACCGCTTATACCTTAAACCATAGAATCAACTCAAATAACTTTCGACGTCTGAAGTTCGATCTTAACGCGTCCAATAAACATCAAAATGCCTAATGGAAAGGAATATGGCGCACTGCTCCGAGATGACAGCCCGCTTGAAAAGGTTCGCGATATGTTTCAAAAGATTTTGACATTATTTTGAGCAATGGTCGCAGAATGACCTCCGTCCCCCATGAGCGCGGGCCTGGGGGTGACGGGCGGAGCCGCCTGTCACTCTAGCAGAAGCAGGCCAAGGCGATGGCGCAAAGTGCCACCCATACCCAGGGGCTAGATTGGGACACCATGGTCCCCACATTGGGGTAAGAGAGTCATCTCAACTGAGATGTCCCCGGGTCTGCCGGGGTGCGAGAGATATGTCTTGTATAATCTCACCTCCGGCAATCAAGGGTCCATGGACGGCGTGCGTTTTGGTCGGTTTGAGTCCTACATAATCACCTCTATCGGTTTTGGTGGAGGTGGTATACGTGGGGATTTTGCTCACGATAAAAAAAAAACTAAAAAAAACCGTTGTTTGTTTGTTGCTAGCACATAAACAGGCGGTCTTAATATCTGGGGAAGAGTAAGGGAGGGAGAACTTGTGGCTCTCACAAAAAGGTAGTAAGATAAAACGAAAGACTCCAAAAGTTCCTGGACATATTGAAACTAAAATTGTTTGAAGTGATGCCATTGCGCTATTCACTCTCCATCGTGTTAGTTGCATTAAATGAAACAATGATTTCATAGAAAAACATCAACTTACACTACGGTAGAATTTGTTTTTTTTGTAGTAATGTTTTTTTATGAAACTATTGCAATCCATATATCCAATCTACCTAACATAATCTGACGATGTTATCATTAAAAAATATATAAAATAGATATATTCAAATAGGAGATCAAAAACATAACCTCCTTTTTATTTCACGGCAGTTGGGTAAAAAAGTACTAAAGGCCGACACCTAATTCCTTTTTTACGTTTCAATACACGTGATCTCAGAAACAAAGGCTTTTAAGACGGCTTGGCGTTATTAACCCTTAAACGCGCCAACGAAAGGGCACGCTAATTAAGTGCTCGTTGAGCTGAGTAATTGAGGGTTAACTGATAAGTAGCTACCGTGTCTAAACGTTGTTTACAAATTACATGCGCTTGATGTAAGGGGATATTAAAAAAATGCAGTCTTGCGAAGCTATTGCCTTTTATATAAGAATCAAGAAGAATTTATAAGTGCCCGGTTAATGGCAATAGGCTCGCCACCTATTACATTGGGACCTAAACATAAACTGGCGACACGTGGGTGCTAGCACGTCTGCCTATCCCTTAGGGGATATAGGCGTGAGTTTCACCACTTTTCTCTATATGGTCGACAGTACGTGTGTTTTTTTTCCCTGGTATTGCAAACGTCTATAGGCCACGGTAATCACTTTACACCGGTGTGCCGCGTGCATTTCTGCCACCTAAATAACACCTCTATACACCATGTTCTAGCAAATAAATGAATTTGATTTGATGTGATGTGATTTGATTTGATTTGATTTGATTTGATTTGATTTGATTTGATTTGATTTGATTTGATTTGATTTGATTTGATTTGATTTGATTTGATTTGATTTGATTTGATTTGATTTGATTTGATTTGATTTGATTTGATTTGATTTGATTTGATTTGATTTGATTTGATTTGATTTGATTTGATTTGATTTGATTTGATTTGATTTGATTTGATTTAAATAGTGGTAAAAAATCGCTAGCACCTTTTCCCTCGTCCCCCACATCTTTCGAAGTGATTTCTCTTGTTCTAAGACACTGGATCCAATAATAGTGGAATCTTAGCCATCCCTGCGTATTTCAATGAGCTAGCGTCACGCGAACCATCCGTTTGATGGATGGTTATTGCTGTGTGGGTTATTTGAATGAATGGTGTTGATCTAACAATGTTTTAAGGTCGATTATTTTTGTATTCAACGAGGAGTCTATGAATGAGTTTTGTAATATCAACTGTTCGAGCTTTTTTGTAGGCTAGTGAGTTTGGCGGTAGTGCATGCGACTGCTACGCACGGGGCGCGGGTTCGATCCGAGTTCAGTGCAAAAAGTTGTATGCATGAATTTGACTGTTGCACTTTAACACACGTTAAGCCCTCGGTCCCGGTTGCCATACAAACATCTAAGGCAGTCGTTACGGGTAGTTGGAGCCCTCAAAGTCCAACCAGTCTAACTTGGAACTTCGAAATCGCCATCGGACATTGGACCATTGATTGTGGAGGTCAGATAGCAGTTGCTTCACGGAAAATATCGAAGCCACCTCCTGCGGCCTCGGCTACTGAAAACGCTCTATACAAAATCATTAGAAAACGGTACCGATACGCTTCCGTAGCGCGTAGTGCAAATATATGTGGCGCAGCGTAAGACAATATCACATTTATCGCGGCCTGTGTTGCGTTTTATGTGAAGAGTAACGAAGAGGCTCTTAAACTACTGGACCGATTTAAATAATTTTTTCATCTATAAAAAGCTACAATATCTAGGAGTAACATAGGCTATATATCATCACACTACCATCCAAGGGTCCAATAATCATGTCTATACATTGGCGCTAATATCGCTAACTATTTCCATTGTCATGCCACACAGCCAAAGAAAGTAGAGAATCAAGTAGAGTCGTACAACATGTGACAATCGATATCCACGCGGGCGAAGCCGCGGGCAACAGCTAGTAATTAATATTTGTTCATTAAAAACTAAGATAATTACGAGTAAAAGCAGTATTCGTTAAAATTTGACAACCCTGTCATTATTCATATTGTAAATGTAAGCATGTAACCATAGCCTAACAATTTTATTACTTTTTTTAATGCAAAGGCAGCACAATTTACGACAAGCAATACATCTCTAGTGAAAAAAAAAACTACATTTTAATAAATCTTTGTAAGCGTTATACAAGTTTTTTTTGACGTTTTAATAAATGGTTTCAAAAGAAAAATGGCTGAGATGTGAGATTGTATCTTTCATAAACACTATATTTATAACATTTCTTTTTTAAATACTCACGCTCTGGTTTAACCATGAAAGGATAGACAGAGGTATATTGAAGACCTACTTTTGTAAGCAATTTTTTGGACTTACGAGAGCTTATTTTCTTTCCAGACTATAATATCATAATCAAGTTTTATTCAGATCCGTCCAGGTGTTATAGTGTGAGGACCTGGGGGTGACGGGTGACCGCCTGTCACCCTAGCAAAAGCAGCCGAGGTGGCGGAGCAAAAATGCGCCCGGGGGCTAGACTGGGACACCGTGGTTCCTACGCCAGAAGGGGGTTATCTCGAAAGAGATGACCCGGGGTCTTACGAGGTGCGAGAGATATGTTGGTTACTATCTCACCTCTGGCAACTAAGGACCCAAAGACGGCGTGCGTTTTAGTCGGTTCGAGTCCGACATAACCTCCCCAACCGGCTCTGGCGGGTGAATTTCCGTTTTTTTATCAAGCACACTATAACACTTTTTTTATCGTGGGAAAAATCCCCACGGATACCACCCCCGCTGAAGATGTTGGGGAGGTTATGTCGGACTCGAACCGACTAAAACGCACGCCGTCTTTGAGTCTTTAGTTGCCGGAGGTGAGATAGCAGACAACCCATACCTCGCACCCCGACAGACTCGGGGCCCTCTCTCGGGATGACACCCTTCGGGTGTAGCGACCACGGTGACCCCGGATATGGGGAGGCGCATTATGCGCAGTCGTCGCGGCCAGCTTCTGCTAGGGCTCCACCCGTAGAAGCATCTTAGACCTTTTTTTTTTATCGTGCGCAAAATCCCCACGGATACCACCCCAAAACCGATGGAGGTGATTATGTCGGACTCGAGCCGACCAAAACGCACGCCGTCCATGGGTCCTTGATTGCCGGAGGTGAGATTATACAAGACATATCTCTCGTACCCTGGCAGACCCGGGGACATCTCTGTTGAGATGACCCTCTTCCCCCAATGTGGGGACCGTAGTGTCCCCATCTAGCCTCTGGGTATGGGGTGGCATTTTGTGCCATCGCCGTGGCCTGCTTCTGCTAGGGTGACCGGCGGCTCCACCCGTCACCCCCAGGCCCGCGGTCATGGGGGACGGAGGTCATTCTGCGACCTCCGACGTCAGAGTCGCCTCCGCAGAAGCATCTTAGACCTAGGTTCATAAAATGACAAATGAATAGTTTTTCTACAGCTACCGCTTTTTCAAGTTGCTATAAAACCTACGAAGTTCTTATAGCAACTTAAGGACATAAAAACTTGTACAACTGACCCTTTTCCCTCACAATATCCTTTTATAAAAATATATTTTTCCATTGTATCCGGAGATGCGGGGCATACCCGGAAAGTTACGAAAAATATTGACTGTTGTAAGAAGTATATAAATATTTTTGTAAGACGCTTATACACTGACGGACTCATAAACTGCATCAAAGTTCAGGTTTACTCTAAAAGGATTTTTTATAATAAGTATGCAAACTTTTTAGATTAAATTATATAAATATGGAAAGACTGGCTCTTAATCTTAAAAAAAAATTAAATTTAAAAATAGAACTGCAGTAAAACAAATGAATATAGCCGGGAAAAGAAAATTTACTTGTAGTATCAGATTTGCGTGTTATTTATAGCAAAGTTTTAAATTGATTCTCATTGATTTTTTTTGTTTTGTCAATTGAATTATTGTTACCAGCATAATTGTTGGGTTAGTTTTTTAACACATCGAGAGTTTTTGAACCATAATATGGATACTTCGTCCGAACAAGCGGCACAAATTGTAGCATTGGTGCGGGAGGGCTTGGATCAACGAACGATTGGTAGAAATTTAAATTTAAACCAGTCTACGGTTTCTAGAATATACAGAAGGTTTGTAGAGACAGGTTCTTACAGGAGGAGACGTGGTACAGGCAGAACCCGAGCAACCACAGGTCGTGATGACCGATTTATTGTTATAACTTCCCTGCGAAATCGTTTCCTCACGTCAGTTAACATCAAAACCGAGCTTAATGAAGTGCGTTGAGTAAACGTGTGTGCACGAACAATAAGAAGAAGGTTAAAGGAAGCGGATATCACCCCTTTTAGACCAGCAAATGGTCCAAAGTTGTCTACAGCTCACAGACAAGCTCGCTTAAGATTTGCGCGTCATCACCTGAATTGGACAGAAGAGCAGTGGGCCTCTGTATTGTTCACGGACGAGTGTAGGACATGTTTATATGGTGCAGATGGTCGCAGAAGAGTCTATCGTCGACGTGGGGAGCGATATGCTCAAAGTTGCATTGAGGAGCGTGTTCCTTTTGGAGGCGGTTCATGTATGGTCTGGGGTGGCATATCGATGAACGGGCGAACAGAACTTGTGTTCATAGACATGGTCCGTCAAAACGGTAATAGAGGGGGTTGACAGCACATCGCTACATAACAGAGATATTAGAAGATCACGTGGTGTCTTACATGGGATTCATAGGCGAAAATTTTACTTTAATGCAGGATAATGCCCGGCTGCATGCAGCTGCACAAGTTCAACATTATTGCGAAGAGGTTGGGATACGTACAATGAATTGGCCAGCACGCAGCCCGGATCTTAATCCCATCGAGCATGTTTGGGACAATTTAAAAAGAGCTGTATATGCGAGAAACCCTTCGCCCACGACAGTGGCAGCACTAAGAACAGCACTTTCAGAAGAATGAGACAATATTCCGCAAGATCTTTTAAAAACCCTTATAAAATCTATGCGGAACCGATTAGAATCCGTAATAAGGGCACGTGGGGGTAATACACCTTATTAAAACACAAATAAACCCTTGCATAAAGTTTGTGTCTATTGTTAAAACCAATTTTTTAATTAAACCAATTTTTCTTAAATTTCTGTTTTTTCTTCAGAAAAAGTCTTAAGGTCCTTTCCAGTACATAAACTTAAACTTAAAGATGACCCTACGCTGTTTTAAAGTTCACGAACCAATCTAGAGGTTTCAATTTAAATCTGTATAGAAAGTATGCATACTTGGTTAAAATATTTATTTCAAAGTCGTCTATTACTTTGATGCAGTTTATGAGTCCGTCAGTGTAGATTAAGAACGAAATAAACCAAAAATGCTTTTTTATAACACTTCGGTGGCAGACATCGTCCACCTGATGGAGAGTGGTTTCCGTGGCCTATGGACGTTTACAACACCCGGGGTTTTACCCTGTAGAAGGGTTGAATGTTACCGATTGAATGGTTCCGCGGTAGCCTAGTGGTATGGGTAATGGACTGCTGAGACGAGGTCTCGAGATCGATCCCAGGTTTACCATGGCACACACCAATGACTTTTCGATGCTTTTCGAAGTTATGTGTGTATTTATCGCAGGTTTATAAGTGCCTCGGAGAGCACGTTAAGCCGTCGGTCCCGGTTGCCATACAAACATCTATGGCAGTCGTTACGGGTAGTTGGAGCCCTCAAAAGTTCAACCAGCCTAACTTGGAACTTCGATATCGCCATTGGTCATTAGACCATTGGTTGTGGAGGTCAGATGGCACGGAAAATATCGAAGTTCAGCCGCATAACAGTTAGACTGGAAAGCCGACCCCAACTGAGTTGGGAAAAAGGTTCAGGGAATGAAGGGTTGAATGTTAAGAGACTTTCTGTGACCCATAGTTTCTGGAATGTAAATATACATTCTTGATAATATTTTTTTTTTGCAAATTCATACATAGACACTCCCAGATAACTGTAAATATGCATATTCATGCATAGCTACAAATATTTTCACCGAGCGGGAATCGTAACCCGTTCCTCCTTCGTAGCAGTGGGGTTTCCTACCAAAATGCTACCTTCTTACAAATATAATGACGTAGGTTTGGTAGCTACGGACTCCTGGACCATAACGTTTCCTCTATCTGAGTGGTTTGAACCATACCCTTAGGCATTCCATAATTTTCAACAGGACAAACTGTTTCTCCTGTTTGCCTGTTTTGGTCAATAAAGAGTTAATTTTCTGCAATGAAGGGTTTAATTACAGAAAGGATACCAATTTCTTATATTGAAAACGAAAAAGGGTCAAGTGCAATGCGACTGACGCGAAGGGTTTCGTATCATCGTCAGTACAGACACGTACAGACAGTACAGAAATTTTCTTAACCTTCATCCCTTGCCCTCCCTCCCCCTCCCTCCTCTATATGGTCGGCATCATGAGTGCGATGCCCCTGGTGTTGCAAACGTCCATAGGCCACGGCAACCACTTGTCTGCCTCCTAAATGACATAGTTCGTGTGTTTATTTGTCACTTACTTATATAGTAGAGATATTAACGACGACCTCCGTGGCGTGGTGGTAGTGAACGCGACTGCTACGCAGGAGGCGTGGGTTCGATTCCCGCTCAACGCAAATATTTGTGTTCATGAATATGAATATTTGGATTGGTCTGGGTGTTTCTATGTATAATATGTAGGTATGTATTTATAAAAAAGAAAGTATCTAAGTATGTTTATCCGCATTCTAGAACCCATAATACAAGCTGGTTAAACTATGCTTACCTTGGGTCTAGGTGGCGTTGTGTAGATTGTCCTAGAATTTTAATATTAAACTTACTATTACTAATTATTATTAAACTTACCGGATCCGGCTGGATCACCGGCGACTTCTGCATTTAACTCGCCAGTGTGGTACGTTTCACGGGCGAGCTAGTCCGCGGCACACCGGCGGATCATTGACGGATCCGGCACGATCCCGTGACGATCCTGTGGAAAAGAAAGGGTAGACTTTATTTCAGAAACTGCACATAGAATCCAAATCACCATCCTTACGTTAATCCTAAGAAAGAAATAAAGAAAAGAAAGAAAGAAAACACTTTTTTTTTTTCTACAGCACTAACATGCATCAAATAAATAACATAAATAATAAATAAATAAATAAATAAATATTCTAGGACAATCTACACAACGTCACCTAGACCCATGGTAAGCTATTTAACTAGCTTGTGTTACGGGTTCTAGAATGCGGATAAACATACATAGATACATTTTTTTTATACATAGAAACACCCAGACCAATGCAGATACTCATATTCAAGCACACAAATATTTGCACTGAGCGGGAATCGAACCCGCGCCTCCTGCGTAGCAGTCGCGTTCCCTACCGCTACGCCACGGAGGTCATCAACAATAATAATAACAACATCGAATAAATAGCTACAGGTAAGTAGTACCTATAAATAAATATGATATAAGGTATGTGCATATTAATGCTGCACAAAGAAAAAAAGGAGCCAGTTCAGCATGATGCCGGGCACGAGTACCCGGCGATGGTTATCAACTAGTCGCCTCCGAAGGTGTCACTTTGTACACCGTGGTCAGCACTTTCCAGGTCTACTTTGACTTCTTCGTGTTGCCTGCTAAACGACTGCCATATGACCTCCACAACCCAATAGGGATATCAAAGTATTAAAGTTAGACCAATTGTTGAACTTTTGGAGGCTCCAGCTACCCGTAACGACTGCTATAGATAGTAGGATAGTAGGGCTGCCGAGGCGTGTCCTGTATAATAGTCGTAGTAGTCTGTCAAACGTGTTCATAACATAAACTCACGCCTTTATCCCCGGAGCGGTAGGCAGAGGTGCTAGCACCTACATTTCGCCAGTTTATGTTTTATATAGGTCCTGGACTTATAAACCTGCGATAAATACACACATAACTTCGAAAAGCATCGAAAATCATTGGTGTGTGTACATAGAACTCAAATATATTTTTCTAATTTTATTAATCTGTATTCATTGTTACACTTATTATTAATATTTTTCTTCTCTGTGGTGATATAGTTACTGTACTCGAGGTTATAAAAAATGTAATAACTGGACTATTTTCAGAATTCTGATATCGTCAGTAAGTTGTGAACGTCAGATGGCAGTCGCTTCACGGCAATAATCGAAGTTCGCCCATACAGGCTGAAAGTCGACCCCAACCTAGTTGGGAAAGGCTAGTAGGACCTTGAAACTACACAGTATAAAACAAAGTCGCGTTATCTATCCCTATATTCCTATGTCCTTATGTCCCTTTGTATGCTTAAAACTACGCAACAGATTTAGATGCGGTTTTTTAATAGATAGAATGCTTAAAGACGATGGTTTATATGTATATAACATCATGCTATAAACAATGGGTGCGGAGCAGGAGTGAAAAATGTCGCAAAAACAGGGTGACGCGGACGAAGTTAGCTAGTATTAAATATTCGTACCTTATCATTCATAAGTCACCCAACCAAAACTACTGAACCAAAGCTCCAAACTCCGTGTGTAACCTAACTAAATTTAATAAAAAAGAAAACAATTCTATTTCAATTAAAACGTTAACCAACCTCAAATATAACACACAATCCCACAGATTTAGGGTACAACATAAAAAATAAACAAATAAAAATTCTATTATACAAGAAAACAAAGCTTTTAAATTTGTAATCCACACAGCTCGTACGTTTCAAACTAATCTTATTATGTTTTCATTTGATGTATAATTAAAACAAATGTTGCTTCAACCTGTCGAGCTGAACAAGAACATATTGCACACGATTGTAACAGCAAATAAGTGATCTAAGTATTAAAGTGTAAGTTAACTGTATGGAGTTTTGGCGGGAACGCGAAAGGTGTCTTCTTCTTCTTCTTCTTTTCTTAAAATGGCTTCTGCAGCAGAATTTTGCCAGTCTCTAGTAAATGTAAACGTCTTATAAAATTAATGGCGAGACGCCAATGTCAAGTTTCAAGTTTTAAAAAAGTCTTACAGAGCCACGTTAGCCACGCCAGTAAATTCGTTTCCGTGTGTCCGCCCCCCACGAGATCAGGTAGACGAGCATCGTGTGTTGTTTTTTTGGCGGGCCCAATATACCATAGATAATTTACAGATGTAATAGAGAATACCAAAGAGTATTTATCTGGCCTAGTAATATTGTACATTTAGGCTCACCTACCCGATACAAGCTAACACTACATACACCCTTAATTAAAATAAAGGAAAGGTGTCATTCGAGTTTTTATGTCTAAAAATGGTGGAGTTCTAGACATAACGGCTTGGACTTTCCTCTGCTGCACCATTTAGTCTTGGAATTCCTTACCAGCTCACGTGTTTCCTTCTTCCTAGAGTACCAGGCCCTTTAAGCAGGGCGTGAAAAAGTATCTGATAAGGCCATCAAGCTGAGCGCCACCATTGTAATACTTTACGAAACCCTAAGACCATTTCATCAGCCATCTTTAAACAAATCGCGTTTTAAATAACCATTTGACGTTTATATCTAAGTAATAATAGAGCGAGCAAAGACATCAATATTATTCAGCCTAGTTGAAACATTACACTATAACATTTTTATTTAATTTAGAATCGAATGAATAATAAAACAATTTGTAAATTGATATAGTAGAAAAAAGGCAATAAAGATAATATTTGAATTTAGAACAAAATACAAAATACGATGTTGGAACAATTCAATTGATAGCTATTGAAAGTAGAATGTAATAAAATTTTGAACATCGAACGAGTTTAAAAAGAAAATGCTAGATTTTTAATTACCAATGGCGTCGCAGCTACGCTTGAGAAGAATCAATCTAAGAATCAATATCGTTCATTCAATTTAGGAACATAAAAAGCATAATTAATGAGAAAATTTGTCAAAAATATTATAATTCATCACTACATAGTACGATACGATTACGTTACGAATTCGATAGTTTTTCGTGCTCGGGGCACCGCTCCGATCCTGTCTTGCCCATCAATACGAAATACGACTTATAATTCAGTAATCGTCTTTGATGCAAGTGAACACTGGTACTTACCGGTATCAAACCGGCTTACCGGTATCAAACCGGCTTACCGGTATCAAACCGGCTTACCGTGTCCATCCACGAAAGAGGGGCTTACGCAGTCTACAGATGATTTATGAGAATGACTATCGTAAGCTCTGGGGTTTGAGTACTTGGTTACAGATTGGTTTTCACCATAGGAATATGGTATATATATTGTTTATAGTTTACAAGAGTATTACAAGTTGTTATTATTGAAGAATTCAAATTATTGGTAGAGTTACTTATTTACGTGATATATTTAATAATTCCGTGATAAAATGTTTTAAAGCTTGTACAAAGCTGAAAGAAAATAACATTCACGTTACGAATAAGGAATTTATTTGGTTCTGTACAAGCTTTCAAATATTATATCACGTAATTATGTATTACGTAAATTAATAAGCCAACAGCCTCTGTGTCGTGATGGTAGTAAACGAGACTACTACAGCTTCCCACACAATGAGAATATGTGTATGCACGAATATAGCTAGGTATTTGTACTTCGGATCTAGTTGTGCCTCGGAAAGCACGATAAGCCATACTAACATCTATGGCAGTTGTTACGGGCAGTTGGGTCGTAAAAGTCTGACTAATCTAACTGCAGTACTTCGATATCGCCAATTAATCACTTCTCGTAAAACGTAATTATTTAATCTTTGCCAAATCTTAGTTAATTCAGAGAGCAGACCCAAACCGAGCACTGAGAATGGTGAAGTGAGTCTACCTATGCGAATGTAGGTATACTATTAAATAATTGAAAAGAATAGTAGGTATTGTAAAGAAATACTTGGTTTTAAATCCTTTTAAGGATACTGAACTCTTATCACGATGAAGCCCTTAAAAGTTGGCCAAGCTGGTTTGCCTACAAAACTTTAGTATCACCAGTGAGTTGTGGAAGTCAAATGGCAGTTGCTTCACGGGAAATATCGAAGTGAAACTAAATACCGTCCTAACTTAGTTGCAAAAAGGCTCTACGGTATGACATTAAATAAATCCGTGACACTGCGTGTAGAGTAGTCATTACAAAAATACATTCAGTGTTACCATCCTTATAAAGTTTAAATAAAGAATCTCTTCAGACATCCATTGCAGCGTTAACCATCGTACAAAAAGGCTTTATGAGCGTGAAACAACGAATAAAACTAAGTGTGAAAGGTTATGTGGCCATTTCCTTCCACGGAAAAACATTAAACAGACGTAACATTGGAGTTTTGGCGGGAACGCGAAAAGTGTCATAACGCTCCCGTGTTGCATTTTCTATATTTGGTGTAAATTCGAGTTATTATGTGTAAAAATGGTGGAGTTTTAAACATAACAGCTTAGACAAACCGCACAAGTGTAGGAAAGTGGAATATTGTAGTGAATTGTGATTTTTCGTGTTGGTGTCAAAATCTCCCTTAGAAAAGCTTCTAGTAAAGTCTTCACCGCTATACTGGAGCAACTATCATCTGTCATCATCATCCATCATCATTAACAATCGTTCCAACTAGATAAGTGAATAAAGTGTTATAAAATAAAATAAGACTTGACATAAAGGTATGGTAACTAGGAAGTTACCATGTCATAAAATCCCTTAAAAAAAAAAAGACGTAACATTTTAAATTTAGAATCTTTTTGTTGTTGTCAAGTTGAATAATTTTGGTTTAAATGTAGATTGTGCTTTAAAATTCGATATTGAAAATTCTAAATTTAAGATTTTGAAAATTCTTGAGTCCACCACACATACACGTGAATTTAACATGGACCCTAAAATTTGGTCTCAATTTCATTGATATTTTGACCTTTTTTAAGACCTAAAAAATAATGACGTCATAGTTTTAGTTTAGCTAGACAACAATATTATTTTACATTGCATATTTTTACAGCAAAAAGATATTAGATTAGATGAGATATTAGGTTGTATAAGGCGCGGCGTCCCAATAACCGTGGGCATCGGTGCATCGGAAGCCACCCGATGCAGCTCTAGGCACGGTACAATACACGGTGTAATACTATACAGTACTACTTTACGTGCTCTCCGAGGCACGACCATACCATATTCATGCATACAAATTTTTGCACTGAGCGGGGATCAAACCCGCGCCGCGTGCGTAGCAGTCGCGTGCACTACCGCCACACCACTGAGGCTGTGAAACTGATACAAGTAGTATCAAACATTACTAAGTAGATCTATTATTAAGTAGCTTCTAAGACTAGTAATTTTCGTTTGAAAATCGTCCAGGAACTTTTCGAGCCCACTGTACCAACTTAATCTACTTTCCCAAGTCTTTTTCTCCCTATTGCCTTTCAGATAAGCACTCTAAATCCCCATAACTGTAAGTAGCGTAAAGATTATAATAAATATTTTATGATCATACTAGACTGGCAAACATATTTATTAACCAGATTCCCAAACGAGTGATGGACGATATAAAAATATTTTTTAAGACAATGGCGCCGAATCTGGTGGTACAAAAGTATCTAAAGTAGTTTAATTCAATTCGGATTTTTTATTATGTATCTAAACTTAGCGCAGTAGCCTAGTGTCCGTAGTAGTCCTACCCAATAGTTGACATGAAAACGAAAATTGTTATCGATATTAGCGCCAAAGTATAGAAATCTACCGGATCTATTGATTGAGTATTATGAATATTGCTCCGTTCCCTTGGATAGTAGCGTGATGATATAGCTTAAGTTACTTGTAAATAACCGCCTAAAATAAAGCCTAGCGATATGGGTAATGGAATGCCGAGACGACGTCTCGGGTTCGATCCCAAGTTTTATCATGGCACACACCAATGACTTTTAGATGCTTTTCGAAGTTATGTGTGTATTTATCGCAGGTTTATAAGTGCCTGGTTAATGGCAATAGGCTCGCCACCACATTGGGACCTAAACATAAACTGGCGACATGTGGATGCTAGCACCTCTGCCTACCCCTTCGGGGATATAGGCGTGAGTGTATGTTATGTTTAACAGTACTTGAAACCGCAACCTGACAAGCACACACACCATGCCGTGGTTTTTCTAGGCGACTACAATATGGGGTTCTTCAAGAAGGGCATTAGAAGGTTTGTGACGCCTCTGGTGTTGCAAACGTCCATAGGCCAAGGTGACCACTTTCCATCAGGTGGACCGTGTGCTTGTCTGCCACCTAAGTGGTATAAAAAAACACAAATACAACATTTCCTCTTTTTAATTATAAAACTGTATTATAACTTGGTTTAGTGCGATGTCTACAAAATCGACACCGATGTCTGACCTAAATTCAAACTGTCAATCAATCAATTATTGAACATTATTTTTTGTAAACGTGTACATTACATCATCACATACATCGCATGTATAACGTTTTGTTGATCGATGACGTGCGGGTGCGATGACGTAGACTGACAGCGCTTAGACGCTCTGCAGTTGCACGCGATGAAAGATTTTTTAAGACCTAGAGTCGGTATGACGGTATGTGACGTATGAGAGTTATTTTTTTTTTATCTATGGCACGTCAATTTGACTTTACCTCGCCTGATGTTAAGCTGAAGGCAAAGTCTCGTGAAAGAGGGTCACCATTGCAAACACGTTCAGTGCTACAATGGTGGCGCTCAGCTTGACGGCCTCATCAGATGCTTTTTCACGCCCCGTTCGAAGGACCCGGGACTGTAGGAAGAAGGAAACACGTGCGCCGGCAAGGAATTCCAGGACTTAATGGTGCGGCAGAGGAAAGACTCACCGAACCGCTTGGTTCTTGATGGTATTGCCTTAATGAATTTAAAATAGAAGTGAAAAGATGTTATGAAAAAAAGTTATTATATATTAGACGAATATCTTGATGATAGAAATGCATGGTCATAATAATTTCTTGCTCTTGCACCCACTTATTATAAATAAACAGAACTATATAAAAAGAAAATAAAGGATAACGATAATCTACCTGAGTTTCTTGCTAGTCTCTTCTCAAGAGATTTAACTACCGAACCAGCGAAAGAATCATTTTCAAATGATTTATGTACTAAATATTTTGAATTATACCTGATATTTTTGACAAATGTAGGTACATAATTCTTGTACAACTTTGACATTCATAAGTGCTCTTTATGTACCTAAACTGAATAAACGAAATTGATTCTTAAATTCTTATTTGATTCAGAATACCCTAACCCTAGTTTTCATGTGCAATAATCCCCCTTTTTTAGAATATAACTCCTCAGATACCTCCACCAGAGCCGATGAGAGAGGTTATATCGGATTCGACTGAAGCGCACGTCATCATTGAGTCTTCAGTTGCCGGAGGTGAGATAGTAGTCAACATATCCCTCTCTAGCCTCCTAGTTATGGGGAGGCGCATTTTGCGCGGCCTGCTTCAAAGAAGACACGACAAGAGACTTTGTGACAAAGAAGGGTTTCTCGGTTTGTGCGTAGACATAAAACCTCTACCTTGAACTCTAGCTACCCTACTCACCGTCAGAAACACAACACAAGGTTATTATTAGTCGCGGTATTCTGCAAGGCGGAGGAACTTTCCCATTTTGCGGATAATTAAAGGCCGCCGCCGACTCGAACTAATATATTACTCTTATAATGATAAATACTCCAACATTCTCACTTATAAAGTATGTTGGAGGCGAAGTATTTTCCAACACCAAACATAATATAAGTATAATTTATTTGAAAGAAAGTTTTAAAAAATTACCGCAATATATTGTTGCCCTTGTCTCAAATAATAGGTCTTTACATATGATATTACCGAAATTTTCTTAGAAAGAAAGAAAGAAAGAAACGTTTATTTCCAAGAATATGGTCATAACAGGTATCAAATTTTTCATGATCTGCATATTCTGCCAAGTGTGGCGTTAAAATATTTGATTGATTATTTTAACATAGTACAATGCGGTTAAGATAGTTAGATTTAAGATAATATAACGTTTTAATAAGTCACACCTTATGTAGTAGTCAATATAACAATGAATTAATTTAAAGTCTATATATTTTTTTTTTGATAGTTAAATACAATCTATTAAGTATGTCAACTTACAGATTCATGAGTTCGTTATTCCGGTAATTTTATAGCTATTTCCATTATTTATATTTTGAGAGTATGAGCTTAAATGAAACCATCGATCGACTGGTGGCTGTGTCAACACAACTCTAGTTTGTGTGCCCATGTGCCACAAGTTGTTATGTCCACACTCAACGTCATGTCTTGACGTCACGCTGTCCGCTGTTCATATCTCAAATCTGGACGCACCTTTACATGTTATTCTAGCTTTAATGACACATGGGGTTATGGTGTTATAGAAGCTTACCATTTCTAAATTATTGTCAAACCAATTCGCGCGCTAAAATCTCGTTTCCCTCTCGAATCGAGGTCAAGATATATGCCAGGTATTCCATATATTTCAATAAATATCGGTTATTTTATTCTGGCTAAGGACGGTATCGATATCTGAACAGAAAATTCAATTTCAACCCCATCCAAAATTGAATTTGGTGGCAAATTGCGACAGTAATGGAACAACATGTCCGGAAACGACCCAAACCATAACCTAAACCTAACATGTCATTTTGATTATTTCTCGGTTCTTTTTAATAACTCAGATGGCACACATTCACACGGCACACCTGATGGAAAGTGATCACCGTGGTCTATGGACGTTTGTAATACCAGATGCGTCACAAAATCGGTACAGTAGTTTTTGAGTTTATCCATTACAAACATACAACACACAAAAATATAATATTAGTGTAAGTAGATTTCATAACATAACCTATTTTTGTTATTTGGGTAAACAATGCAGACAAGCAGTGCTGGCATCCGTCTGTAATCGGTCTTTCCATTAACATAAACAATTCATCATCATCGTTACGTTAACCCCGGCCATTCGAAGCAAGTAGAACTCTCCTCAAGAAGTCTTTTTAATTGCTTTGAGGGGTGCGGTTTGACATTCCTTTCTGTGACAATCACTACATAGTATAAAATAAAGTCGCGTTTTCTGTCCCTATTTTTCTTGTCCCTTTGTATGCTTAAATCTTTAGAACTACGCAACGGATTTTGATGCGGTTTGTTTCAATAGATAGAATGGTTAAAGAGGAAGGTTTATATGTATATAACATCATGCTACGACCAACAGGTGCGGAGCAGGAATGAAAAAAGTTGCAAAAACGGGGTGACGCAGACGAAGTCGCGCGGGTCAGCTAGTTAGTGATAATTTGCTATTGTTATCGTTGGAATTGTTAAACCGTGGCTCAATGGTGAAACCCCTTCCTCCCCCAATATACAATTTTCTTCTTCTTCTTTTCTTAAAATGGCAGTATTTCTGCAGCAGAAATATACAATTTTCTTATACATATTTTTTATTCTTTTTTTCAAATTGACACCCTGCTTATAGTAAAAAAAAGTATTTTGCAAAAAGGATATAATCTCAAAAGAGGCCACATTGGAATGGTAATAAATTACATCTATATCGGCGTAAACAGTCCGGATACCGGAGAGCTATCCGGATACCAGGCAGCTTCAAATAGGTAATCCTTGTTTATTTAAACATTTGATCCTTGTTTATTTAATAACATACATACATATGTATGTATGTTATTAAATAAACAAGGTGTATCATATGTATCATATGTGTGTTCACGCCCGTAATCCCCGAAGGGGTAGGCAGACCCACATTTCGTCAACTATGATTTTCGGTTACCTGTAATAGGGGGCGAGCCTACTGCCATCAATCGGGCACTTTGTACAAAAATGGGAATGCCGAAAATAAAGTCCTAACCGAAAATATTGCAGCTAAATAAGTGGAAATAATATGTTTTTTTGACCGGATTCCTTGCTATGCGGTGAAATTCGCAATTAAATTAATTACGTGCTTAACCACACCAGTACTACCAATTAATTGTAGTTTATAGTAAGGAAAAGATTATTACAAAAAGGATATAATCTCAAAAGAGGCCACATTGGAATGGTAATAAATTATATCTATATCGGCGTAGACAGTCCGGATACCGGACCGCTATCCGGATACCAGTAATCTACTAATAGGTAATCCTTGTTTATTTAATAACTGCCAACAATATTGGTTCGCGGTCCCAGCGCTCAAACAATGCTATTATTAACTCTGCTTACCCACCGTTAGGGCTCATAAAACATCTTCTATAACATTAACCATTGCTGAAAATAGGATTTTATTACACATTAATTGTTTGACGAAGCTCCTATTTTCTGTGATGAAGGGAAACTAAAATAAGATTTGCAGAATGATATATTTTAATCTCTTGCTATTATTCTTCACTAGCTGACCCGCGCAACTTCGTCTGCGTCACCCCGTTTTTGCAACATTTCTCACCCCTGCTCCGCACCTGTTGGTCGTAGCATGATGATATATATATAAAAACCTTCCTCTTTAACCATTCTATCTATTAAAAAAACGACTACCAACGAATTGACATTTATCTATTTTACCCCTTGTGCCCGTAGCACGAAAAACTATCGAATTCGTAATGTAAACGTATGGAGAAAGTCGAGTATTGCAATTGATAGATTTCACATTCCTCAACTTTACTTCACCTCGCCAGATGGTAAGTTGAAGGCAAAGTCTCAGGAAAGAGGGTCACTATTACAAACACGTATCAAATGCTACAATGGCTCAGCTTGTCGGCCTCATCGGATGCTTTTTCTCCCGCTTAAAGGACCCGGGACTGTACGAAGAAGGAAACAAGTGCGCCGGCAAGGAATTCCAGGACTTAATGTATGCATATAGATTCGCAGAAGCTACTATCTCACAAACTAAAGACTCAAAGACGACGCACATACATTTAATCGGGTCGAGTCCGACATAACCTTTGCAACTAGTATTATATAGATCAATTGTTGGACTTTTTAGGGATCGAACTACCCGTAACGACTGCCATAGATGTTCGTATGACAACCAAGACCGAGGGTTTAACGTGCTCTCCACAAAACAAATATTTGCACTGAGTTGGGATCGAACCCGCTATATAATACACGAGTGTAAAATTAACTCCCGTTAACCTACATGTTATAAGTTTTTCTATTTCCGAACGCAATGTTTATTAAACAATCTATTTTCTTTCATGACCATCACTTGTAGCGTAAATTTTAAATGTTTGTGTGTAAATCTCGAAAGAGATCCTGGTTTTAGACATGCATATACTGGAGGTGACAGCCTCAGTGGCGTGGAGGAAGTGCACGCGACTGCTACACACGGGGCGCGGGTTCGATCCCCGCTCAGTACAAAAAGCTGTATGCATGAATATGGCTGTTTGCACTGGTCTGGTCGTGCGTCAGAGAGCACCTTAAGCCGTCGGTACCGGTTGCCATACAAACATCTATGGCACTCGTTACGGGTAGTTGGAGCCCTCAAAAGTCCAACCAGTCTAACTTAGAACTTCGATATCGCCATCGGCCATTGGACCATTGGTTGTGGAGGTCAAATAGCAGTCGCTTCACGGAAAAATATCGAAGTTTAGCTGCATCACAGTTAGACTGGAAAGCCGACGCCAACTGAATTGGGAAAAGGTTCCGGGACGTAAAAAGCATCTTATGAGACCGTCAAGCTGAGCGCCACCATTGTAGCACTGAACGTGTTTGGAATGGAGACACTCTTTCCCGAGACTGCCTATAGCTTATCATCAGACGTGGTGAAGTCATATTGACGTGTACTATATAAAAAAATAAAAAAATTGGCAAACTAATTGATTTAAAATTTCAGTACAACCATCCAAATTAATTTCGGTAGTAAGGGCGCGAATACACGAGGTGTAGCGGGGGCGGTGCGGCGCAAGCGCGTGGTCGCTGCGTCTTACATAGAAATATCTATGGCATGTCACCGATGCGTTGCTGCTGTATTCGCAACCACCGAGACAAAGGGGGTAAGGGAGCATGAATTGCGACGTTGAAATAATGCCGCACAATTATTTTATTCTTGAGAAGAAATTTTCATCACTATTCCTTAGTGCAATAAAAGGATGTAGTGTTAAGCTTCTATATCGATTTCGGCTATAGTATATTAGTAGAAATTTTTTTTATTGCCAGACAGATGCAACGCATCGAGTGCCCACCAATACGCCGTAATCTTTTCAGTACGGCGGTGTCGCAACATCTCGTGTGCTCACGCCCTAACAAGACACTCAATATGATGTACAGCTATCGCCGTTTACAAAAGCTATTAACTATATTAATAGTGGGCTTTCCAGGGCTCTGTGCACAAGAATAGACGGTCCCTTGCGAGGCCCGGGTATGTCGTTAACCCTAAGTAATGGGAATTGTTTTTCCTTATATTAGAGAACTAGATGACCCGCGCAACTTCGTCTGCGTCACCCCGTTTTTGCAATATTTTTCATTCCTGCTCCGCACCTGTTGGTCGTAGCATGATGTTATATACATATAAACCTTCCTCTTTAACCATTCTATCTATTAAAACAAACCGCATCAAAATCCGTTGCATAGTTTTGAAGATTTAAGCATACAAAGGGACAAGTAAAATAGGGACAGAGAACGCGACTTTATTTTATACTATGTAGTGATTTTGGAGTGCCCACGTTCGTAAGATCTAACCTTCATCATTCTAGTGTTAATTCCAGTCACAACCGAAGTATCACCTCGGAGTCTGGAATCTGTTTTACCAGACGGCACTCTAACTACGGGTTTAACTTGATAATGTCGAACATGGAAAAGAAAAAACTAGTGGACGTGTCAAGTAGTCGGTGCACGCGTGTCATTGGTGTGCGTATTTACGCAACGAAGGATGAATTCGACAATACGAAATTTGTAAACTTTTTCGTAAATATCCAAGCTTGTTAGATGCAAAATATGAAACGCCATGAATACTTTTTTATCTATAGCAAAGTAATCGTTATTTTGACGGCATGAAAAAAAAAGTTAGTGTCAGTATCTTAAAAAGGCAACTACCTTAAAAAGGTTTAAGTGTGTTTTCGTTTTGTACTACGTATGATTTGAGCTACTATGGCATTAAAAGTAGTAGTAAATTCCACCACTCGAAGCAATTATTTACTAGTAATGCTCGGTATTATTAACGGTTATATGTGTGAGTTTGGCGACGTCAATTCCGCTAGTGAAACTATTATGTTTAATCTATTTTTTTCTATTCTGTGAAATCGAAGTAATGCAGTTAGACCAGTTGTTGTACTTTTTAGGGCTTCAACATATAGACAACTTGACACTGAATACCCCATTCCCAACCTAAGTAATTGTACTAAGTACATTATTTATTTCATTAAGTCTAGGAATTCCTTACCAGCTTCCTACAGTCCCGGGTCCTTTAAGCGGGGCGTGAAAAAGCGTCTCACGAGGCCGTCAAGCTGAGCTCCACCATTGTAACTGTACGTGTTTGTAATGTTGACTGTCTTTCCTGAGACTTTGTCTTAAGATGAGGTAAACTCATATTAAGGTGTCCCAGATAAAAAAAAATATGGCTTGGGTGGGGTATACAGTATCTATTTGTCGCTATGGAATGCACTCCGCGACCATGGCTGTTGAGAAGTAGCCGGAATGTCGGAAAAGCAACTAAATCGCAAGGGAATCCGTTAAGTGGTTTGATTTATATTTTGAAAATAACTAATTCTGAGAGTGACATTATATTTAAACAAAAGCTAGGTTTTTTTTTTATATCACTTAGGTAGCAGACAAGCACACGGCCCACCTGATGGTGTGATAGATGTGAAAAAGTACAATAAAATTCATTGTGACATTTTTTTTTAATTTATGGCACGTCAATTTCACTTCACCTCGCCTGATGTTAAGCTGAAGGCAAAGTCTCATGAAAGAGGGTCACCATAGTGGCGCTCAGCTTGACGGCCTCATCAGATGCTTTTTCACGCTCCGCTTAAAGGGGTTAAGGGGTAAGGGTGTTGCATTCTGTAACACAGTAATGAGGAGACTGTTGCTCTATTTACGCTAGTAATAATAACTTTATGGTTTAAAACTAAAATCACAGCGTTCTACGTATACACAGAATGTTGGATTTCTGTTAAAACAAGGGTTGCTCTCAAGGGGCGGCGTAATCTCGTTTGACGGATGGATCACTAATCTCACAAGCATGTATTATTACCAGGTAATCCCTGAGGAATACATCGGGAAGGCTGAATGTAATATTCTTGTATGAGATTTGTTACTTACTGGTATTGTAGTCTTATTTGTTTAAATACATACAGATTTTTATTTTATTTAGGACAGGCTATTATAGGCCACGGTAACCACTTTCCATTAGAGGTTGTTTGCCACCCAAGTAGTATAAAAATTACAAAGGGCGTGATTTTGTTTTTTATCTAGGACACGTCAGTTTAACTTCACCTCGCCTGATGGTAAGCTGAAAACAAAGTCTCAGGGAAGAGGTTCACAATTACAAACACGTTAAGTGTTACAATAGTGGCGCTCAGCTTGACAGCCTCACGATATTTGTATGTTGCATAGGTTATCAAGGGCGCGAAACTACTTTTATGAATGTCAAGAAATCCGGCAGATAAAATATTATTGTAAATCTTTGACATTCATAAGTGCTCTTTATGTGCCTAAACTGAATAAACGAAATAGATTCCTTGATTATTTTATCACGAAAATAAGCGATATTTATTGACTGAATAACAGCGCTCGTGGATTATTAAGTTCTACTTACCTTTTACTTTCAAATCGAATAGAAATCACGAGTTTTGAAAACGTATCCTTAATCAATGACCCCCAAGCTCTGTTAGTCCAGTCATCATATACATTTGGAAATGCAAATGAACCGAGAAAGCCAAATTTTGGATATTACGTGTGGGAGGGCTAGAAAAGCTAAGTTCAAATTGTTGACCAAAATAACCTGATGGGTTTTCCGCCATTTTAAAAAAAGGGTTGATGATGATGATTATGATTTCTCGCCCGTCCCAGCATTATTTCCCCACGTAATATCGAAAAATTTGGCTTTCTCGATTCATTTGCATTTCTAACACGATTTTTCCGACGTAATGACTGGACTTAATAAAAACTTATGACTCATTAGAAACAAAACTCGTTCAGAACATAATATCCTTCGACTTAATGTTTTGATCCATTTATTACACGTATCAAAATATACCATTACATTTCTAAATCCAGAAAAACCTTCTTTGTCACTTCATAATAAGAGTGCATTTCCCGTGACATACACCTCCATTGTCCACACAAAAGGTGCTGTAAGAGCAATTACTGTGACGCAATTTTGGTCCTAATTGAATATTATTTATGTATGACGCGTCCGAAGGCTGTGTGGGGACAAAGGCCCGTTTGTTTTTATTTTGAATGAGTGTAGGTACGAGTGGCGACAAGAGGGATAGGTTTAAAATAGGTCCTTTATACATACATAAACATAAACTCACGCCTTTATCCCCGAAGGGGTAGGCAGAGGTGCTAGCACCCACATTTCGCCAGTTTATGTCTAGGTCCCAATGTGGCAAGCCATTAACCGGGCACTTATAAATCTGCGATAAATACACACATAACTTCGAAAACCATCGAAAAGTCATTGGTGAGTGCCATGGTAAACATGGGATCGAACTCGAGACCTCATCTCAGCAGTCCATCGCCCATACCACTAGGCTACCGCGGTATGCAGGTCCTTAATATAATACAGGATACGTCAATATGACTTTTTCTAGTGTGACGGTAAGTTAAAGGACTGAGGTAGGACATAACGGTATCTTCCGTCTTAATTGAGGAGTCCGACTGGAAAAGTACCTCTGCCCTACAGAATACCGCGACTAATAATAACCTTGTGTTGTGTTTCTGGCGGTGAATAGGGAAGCGAGAGCTCATTGGAGAGGTGTTATGTTGTCAGACCGAGAAACCCTTCTTTGTCTTCTGCACTGACAGCACAGAGACTATCTTAACCTTCTCCCCTTCTCCTTCCCCCTTCTTTTTATATAATCAGCACGAATATGACGCCCCTGGTGTTGCAAACATTCATAGGCCACGGTAACCACTTTCCATCAGGCGGGCCGCGTGCTTGTCTGCCACCTAAATGGTATAAATAAAGGTCTGAGGAACGAGGGTCAGCTTAACCCCTCGTTGACACCAAGATTTAATACATGCATTTGTTGTAATAATGTTGCTAACTTCTTTAAGCTTAAAGGACTCGGGATTGTAGGAAGAAGTTATCAATCGGCCTATACCTACAATCCAACTGACCTATTTCTCATCAGCCATTTTGTCAATAAAGTCAATAGTGACAAATAAAATACATTTAGTTTTTTATCTATGACGTGCAATCGCTATCGGGGTTGTCGTTCATCGAAAAAAAAACAATACGTACAGATTATAAATCATAGATAACAGATATAGGTCAATGTAATTTCACGTACAGCCTAACGTGACGTCACTGTTATTACGTAGTGCGTTTCCAAGTTTGGTTTACAAAGGTGATGGGTAATTTTGAGTTCAGAAAATAGGTAATAAATAAAATAAATAAATATTCTAGAACAATCTACACAACGCCGCCTAGACCCATAGTAAGCATAGTTTAACTTGTGTTATGCGTTCTGAACTGCAGGTAAACGTACTTAGATCCTTTTTTGTAGGTACATACATAATATACATAGAAACACCCAGGCCAATGCAAATATTGATAATTCATGCACACAAATATTTGCACTGAGCGGGAATCGAACCCACGCCTCTTACGTCGCGTTCACTACCGCCACGCCACGGAGGTAGTGAGCAGTTAGACGTATTTTGGTCCTTAGGAGACCCACAGAAAAATGTGAATTTTGCTTTTTATGGCTTTGAGGGCAGTGATTGTATTCTGACCCTTAACTTGCATCAGAACCGGTCAAAAAACTTGTGAAAAAAAGAGAGGTTTTGTGTTGTCAGTGGGAAGAGTAGGAAACCCTGTTTCTGTCTTCTTTTTTTTATACCACTTAGGTGGCAGACAACCACACGGCCCACCTGATGGGAAGCGGTCACCGTGGCCTATGGACGTTTGCAACACCAGAGGCGTCACACACGTTCTGCCTACCCTGTAGAAACCTTCTAATGCCCTTCTTGAAGAAACCCATATTGTAGTCGCTTGGGAAAACCGCGGCAGGGAGCTCATTCCACAGCTTGAGCGTGTGCGGGATGAAACTCCTTTCATACCGCACAGTGCGCACCGTTTCCGGTCGTAGTCTTTCTTTTGCACTGACAGCACCGAAACTCTCTTACCCTTCACTCTTCCCCCTTCCCCCCTCCCGTAGGTTTGCACATATTGTAACGTTATGTAATATGTGTTGGAACATGGTCCGTTTTTTTTCCAGTCTAACTGCGTTGCGGTTGACCTTCTGTATTTTCCGTGCAGCGACTGCCATCTGACATTCATAACCTATAGATATAAGCGATATTGAAGTACTGCAGATAGTCCAACTGGTGGACTTCTGAAGGCGCCAACTACACGTAACGACTGCCATAGATGTTCGTATGACAAACGGGACTGTGTTCTCCGAAAAATATTTTCATATCTTTCACAAAAAAAAATATATATTGGGGGAGGGAGGAGGGCCCACCGCTCACCCGCGGTTCAACACTCCAACAATATTATATTGGAATGTCAAACCACCCTCTTCAAAGAAAGTAAAACAAAAAAATCTTACCAGAGAGATGTTGTATCACTAGCGGAATACTGCACATGTTACAAAATCTCCTCTCTGGTACCGCGGGTGAGCGGTGGGCCCTCCTCCCTCCCCCAATATATATTATATTTTTTGTAATGGATTTCCGCCAGGTAACGCCTACATCTATATCGTATCCATATCTTTTGTTCGTAATCTATCACATTATCATCATTAACCTACCCGCATACTCTCTGTCTTACGACTCTTCAAGTTCTTCATAAGTTCTCTAAGCGTTTTGAAGTTTGTCAACCCGCATAACTCACTTCTTTCCAGGGTAATAACTTACAAAGAAATCCTGATAAACATCTCCACGAGAGGCTCTCCACACGCTAATTTAGCCTTCGTAACCTACGTTCAAGTTTCACTCCAGTTTAATTGTTTCAGACCCTACATTTAAATTGGGGACGGTCGAGAGGCTAATGGCGTATTTTTAAGTACCCTCTCCTACCTCTCGGGTTCACAATGTCAGGTAATTATTTTTGGGTTTAAATTTACAGACATGATTAATTAATTACATACGGTAATACACATTACAAGACACATATTGTAATTACGGTAAATGATCTGATTATAAAAAAAAATACATAATCTACCTACCCTTGTCCCAATTATTTGGGGTCAGTGCAAAATGTCATTCTCTTCCATACATTCCTATCGGATGTCATTTCCTCAGTCACTCCCTTCTTTGCAATATCTTCTTTCACATAATCCATCCATCTTTTTTTGGACCGACCTCTGCTCCTAAAGCCATCTACATTCATACTTTGGACCTTTTTTACTATATTACTATCATCTCTTCTCATAGTATGTCCATACCACGCCAGACGTTCACTTCTCAATTTTTCAATTACTGGGTGCTACTTTCAAACTTTCTCTAGTCATTCCTTATTCTATCCATTCTCGTCACATCACACATCCATCTTAACATTCGCGCTGTGCACTGTTGTCATTAAACTATAGGACCCTCAGCTTGCGAGTATATATAATATGCTTAAGGCGGAAAATGAACCCTGAACTAGTCCGTTACAGGGGGAATGCACATTCCAATTGAGCTACATGAACACGTCTTAACCATTTGAAATTCTCCTATACAACCATCATAGGACGGAGGTAGGACGTGGCGGTATCTCCCATCCCAATTGAGCAGTACAACTGGGGGAATACCTCCGCCCTAAAGAATACTGCGACACAAGTGTTGTGTTTCCGGTAAGTGGCCAGAGTTCAATCTACCAATCATAGATTACATAAAATACACCACGCGCGTCTAAGCTTCATTTTTCTGGCGACTTAACTTCAAGATCCGTACAAAAAGTTCACTTTCATAAATGGTAGTAAAATATGGCGCCCCGAGACGTCGTAGGCGACTGCCCTCTAGAGCATGTTACCGAGAAAAATTGTAGAAATGGTTGCCTGTTTCAAAACTCCAGCGTAACATTTGATTTATTGCATCGTTATCGTATTGGACTTTTTAGGGCTTCAACATACAGACAAATTGACACTGAATAGCCTACCTAAATAAGTCTTAATTAAGTCTTAGAATTCTTTGCCAGCTCACGTGTTTCCTTCTTACTACAGTCCCGGGTGCTTTAAGCGGGCGTGAAAAAGCATCTGATGAGCCCGTCAAGCTGAGTGCCAACATTGCAACACTATACGTGTTTGTAAAGGTGGCCCTCTTTCCTGAGACTTTGCCTTGAGCTCACCATCAGGCGGGGTGAAGTCAAATTGACGTGTCCTAAATAAAAAATAAAAAGAAATAAATCGAAGACCATTGCACAATAATGTCAATAGCGCGGGCAATCGATCGACTTAGACTTGTAAATAGCATCCTCGATTGAGCATCCAAGGTACTTGTATATAGATAGGTACTGCATTTTGCATATCGAGTTCATTTCTTAAGCTAGGTATCCACTGTACCGATTTACCGTACATAGACGTCATAGAAGAAACGTTTATATGCGTTCGTTTTCTTTACTATCAGAAGAATTTAATAAAGATGCATTTGGATTGAGCAAATAAAGATAAATTGTATGAACTAGACCGAATTTCTAGACAAAACCCTTAATTTTTCATGTTGCCAAACAAGTTCAAACGTAGCATGCAGTACCTCAGTTAGTACTCAAATTTTATAGTTAGCCTTACGATTGAAAAGACGTATAAGTATATCAAAATCGAAACAACTAAAATGGCGGGCGTACAACTAAAGTTGTATTGGTTTTTTGAATCACACCGACATATTCGCCTCCAACTGGTGGTGAGAGACTTAGCACAACCTAATTAGCTTAGATTTTGGGAGGAAACTAAACACATAGTTACGGTTAATTAATATTCTTTTTTTTGTTTTAAACTTGGTTTTTATCAAAAATCGTCTACACCAAACCTTTATCATTTATCACTGTTTCAAATCACACGTTCAGTGCAGTAATAACTTCAGAACGATAAAATGTTACAAGCTAGTTGACACGTACCTTTAAACGTACTCGTACCAAAGCGCTCCTCGCCAAAGGGTATCAGATTCCAAAATAAATAGCACATAATATTATCTCCATACTGATGGCGACGCCAAGGTCTCAACTGGTTTCAGATAGCCTATTAACTTGCTACTAGATATTAATTAATAATGAATTAGTCTATCTAATTAGAGGGTAGGCTTAACACTTGTGACGAAAGGGGCAGTTGAATATCATGTTAAGTTAAAGGGAGCGAGAAAGGAGTTATCCCACCAAAACATAAATGTAAAAAAAGGAGAGCTAGCAAGCCTAATTTTCGGAATAATAAAATAAGAACCGAAAGATAACAGGTTTAGAACATGCGAAGGCTATATAATTCGTATGGGAAAACCAGCCAAGTCAGCCCTTAGACTACATATTTGGATTTTGCATAGAACTTGGCACTCAATCTCTGATCTCCATTCTTTTTGCGGCGAAGCCCACAGCAGAGAATAATTTTTGTATTGAACTTGGCTCTCCTTTTTTTACATTTATGTTTTGGTGGGATATCATTACTTTTTGTAGGTAAGTACATATCCTCGTAACGCCGTGAGTCCTTTTAAAAGGACAAATTCAAAACTAAAAGTAGACTTTATAAATATAAAACAATTGCATTGCCAAGCCCACAGCAGAGAATAACGTGTATATACCGAAAATCTAAATAAATGCGTATTATTTTATCATTCACTATTAAATTGATCGGGATATTTACCATGTTTATTGATTTCTTCGCGTAACCGATATTTATTTCGATTTAATAGTGAATTCGTAAATGACCATGTCAATCTAAAATTATTTTATCATTATTTATGAGTAGGTAATGATTTTACACTATTGATGTGCGCTAAATATAAAAATAATAATTAATCCCAGTTAATAACGTAGTAGATACCCTAAAAGTAATATTAGGTATTTATGTTAAGCGTTCATAATAGAATCTAATTATCTAAAAATTGCCAGTTTTTTTATTTATTCCTTTGTATTCATCTAATTACCTATCTGCATACCAAATTTTAACTCTCTAGGTCATCTGCAACTGGGTTAGAGTTTTCGTCTCCTTTAAGTAATATTAGGTATTTATGTTAAGCGTTCATAATAGAATCTAATTATTTAAAAATTGCCAGTTTTTTATTTATTCCTTTGTATTCATGTAATTACCTATCTGCATACCAAATTTTAACTCTCTAGGTCATCTGGAACTGGGTTAGAGTTAGTGTTGCCCAAATTCAGTCTTGGTCTTGCAGTCTTGGTCTTGTTCTTGCGTTTTTGCAAGACCAAGACCAAGAACAAGACCGTGTATTTTTAGCAAGACCAAGACCAAGACTGACCGTGCAAGACTTGAGCAAGAACAAGACTAAGCCTGCAAGACTCTTGCGTCTTGCAGCTAGGACTTAGCGCTATTTCACGGAGTAGTTAAGTGTAACAGTTCGGTGTATAGGTACGCTTAGAAATTCTATGAGACGCAAAAAACTGTATCAAAGAATATGAAAAACTGGACCTATGCGCATTACGACTAATACCATAAACATACCTACATAGCGAATAAAAAAATATCCATTAAGGGCCTAGATTGCCCAGGCGCGACGTCGATTTCGCGCGACTGCAGCGCCATTGTTTACTGAAACAACCCACGGGGTGGGTGAATGACCCAGGGAGCGCGATTTGCAAAATGTTTTGCGACAAAAGTTGCACGTTGAGTAATTATTAAATTGTTATTGAAGTTGAATATTTACAGCATAACATAAATGTTGAATTATTGGAAATAAACGACTACCTATTTGTAAAATTTTCTAAGAGTAGTTTTTCGTTATAAAATGACCCTAATTACTAATTACTAGATAAGAGTAGTTGAGACACAATTTTTATGTTTTTATATTTATAATAAACAATCAAGAGCAGATCCGGACAACTTTTTTGTATTCTACATACCTAAAATTCCAACTATGTATTTATTTGTAAGTTTACTACCAAAATTTAATCTTATTTCGTAAAAATAATTACTGATTAAAAAAAAATTTCGTAAAATATTCATTCAATAAAATAATTGCAAATTCAGTAGGAAGTACGGTTGAAATAACATCGAGCCTTTCCCCGCTAGTGTTTATCTCTACGCAAGGAAATGTGCTTATTGCGTAAAATCCAATACTTACTTTTTGTTCACGATCACCTCGATATCTAAAAAATCTCCTAGGGTTTCACAAAAAATGACAATAAATGAAACAAAAGTATAAAATGATTCATATAATTAAAAGTAAGTAAAGAATAACAAATATGAGTCGCCATCTAAAAAGCGTGCTAGGGTTGTACAAAAATTAGTTAATAAATGAAACACAACTTTATAAATTATTAATATACTAATTAAAAATAATATACTAAGTAAGTAAACAATAACAAAATATGAGTTTAAAATTCTAATGTTTTTTCATTTTAACGATTAGGTACTGATCAAATTCTGATTTCTGCTAATTCAAAACATAGTATAAAATAAAGTCGCGTTCTCTGTCCCTATGTCCCTTTGTATGCTTAAATCTTTAAAACTACAAAACAGATTTCGATGAGGTTTCTTTTAATAGATAGAATGATTAAAGAAGAAGGTTTATATGTATATAATATCATGCTACAACCAACTGGTGCGGAGCAGAAGTGAAAAATGTTGCAAAAACGGGGTGACGACGACGAAGGTGCGTGGGTCAGCTAGTTGAATATAAAATTAATTGCTATTGCAAAACCTATCAGAATGAAAATATTACCAGCTGCCTGATTCACGTAAAAAAAACTGTAGCGTAGTGACTTAAAAATGTCACTTCGTTTTTTGTAAATTAAGCCCTTTTAACCGACTTAAAAAAAAGAAGATTCTCAATTCGCTGTATTTTTGAAACGATTTTGATGATTCTTTACACCAGGTAACTCTTCAAAATCGCATAGGAATTGTGGTAATAATTGAGCTATTGGAAGATTTATGACAATCCAAGACTAGATAAGTAAGTGCGTTTAAACAGAAAACCAAAAGGTGTTTACTAAGTTTCTAAGTTAAAACGACTTTTGGACTGGCGTGTTTACGTGAATCAACCGGCTGGGTAGTTAAGTTACCTCAGTCTCTTTCAAAATCATTAGGCGTTCTTCTCTTTCAAAACACGTAAAGCTCTTTCTTTCCTCTCTTTCATAGCCTCTATGATACTGGGCGCGTCACGAATGGGCATGCTTCGTGACTGCCGAGGATCAACTAATTCTGGAAGAAGGCAATCATAATAAAACCTAACTAATTTCATCTCCATTTTCTCCTTCCAAAATTTGTCGTCCTTTTCTATAATATAAACTTTCATAGGTACAGTAGCACCAAACCAGATGCCAAGCATGCAAACGTTTCTTTTAGTAATATGTACTTGTCCCTGAATTTGGAAATACCAGTTATGATTTTTATTTATGACATAACCCTTGGAAGTCCTGTCCTTAACCCAAAAGGTATGTTTGACCATTGCTTCATCAAGAGTCATGCCAGCTAAAGAATGTGGGCACTTAATTTCAATTAAACCGTTTGCATAAATGCCATCTGGTGTAGTACCAAGAAATTCATATTGATCGTCGACGAACAAACCGCAACCTTGTATACTAATATTCTCTTGAATTTCTAACTGTCTAATTGCGGTTTCTTCGTTTTCGATACCGTACCGTACAGCAGGCAAACTGGAGATATTACTACCATAAACGATTTTACCAACGAGAGCAGCACAACTTGTGCTCTCTCGTTTTTTACAAACTTCCCCGAATGATGATGAGGTTAGTAATTTTCTCCTTGTACTCATCCACTCCGCACTACTTCTTTGCAAATGGGTCGACCTTTCAAGCTCCTCTCTTTCAGCACAAGACAACTTTAAATCGGCTAAAAAAGATATCTTGGCTTTCTCATATAATTCTGGACTCAGATCAGGTTTTTCGCAGTTTGGTCCATAGTGAGCGTCTTTCGATACAGCGCTGTGGCCTTTCTTCAATCTTAATTTAGGTTTAGCAATTAAACGGTTTCTACGATTACAATTTTCCACTTTCGCGATCAAAGGATTAGGACTAGATTTAAATATGACTTCATGAGTTTTAGTATGAATCGATCCCGTATTAAAAGACACAACAGCAGCTGCGCATCGGCCCGCATAAGAACCACGGGAAGAATAATTTACACGCTTACCCCCAACTAATTTGGCAATTACTCCGTTAAAACTTTCAACTATATTACTTGTGCAATTATGAATTAAACTTCTAGAATGATATGACAGTCTTTTACTTAAAATTTCTACCGCGTCCATTAATCCGCATCCAACAATTGCTGGAAGTAACCCAACAGGTTCTATTCGACGAGTATCAGGTCTACAGAAATACTCCTTGCAATGTTGGTGATTACCAAATACGTGTTGTGGACCATTTAGGATATCTTCACTAAGATTTTTTATTTTTTCTTCGAGTGACTGATTTTGATCCCCCCAATATTTAATCGCGCATTTTACACCCGTTCTTAAACGCAAATACCTTTCTTTTATGAATTTCCGTAATTCGCAAGGATACTTAGAGTCTTTCGACAGTTTCTCCAAGCTATTGCAGTAGTTTCGTAAAAGATGATTTTTGCATTCAATTTTCTCTACTATTAAATTATCGTACGGACGCGAATCTAATATTTTTTTATAAGTACTGGAATCGCCGTCTGCTACAAATTTATTATAAATTACACCGTGATCAACAACGGAACGTTTAAACCCCTCAACTATTATGGTCGATTCCATCGCGGTAGATGATCCTGAATAATTCTTGAAACAATGGTGTTCCGGGGGCTGACTATTGTTCTTTGCGGCTCGTGCACAGACTACGCAGTATTTATTTTTAACTCCAAAAAACAATACTTTATTAGTTTTAATGCCAATTATCGCAGCTGCACCGGATAAGGCGGAAAAATTCTTACCATAAGATCTCTTGC
The DNA here is from genome assembly GCA_963691645.1 of Pelosia muscerda. Classification (NCBI taxonomy): domain Eukaryota; kingdom Metazoa; phylum Arthropoda; class Insecta; order Lepidoptera; family Erebidae; genus Pelosia; species Pelosia muscerda. The sequence continues at coordinate 2,441,180 of OY829126.1, read as the reverse complement.
TCCAACAACCGTCAACAGCAACAGATATTAATGGTGTACCATTTTTATCAACACTACCTATAGACACTGCGTACTCTGCTTCTTCCTTGACAGCTTCTGCCATGGAATGTGCTGCTGTCTTTTCCCACCAATCGCAAACCGTATTATTAATTTCATTGTATAATGAAGGTGACATGATTGGTAGGGCTACTGCGGCAGTTAATGTTTTTAACTGAGAGTAGCTCCCACCAGATGATATTATACCAGATACTATTTGATGATTCACTTCCATGCTATCTTCTTTCTTTTCAACCAAACATACAGTAAATTTCATATTACACATACTACATTTCATGGTGAGTTTTGAGTCCAGACCAACTTTTACTTCACCTATTATACTGAGGTAACTTAACTTACAATCCATTGGACCGTGTTCCCCTATGGCCTGAAGAGCTTTAAAAAAAAAAGAAACATCTGCTACTCTACGCCCAACTTCCAGTTCATCCACCTTTCCCTCTTGACCATGTTCAATAACAAGTTCCTGTAAAGAAAGATCATGGATTGATTGTTCAAAAAAAAAATGAAAAGAATGGGTCAAATTTCTTCAAACATAGTTAAGAAATCCCTAATCTTTGAAACACAACACTAGATCAAAATCTTGAACGTTTTATATAAATAAACATAATAAAAAACTGGTTGTTCGTAAAGTCGGTTTAGGACAATAATTTTACGGGATAACGTCATATCATTTTTATCTAACATAATTCACCATTGTAATAAATTGAATTCACAGTTGAGACCCATTGAAATCGTCACAGGCTCGAAGATATTCCTGACTAGCTAAATATTCCTTTGGAAATAGGCCACGAAATACGCTATAATATTACAATGGTGTTTATTTTTATTAAATATTTTTGTTACTTGAGTAGTTCAATTCATTTTTTATTCTGTCGGATTTTAAAATTTTTATTATGTTTATTTATTTATATGTCATAACTGATGAAGACAAATTATAAAAGTGCAAAAGAATCCGTACAATTACGCAATAGGTATTGGTTTTTTATGACGTCACCTATGTCCTGTCACTCGGACTTAGAAGACAATTCTAATGATACTAAAATCATCAAAATCGGTTCAATAATTTTGAACTTATCGTGCCACAGAGAAATATTACTTATTATACGTACATACATACGTTCACCCTGTACGTAATAGGTATACTTCTTTTTTAGGCAGTCGCGTGAAAGGTAATATTTTACAAAAAAAAATTCTTGATTCTGGTAAACTACGGGATTTGACCGTGAATTTTTTTTTGAGGAAGTAGGTAATTGAGAACTATTTAGGTACTAAGGTGTTTGTCTCCTAATGAAAATAATAAAAATTGCAAGAAAAAAATCTATACGAGATTTTGTCTTCGCCCATCACTAAGTAGTTTGTTTATTTATGTAACAAGTCTACAAGAATTACGTATAACAACTTACCTCTATACAGCGCGTAGCAGTGTTGCTCTCGGCCTGAATGTTTTCTTTATTTTCCACACTGGAAATATTATTCATCAATATTATCCACTTTTTATTTATTTCGTAATTTTTGTACAACCCTAAGCCAGACCCCAGGCGCGTCGCGTCTTTGGCGGTAAGTATGTCGACAAAGCCGCGCGCCCGTGCTATTTCAGATAGGAAACATACCTACTTTCACAATCTAGACAATATTATGATGTACATGAAAACGAATAGTAATGTAATAAAATTTATTATTATTAATACCTACTTAGACATGATAATCACACAAATAAAACTAGAATTTTTACAGGACACTCACAAATCTCGTAATTTTTTTCTAGATATTTGGGACAAGACTTAGTGAAGTAGGCAAATAAATAAATAAGTAGGGAGGAACTTACATTTTATTCCGAGATCTTTTGACTTGCATATTTTTGTAATGCGTACTAAATTTTCTTTTTCCTGGCATGGCACTCAAATCTATCAGTCCACAGATTACTAGGTATTATGTAGCAACTAGCAAGGTCCTGCGAAAAAAACCCTCGATTACCGACTACGCTTATGATATTGGCTGTATCATGTTGAAAAATCTATGTACCTATGTCGTGCAGAGACCTAGAAGATGATTGAAAGTCATACCCAGAATTAGTTATAAAAATGTTATACTTACAGTTTTTCACAAAAAACACAAATTCACAACACGTAATATTGCTGGCGCATCCGACACGCGTGGTGTCACCTTGAACCATAAAAGCGTACTGCCGATCAGTAGCGATGCGGGTTACTAAATCATAATATCGGGATGCGCGTGATTTTTCATACATTTTTCTATGGAGAATTTACGTAGAACATATCTAGATTTTAGGGCTTTAAAAGAGGAAGTCTTTGTTTGTAAAGGTACAAAAAAAAGTACATAGGTTTAAGTATTGGTTTCTTCAGTGTTCAAAAAGTGTTTCTTTTTATCAATTTGTGTTGATTTATTGGGTAATATTTGAAGAATACGAAGGCATGTTTTTGCATTTTTGTCAAATTTTGTGCGTTTGTTGACGTTTATTATATAGCAATTATTAGGTTTTAAGGATTTAATATAAGACTAACATATATTTTGGTCTTTGATTGTAATATATACAAATTATCATTGATATCAATCATATCTAAATAAGTTAAATATGAAAAATCGTAACACTCTTTTCGGTGATTTTCACGATCTGGGCCCTTAAAATCAAACTGAGTGCATGCATAGTTATGTTTTAACCATGGGCACTTTGATAATGCGGCATCAAAGGTTTTGTACTTACTTCTCAAAGAAATTTGCCGCTTTTCGGAAGTACATGGTTATAATACACGCGCCGGCGGCTTCTTTTGAAATCATATACAACAATCGTTGCCGCCGCGCCGAAATCACAACATTTGACACTATTAGATTGCCGCCACAGGGCGTAGGTATACTCATGCAAAATAATTTCGAATTTTAAGAGTATCTACAGGTGTTCCAAAGAATAAATAAGTTTCAGAGTGCTTAGAATGAAAATGGTAAGGATAGGTAGTAGATGTCATAATAATTTATTCTAGTAAGTATATATTATAATATTGATTATATGGTTTTAAACTAATTACTTAGGTACTATTATTGTACATTTAGTCATTATATTTCTTAAGTTTTTACAAGAAAAAATAGCAAAAAAGTGTTCAAATATCACCCGTTTGATAATATGTTAATTCAAGCTCACAATGTTCCAATTCTAATACGTTTTTCTAAGATTTAAAGTAAACTTTAATAAATAGCAATAGATTAATAGGTAATTGCAAGACTTGCAAGACTCTTGCTGCAAGACCAAGACCAAGGCAAAGACTGGGAGCGCAAGACCAAGACCAAGACCAAGACCAGGTGTATTGGCGCAAGACCAAGACCAAGACTGGCTAAGTCTCGTCTTGTTCTTGCATTTGGGCAACACTAGTTAGAGTGTTGGTCTCCTTTAAGTAATGTTAGGTATATTTATGTTAAGCGTTCATAATAGAATCTAATTATTTAAAAATTGCCAGTTTTTTATTTTTTCGTTTGTATTCATCTAATTACCTATCTGCATACCAAATTTTAACTCTCTAGGTCATCTGGAACTGGGTTAGAGTTTTGGTCTATAGGTCAGTCAGTGATAAAAATGAGGAATTTTGGACATTAATATTTAAATAACCGTTTGAGATAAGCTTATGAAAATTAGAACACATATGTATCTCGCAAGTCTCAATATATGAGCCAAATTTGATACGTTTATGTAAAATAGTTTTTGATTTATGAGGGGGTCAAAAGTGGCTCCAAATGGTTCGTGTAATATTACACACGGTGCGGCTCGCCAGTTCTGTTTCTTGAACTTGGCTTGACACGCTCCCGCGTGTCTAGATAAAGGGTGAGTAGGTACAGTACCCATACCGTTTACTGATATAAAGGGGTTTACTAATATAAAGCATCAAATATGTACCTAGACATAAATTACATTGGCATAATGATATAATAATTGATTTGATTTGATTTGATTTGATTTGATACTATACAAAAATATATAAAAATAAGTCGGAGTTTCCTTCCTGACGCTATAACTACAGAACGCACGAACCGATGGCCACGGTTTTGCATTCGTTGGAAAAGTCTCGGTCTCCGTGAGGTTTATAGCAAAGAAAATTCAGGAAAAATAAGGAAACAGAAAAGCGGGAAAATCATTTTTCACATCTGATGACGAGACGGAGTTCGCCGGGTTGGCTAGTCAAGCATAAATGTTTTGGCATAGTGCTTGTTGACATAAATACCTACTAATAGGATAATAATAATTAAGCATAATTTTATAAAGTATAATGTTAGAAACGCATAGTAATATAAACACATAATATATACTTCTGGGTGGTTTATAAAGAAATAACCACGAAAGGGATGGCGGGCAGGGTCTATTCGCTCGCTTCGTTCACTCAAACGACCCCGCCATTCCCTTCTAGCCTAACCTATCCGAATCGAGGTGCCCTCATAAATAATAGACGAATAAAGATTATGCTTTTAAAATTTATGCAACTTCTTCTTATGGCAAAATATATTATTCTAAATTAATCTGCTAATGCATATTTTTATGCCAAAGGATTATTATGTTAATGAAAGTTATGCGAAAACGTTATACCAAACTATATTCTGCCTTAAAATTTTATGCCAAGAGGAGGGGTACCGTGAAAAATACTTCATCCCGCTCACGGTCAAGCTGTGAAATGTTTTCCCTGCTGTGATTTCTCTAAGTGACTATAATATGAGGTTCTTCAAGAAGGGCATTAGAGGATTCCTACAGAATGTATGATATTCCTGGTGTTGGAACACGTCCATTATGCAACGGTAACCATTTTCTGTTAGGTAAGCCACGTGCTTATCTGCCACGTAAGTGATTAATATAAATTAAAATTAAGTTGAAGACACCTTTTTTTATCGTGCACAAAATCCCAACGGATACCACCTCCACCAAAACCGATGGTGGTGATTATGTCGGACTCGAACCGACCAAAACGCACGCCGTCCATGGGTCCTTGATTGCCGGAGGTGAGCTTATACAAAACATATCTCTCGTACCCCGGCAGACCCGGGGACATCTCTGTTGAGATGACCCTCTTCCCTAAATGTGGGGACCATGCTATCTTTTGAACTGTGCCTAACTAAAAACACGATGACATTTTTTGCACAATGCGCTTGAAGTCCTGGTTTAGACCGCTAGATGGCGCTGAACCCAGTTCGTTCAATAACGGACGAGTAATGGAGCAGTTTGCATAAGATATGAGGTCACTTCGAGGCTGTTCCACTGTTATATCCATCACAATAGACATGACATGAATATTTATTCCCGTTTATTAAGACGCATACGGAAATTTCTAGAAACCAGTACAAGGTTCAGGTACTCCATTCTCGACCGGCGGCGCAAAATGCGCCTCCCCGGGGCTGGACGGTGACACCGTGGTCCCTACACTCGAAGGGGTTCATCTCGAAAGAGAGGGCCCCGGGTCTGTCGGGGTGCGATGGATATGTTGTCTACTATCACCTCCGGCAACTAAAGATCCAAAGACGGCATGCGTTTTAGTCGGTTTGAGTCCTACATAACCTTCCCAACCGGCTTCAGCGAGGGAGGTATCCGTGGGGATTTTTGGCACGATAAAAAAAAAGTATTCCAGATAGGTAGGTAAAGTAGGTATTGCTCCTAGCGTAATAAGTGAAAATGGCTCCTGGCAAACTGTAAATATAATGCTTCGATTGCAGCTAAATCCCCACGGATACATCAAAGCCGATGGAGGTGGTAATCCCTCCAGACACTTGGATTCCATAACGCCGTCTTTGGGTCTTTGTTTGTTGAAGGTGAGATATATAGTGAAGTATTTTACCGTCTCTACCATGGTGAATGTTCTGATGAGCTCTTCCAATAATCCCACCCTCTCCTTTCCTGCACAGAAAAACACGTACAGGGCCTAGATGTCACTCGCATACGGTGCAGAATATTCCATCAAGAACCAAGCGGTTTGGTAAGTCTTTCTTCTACCGCACCATTAAGTCTTGGAATTCCTCCTCGGCGCACGTGTTTCCTTCTTCCTACAGTCCCGGGTCCTTTAAGCGGGGCGTGAAAAAGCATCTGATGAGGCCGTCAAGCTGAGCGCCACCATTGTAACACTGTACGTGTTTGCAATGGTGACCCTCTTTTATGAGACTTTGCCTTCAGCTTAACATCAGGCGAGGTGGCCTATCCCTCGCACCATACCATACCAGGATCTCCATACCTAGTTATATTCACGTCATTTTCACAATATCCTCGTAGGTATTTTGTGACCTTCAATATTATAAATATACTATTAATAAATATTATACGTATTATAAACTCAAAGTCATTTATCTATCTGTCTGTCAGTGATTGCACTCGAAATTAATTGATGCGTTCGATTCATAAGAGGTAGCGATAATAATAAATAAATAAATATTCAATAGTAAGCCGCGGTAGCCTAGTGGTATGGGTAATGAACTGCTGAGACGATGTCTCGGGTTCGATCCCACGTTACCATGGCACACACCAATGACTTTTCGATGCTTTTCGAAGTTATGTGTGTATTTATCGCAGGCTTATAAGTGCCCGGTTAATGGCAATAGGCTCGCCACCTATTACATTGGGACCTAAACATAAACTGGCGAAATGTGGGTGCTAGCACCTCTGCCTACCCCTTCGGGGATTAAAGGCGTGAGTTTATGTTATGATGTTATGTTATGTAAATATTCAATGACAATCTACACAATGCCATTTAGACCCATTCTAGAATATGGATAACCACACTTCGAAACATTTTTTACATATATCCTACTTCCTACTAATATTATAAAGGCGAAAGTTTGTTTGGATGGATGGATGTTTGTTCCTCTTTCACGCATAAACGGCTGGACTGATTTGGTTGAAAGTTGGTACAGGGGTAGATTAGAACCTGGAATAACACATAGGCTACTTTTTATCCCGGGAAAAGGTTCCCAAGGGTTGCGGGAACGGGAACAAAATTCCACGCGGGCGAAGCCGTGGGCATCAGCTAGTAAATATATATATGTTGTTGTATAGTAGTAAGTTGTATCTACCTAGTATTGTGTATGAACAAGCTAGTACTAACTGCCGCATTGGGGCAACCTGTTATGGTAGTTAGTTAAGGAAAATAAATAAATAAATAAATAAATAAACATTAGTAGTGTAGTGTTGTGGATTAGATGGCAGAAAAGCACACGACTCACCTGAAGGAAAGTGGTCACTGTGACTTATGGACGTTTGCAACACCACACTCGTGCTGCCGGCCCTATAGAAACCTTCATTTACCATAATATATTTTCTTGGGATTTCCCCCACGTAACGACTACTTCAATACGTTACATAACTGATTTATTTACAAGTGTGTTCCATAGTAATGATCTATTTTGTATCATTCATCATCATCATTACTAAACGCTGTCTCTTCTAACGAAGACTAGCTGTAAATATGATCGAATATAAAATATCATTGATTACTCACAAGTCTGTTCTGTAGTAATGAACTATTTTATAACTAGCTGACCCGCGCAACTTCGTCTGCGTCACCCCGTTTTTGCAACATTTTTCATTCCTGCTCCGTACCTGTTGTTCGTAGCATGATATTATATACATATAAAACCTTCCTCTTTAATCACTCTATCTATTAAAAAATCCGCATCAAAATCCGTTACGTGGTTTTAAAGATTTAAGCATACAAAGGGATATAGGGACAGAGAACGCGACTTTGTTTTATACTATGTAGTGATATATCGGTGTCTGATTGTTTCGTACCTTTTTTTTTTATACCACTTAGGTGGCAGACAAGCACACGGCCCACCTGATGGGAAGCGGTCACTGTGGCCTATGGACGTTTGCAACACCAGAGGCGTCACACACGTGCTGCCTACCCTGTAGAAACCTTCTGATGCCCTTCTTGAAGTACCCCATATTGTAGTCGCCTTCTGTCTGTATGTTGTCATTCAACTAACAAGGTCCCTCTACACCCGAAATTATCATACTTTTATGAATCAATCAATCAGCCCACCGCAGTCCACAGTTGGACATATTCCTCACCCAATCTTGGGAAGCTTTGGCCTTCTACCGGGAACTAATACACCTACTTTCAATCATCGCACCGCTCGCCATAGAGAAGGAGTCCATCCTCACACACTACGACCGGAAACGGTGCGCACTGTACGGTATGAAAGGAGTTTCATCCCGCGCACGCTCAAGCTGTGGAATGAACTCTCTGCCGTGGTTTTCCCAGGCGACTACAATATGGGGTTCTTCAAGAGGCATTAGAAGGTTTCTACAGGGTAAGCAGCACGTGTGTGACGCCCCTGGTGTTGCAAACGTCCATAGGCCACGGTGACCGTTTCCCATCAGGTGGGCCGTGTGTGCATCTGCCATCTAAGTGGTATAAAAAACCCTTCGGCCGCCATCGCAACCATGTTTCGCAACCAGTTGCAAAGGTGGAATTTTCCTCCTTTGTTGGCAACAAGTTGTGAATAAAGAATATTTTGTCTTAATATGCAACCAGTTGCGAATATGTAATCCATTTTCCACCATGACAACTAAGTTTCACAACCAGTTACTAAATATATTTTTATTTTCTGGCCACGCAACCAAGAAGTTATAATATGGTATATAAATTAGATGAGGTCTAAAAACTTTTTTCAAACTTATGGGCCTCGCTACATGTGGTAAAAAAAACTATTACCTCGCTGGCTAGACGTGTTGGTACAGGGATTTATTTCTAGTTTTCCTTCTCTAGTTTCTCTCGTGATATCGTCTGTGTATTCTTCTGACCCTTAAGACACCCTTCGTATGAGATGAGGTGTGATATTCTTTCTCTATCACTACATTGAAGACCTCCGTGGCGTGGCAGTAGTGAACGCGACTGGTTTGCAGGAGGCGCGGGTTAGATTCCCGCTCAGTGCAAATATTTGTATGCAGGAATATGAATATTTGCATTAGTCTGAGTGTTTCTATGTATAATATGTATGTATTGACAAAAAAAATGTATATAAATATGTTTATCCGCATTCTAGAACCCATAACACAAGCTAGTTAATCTATGCTTACCATGGGTCTAGGTGGCGTTGTGTAGATTATGCTAGAATATTTATATTTACATGCACGAGTTTTATAAATAAGTAGGTCAGTTAATTTCCTATCTTTCTAAGAGTGCCCATAAAACTATAATGCATCTGTTGCTCTGAATGCATGCCCGGGGTCATAGGTTGTTTGAAAAATATCGTTCAGCGATAAGACTAAAATATAAATAGAGTTTATATTACTGATGTAAGAGAAACAATCTCTTCATTACCGCGGTACCGAATTTAAAATGTCTTTGGCTACATTGACGTAACTGTAATATCAATTTCTTTCAAAACATATAATGGTTTATAAAGAAACCTAACCGCGGTAGCCTAGTGGTATGGGTAATGGACTGCTGAGACGAGGGCTTGGGTTCGATCCCAGGTTTTACCATGGCACACACCAATGACTGTTCACGCCTTCTCACGCCTAGCTTTTGTGTAAAAAAACACGCGTATGTCACTTACGCACTTTGTTCTCTTGAACGAAAAACCTATTTACTAATAAAAAAAACTAGGGAGGAGGGGAGGGGGGATTAGTGAATGCGTTGAGGTAGCCATTGAGGATACGTCCAACGATCCAAATGGAGTCGACGTCTTCCAAAACCGTTTCGTGAATGTGATAAATGTTTGCTAATGACATGGACGTCTTCCAACTATGGATTTCCAAACGTATTGAAATCCATGCATCCAATCCAAATCGTCAATGGCTGCATTACGCGAGACTAATGTTTTTTGAATTATTTCTTCCCACTTTCCACTCTTTGGCTGTACGCATGATGAACGTATTACCGAATTGCTTGGCACGTATGAATATCCACCATGTAGTGATGGCGTTTCGCTGTACGTCTGGTCGTTCAGAGGTGGAAGGATTCAGAGGAATCAAAGTGTGCAACTTCAGTGCACCATATCCGCGATACCATGGATCCGGGATGCGAGAGCCCTTTCGGTGCTATATCGGTATCGAAAGGAGGCGCGGAAGCGGGGACATGAACCCGAGCCTAGTGAGCTCCGAGCCGTGAAGTCCCATCTCCACGGGGACATGGTATCCGAGTGGGAACGACGACTTGGGCAATCACGCGCAGGGCACGCTGTATTAGCGGCGGTAAGACCTATCATGGGGGACTGGCTAGAGAGGCCACACGGTCACACATGAGCGGTGGCGACGCAAAAAAGTGCACCATATCCGAAGTGCATTAGATAAAACACCGAGAGACACGCAACTCTTCAACGATGCTCTAGGCTCTGGACTTATAAAACTGCTTATAAAACTTCGACAGTAAAGTGGAAAACAATTAAACTATCCATTACGGAAGTACTTAGGTGCCTATCTACTGAGTGCCTGCTCTTATCTAGGTTTTATTGCTAGGAAACGACTTGGCCTTGGCCTCATGTATAAAGGGTAATAATAATAAGGTAGGCATCCGTTAGTCTCTTCCCATAGCCCATTTACCAGTCCATCCAATATTCAACCCCATAGCCCATGATCTAGTTTCCATCGCGGCTGTAGCGCTGCACACCAATAGTCTCTGCACCTGGCGGAGACCATCTCCGGATGTATCATATTGTGCAGTCGGGGATGGTATCAGCCAAGTGTGTATTCCTAGCATATTAAATTCTCTTAAAAGGACCTCTACGTCTTGGTTTCGGAGAGATGCACGCCTTCCAAAGACCCGGAACTCCATAGACCATTTTTTTTATCGTGCGATAAATCCACACGGATATACCGGAGCCGGTTTGGTAGGTTATGTCGGACTCGAACCGACTAAAACGCACGCCGTCTTTGGGTCTTCAGTTGCCGGAGGTGAGGTAGTGGCCTTCTCTTCGAGATGACCCCGTCGAACTTCATAGACCCTAGAGTTACGGAATAGAGAAATAATAATAATAATTTTCCCGATAGTCGTCGCCAAGAGTCTCAACATCGAAGAGTTATTGGTGTGTGCCATGGTAAACCTGGGTTCGAACTCAAGACCTCGTCTCAGCAGTCCAATACCCATATCACTAGGCTACCGTGGTCGTTTACCTCCATCCATTTAGATAAAAAAAGTCAGGTAGGAGGTAGGACACGACGGTATCTCCCGTCCGAAATGAGCTGTCCAACTGGGGAAGTACCTCCGCCCTACAGAAGACCGCGGTCATAATAACCATCGTGTTGTGTTCCCGTCCCGCCGGTAAGTAGGTTAGCCAGAGCTCACTATACCCCTCCTTCCCCTCCCCTTCCTAGCCTCACCACCTCTTCCCAGCTCTCCCCCTTTCCCTTCAGAGTGGGCAGCGCGTGTGTGACACCCTTAGTGTTGCACACGTTCATAGGCCACGGTGGCCGCCTTCCATCAGGTGGGCCGTGTGCTTGTCTGCCACCTACGTAGTATAAAAAAATTAAAAAAAAGTCAGTCCTAAAAACGCGTACTGAGCGTATAGAGCGTTTTGAGCACATTTTGGGTTCACAATTGATGCCTAACACCTATATCTATGTCTGTGACTAGCCATTAACGTAATATATATTCATTCCTGAGAGATCTTCGCAGCTCATTGCAATACTAAAAACAAACAGACCAAAATTACGAGATATCGTTGAACAAATAACAGACTTATATAAATTACCTAATGCATGTGAAATAATATAAATAAACGATAAAAAAATATATGTTTCATTTAAAATAGTTTCCGTTTTGTAATAAGGGAGACACGAGGAAATGAGGAATGAACTAAATAGAAGAATTAATTATATATATACTATTGGTTAAGTGCATTTGGTAGGACTTATTGTTATACAATAATGATAATACACTTGTACTTCTCCACTATATTTATAATTGAACCTAACCAGTTTTGTCCTGCGGCATTCTCAAGGGATTATTTTAATAACTGTCATTACAAACTTTGGAGAATGCCGCAAGGTGAAATCGGTTAGTTACAATAATGAATATAGTGGAGAAGTATAAGTGTGTTACCAATAATGTATAAATATAAGTAAATAAATTATGGTTTATTTTAGTACAAACAGAAAAGTAATCATGCCTTTTTTTGTAGCCCGCATTTTTTACATTATATCATATATTTTCTTAATTAATAAAGATATAAATTCAAATGAAGAATAAATATGGATAATTCTATAGGAAAGGAGAGGGTGGGAATAATTGGAAGAAGTCGTTAGAACATTCACCATGGTAGAGACGGTAAAATATTGCCAGGGACGCAATATCTCTACGCAACTGCAAAGGTTCGAGGGTATTCGTGACCTCAGGACTAACAATAATGCGGATCGCTTGTCGCTGCAACCTATCGACGAACCTTAGCGTGATTAAAACACGTCTATGTGATGACCTTTTTTGACTCTCTCCTGTTAGTAAGTGATGATGTGGTCGACGGTAGAGCACGCTTGCCTAAAAGTGACCTATTTACTCTAGTCTTGAAGAGTTCCAAGTTATAGCTATCCGGAAACAGATTCGGGTACGGTCTTTCACTCTTTGGCTGTACGAATGATCAAATTTAATTTAAATAGGAAAAATAGTGAATGCTTAGGCGGGATTCGTACCCGCGATCAATCCATACAGGGTAAACGCTCTGACCGCTAAGCCACGAAGGTTAGATAGCTTCCACCATCGTCCCAAAGATGGCTATAATAGAATTCGATTCAGACGAGGCTTCGTGGTTCAGTAGTCATAGCGTTCCTCTTGAAAGGGAAAGATCGCGGATTCGAATACCGTCGAAGCATTCACTTTGTACATCTAAATTTGATTTGAACAGTCAGCATACTAATAGCATTTCGAAATTTTCTGTACGCATAATGTACGCGTGTCCGAAACCAAATCGCTTGGTAGCGTTCATGATCATGACGCGACAATACTACAAAAACTTCGTTCCAACATTTTAATTGTTATTCTAACATCTAAATCCAATAGTCATCTGTGACTCGCCGTTAATGTAAAATAAAGCATTCCAGTCATATCTTCACAGCTCATTGCAAAACTGAAAACAAACAAAACGAAAACGTACAAGTTATCGTTGTACAAATAACAGACATGAATAAATTACGTAATGCATGTTAAATGATGTAAACATACCGATAAAAAATAATATGTTTCATTTAGAACAGTTTACGTTTACACATGAAATTTTTAAGAAGAACTTGGGTTTTTCTTTTCAAACGCTTGTAGGCGTGCGTACGATTGCATTGCTAAGGACGGGCACACATTATGGAAGTTACAAATATAATCCTTGGCCATTATTTACCGGTCCTATTCAACTATTGAATAGTCGATTCCGTATTCGAATAATTGACTACGATAGTGATCGTGATGACCGCTGTTGATACACTATTTCTAATTATCAACTTGTTAATGAAGTGTCACGACACGCGCACGGGCTCACTTTTTTTTATAGTGTAAAAATCCCCAATGATATCCACCGCCAGAACTGGTTGGGGAGGTTATGTCGGACTCGAACCGACTAAAACGCACACCGTCTTTGGGTCCTTAGTTGCCAGAGGTGATATTGTAACCAACATATTTGTCGCACCCCGGCAGACCCCGGCCATCTCTTTCGAGATAACCGCCTTCAGGTGTAGGGACCACGGTGTCTCAGTCTAACCCCCGAATGTGGGGAGGCGCATTTTTGCGCCGCCGCCGCGGCCCGCTTCTGCTAGGGGCGCCCGACTTCACCTCACGTGTTCGATGTCAGCATTTACACCGAACAAACCCGATGTTTCAGCAACTCTGGTCCATCACCGTGTATTCGTTTCAATTTAATTTGTGTTGTATTTTAAGTACCCGCGCACGCTCAAGCTGTGGAATGAACTCACTGCCGTGGTTTTCCCAAGCGACTACAATATGGGGTTCTTCAAGAAGGGCATCAGAAGGTTTCTACAGGGTAGGCAGCACGTGTGTAACACCCCTGGTATTGCAAATGTCCATAGGCCACACTGACCGCTTCCTATCAGATGGGCCGTGTGTTTGTGTGCTACTTAAGTAGTAAAAAAATTAGCCTGTTTGGCGCAAAGATTCGCCATTAAAACAACACGTGCAGTATGCTAATACAACGCTGATAAGGCACTGTACTAATGGTTGGCGCCCCTAGTGATAACAACCTACCTGTTTGATAAGATCAATAACTTTGCCGGCTCGACGTATAACCATGCAAATTCAGAATATTAAACTTGATATTAATGTTACACTTTGTAGAGATTCTCCTATTTTCAGTATAGCTAAATTAAACCGCGGTAGCCTAGTGGTATGGGTAATGGACTACTGAGTCGTCTCGGGTTCGATCCCAGGATTTACCATGGCACACACCAATGACTTTTCGATGCTATTCGAAGTTATGTGTGTATTTATCGCAGGTTTATAAGTGCCCGGTTAATGGCAATAGGCTCGTCATATTACATTGGGACCTAAACATAAACTGGCGAAATGTGGGTGCTGGCACCTCTGCCTACCCCTACGGGGATAATGGCGTGAGTTTATGTTATGTTATGTTTAGAATGAATTTTATTGCGAGCATTGGTCGACAACGGATAAATATTTGCATTGACCTTAGCACGAAAAACTATCGCATTCTTATTGTAAAGGTATCAAGTGAACAGAGTATTACGATTGACGGGCATCGAACACACAAAGTACATAGTGGACAGCCTGACAATCGCAATGCTCCGTTCTCTCGACACCTTTACAAGCTAAGGGCACTGGAACTCGAACGACTCAGTGAAAACACCTACCACTACACCACAGAACTCGGTACACTTAGACATAAGATGGTTTCTAATCAAAGAAAATTAAAAAAAAAGTGTCAAAGCTCAACGCCAACGAAGCCGCAGGGCATCAGCAAAATTATAATATTAGGATAAAAAAAACATTTCCTTATTTTAAGGTTCAGCGAATGCCTCCACAAAACAATGTTCGGGAAAACAATCTTTATTGCTTAAGTCGCAAAGTTGATTTTAGTTTACCCACAACAGCGGCAGAACGGGGACGGTATATTTTTTTTATGTGCAAAATCCCCATGGATACCGCCCCGGAACCGGTGAGTGTCGGACTTGAACCGACTAAACGCACGCCATCTTCGGGTCTTCAGTTGCTAGAGATAAGATAGTAGGTACAGGTACCTATTATCCCTTTTTTATCGTGCGTAAAATCGCCACTACGGGATTGACATAAATCTATAATATGACTACAAATTTTCAATGAAACTTTAATATTTGTGACTATTTTTATATATTTTTATTATTAAAATCACCGCAGTGTCCATGTGTGTAATTCACTGACAGCAACTTGAAAACGGTTCGCTTCGACGCGATTCTACCAATAGAATGTCACAATCTAGAGGCCCTTGCGTATTACCGCCAACAAGTGACAAACACATACCCTGCTGACTTCACAATTCCATGTTTATTTATTTCGTGTGCTGAAACTGCCTTCATTAACGGTAGATATTGATGATTTTGACTTCTTCTAGTTTTATATTCCCGGAAAATTATTGCAAAGTAATCATTCACATGAAAAAAAAAAAAAAAAAAGCTATTATAAAGTAGACGAATATCTTGATGATAAAAATGCGTGGTCATAATAATCTCTTGCTCTTGCACCCAGTTATTATAAATAAACAACTAAATATTAAAAAGAATAACGATAATCTACCTGTTTCTTGCTGGTCTCTTCTCAGGAGATTTAACTACCGAACCAGCGAAAGAATCATTTTCTAATGATTTATTTACTAAGTATCCTAATTTATTATGAATTATAATATTTTTGACAAATGTAGGTACATAATTATTGTAAAACTTTGACATTCATAAGTGCTCTTTATGTGCCTAAACTGAATAAATGAAATTGATTCTTTGATTCATGAGATTACATTGTAATATTCGCGCCCTTTTATTACAATATGGCGGCTGCGTAAGCATTTTCTAACATAATTTATCATTATCATCCACTCAGAAATTTCTCATTTGTGTCCAAAGTTCGTAAAGCGATTGTGGACTGAATAAGAATGTTGAAGTCGCGTGAGAAACAAGGCCTATTTTTCTCCTGTGCTCCCTACGGATACCCCTTCTCCAAAGTCAGTGCAGGTGGTTATGTCGGACACGAAGCGACCAAAACCGTTGAGTAGATTAGGAGATATGAGCAAAAGTTTTGTTAACCGATATACCTAAGCGCGGGCCATAATATAGTTGTTAGTAACACTTAGAGATACAAATTGCGCGCGTGTCATACATAATTATTATCTTTACACAAAACGTATGTGTGAGAAAGTGACATATTATCTAAACCGTGAAACGATAATTTATAAACCTATCAACTTGTGTTGCCGGCTGCCATAAGAAGCGCATATTTAAATTCATATCAAAGAAACAATCATTTATATTAGCACATACATATTAATATTTAGTACACATAATGTTTTAAATTCGGTCATCATCATTCCCTGAACCTTTTTCCCAACTCAGTTGGGGTCGGCTTTCCAGTCTAACTGTGATGCGGCTGAACTTCGATATTTTCCGTGAAGCGACTGCCATCTGACCTCCACAACCAATGGTCTAATGACCAATGGCGATATCGAAGTTCCAAGTTAGGCTGGTTGGACTTTTGAGGGCTCCAACTACCCGTAACGACTGCCATAGATGTTTGTATGGCAACCGGGACCGACGGCTTAACGTGCTCTCCGAGGCACTTATAAACCTGCGATAAATACACACATAACTTCGAAAAGCATCGAAAAGTCATTGGTGTGTGCCATATTTTAAATTCGGTATAACGCGGTAATTGGTAGACTGTTCTATTGACTGCTCCATTCACTTTAGTAGTAATACTAGTAAAATTATGAGTTTAATAATATATTTGCACGCCATAAGTGGCAGAATATGTTGTACATTTTAAATAATCTCAACATCTGTAATCAACCATATTCTCGAAAACAAAGATTATTTAAATCGGTTTGTTTTCCAGGATGGATACGCTGGCTAGAGCTAGTTAATTTATAATTCATATTTAAATAGGGTTGAGCAAAAGCCGCGGTAGCCTAGTGGTATGGGTAATGGACTGCTGAGACGAGGTCTCGAGTTCGATCCCAGGTTTACCATGGCACACACCAATGACTTTTCGATACTTTTCGAAGTTATGTGTGTATTTATCGCAGGTTTATAAGTGCCTCGGAGAGCACGTTAAGCCGTCGGTCCCGGTTGCCATACAAACATCTATGGCAGCCGTTACGGGTAGTTGGAGCCCTCAAAAGTCCAACCAGCCTAACTTGGAACTTCGATATCGCCATTGGTCATTAGACCATTGGTTGTGGAGGTCAGATGGCAGTCGCTTCACGGAAAATATCGAAGTTCAGCCGCATCACAGTTAGACTGGAAAGCCGACCCCAACTGAGTTGGGAAAAAGGTTCAGGGAATGATGATTTAAATAGGGTTGAGCATCAAATACCTTGATGGGGTGGGAAGCCTTCAGCGACTTGTGCCATATTCGTTTAGTTGGAAAACGGAGAACCTCTAATTTTAAGCTAGGTATAATTGAATCGGCTGTTACATAGCGGAAATCCATTGTACATTAATAATTGAGGAAAATTAAGACTTATTTGGAGGATAAAGGTCTTTTGACGATGCTCCTTGTAGAGGCGTAACACGTAATCCGATGGAACAATGAGGTTGGGCAGCGGTTCTCAATCTTTGTGACGCGAATGTTCACCCATGGTGAAATATCGTTTTTTTTTGTACATAAATAGCATTTTACAGATTAGTGAAATGTTTTGTATGGAAGTGATCGCTTCCAGTGATAAGCCCGCCCATTGTATATTCTTACTACAGTCCCGTATCCTTATTTCCCCTTAGGCGGGGCGTGAAAAAGCACCTGATGAGGCCGTCAAGCTGAGCGCCACCATTGTAACACTCTACTTGTTTGTAATGTAGAACCTATTTTATGAGACAGTGCCTTCAGCTGGTAAGCTAAGGCGGGGTGAAGTCAAATTAACGTGCCCTAAATTAAGAAAAGAATACAATTGTTTACGTGGAGTTATTACAATATATACTGTAATTTCTTCTTTAGTGTACAATATAGAGCTATTTCTTCTATCCTCATTTAAAGTTGAGTTCTGAAACCCGAGAGTACACAGAGGAATACAATCAAATGCAATGAGATATGAAAATAAATGAAAGTAAAGTCAGTGCAGATTTCGTAGGGCGGAAGTGGACACAAGGTATCATAACAGTTCTTAAGCTCATAAGCTAAGATTCTGTTACACTCGTGCATGGATTATAGAGCTCGTTGTTGAGTTTAACTTTTACAGCGTGAAGAAACCACCTCGGGCCACATCATTAGAGCTAAGGATGTGGTGACTATGTCGGACTTGACTACTAAAACGCACGGCGATTTATAACGTTATAGTATCCAGATGGCCATAGCTTCCAATATAAGCGACCTTGACGTGATGTTGGGGATCAAAAAATAATAAATAATAATAATCTTTATTGACATAAAAACTGGTACAATTAGTGTGGGATCCCCTGACTCCTGCGCTAGTTAAAACTATATTGCAGGAGGCAGGAGAAGTAACTCACTTATAGAGAGAGTTGCAACCTTGTTTTTTATTTCGTAGCACGGGTAGCGACCCCTCATTTGGGAAACGCTGACATAGGTAATTGCACAAAGTCGGAATTGGCGTTTTGATGGTGTAAGTTTCTTTACTGTCATTTATCTAGGGAATCATTTTGAAATGAAACTACTTTTATCGCATTATATTGCAGTTTATTGCTTTATCAATCGATAACTGTTATTTTATTGCAGATATGTGTGTTAAACTTTTACAAATATTAAGGTAAAATTATTAAAAAAATTGCTGTTGCCTGCGGCTCCGCCCGCGTGCATTTCTGGTATAGGCGATATTGAAGTACTGCAGTCAGACCAGTTTTCAGAGCTCCAACTACCAGTAACGACTACCATAAATCTTCGTATGCTAACCGGGACCGACGGCTTAACGTGTTCTCCAAGGCTATCTAGAACTTATTTCACCAATTTTGGGGAATACGTTTGTATTGGTCTACATAATTTTATGACTACTCACATATGAAATGTTTTAATACCGTTGTGTTTAGGTATTGGAATGTTCATAAAAGTCGATGTAATGCTTTAAGAATGCCGCAAGTGAAACAGGTGTAGGAGAATTACAAGTGTGTTATCAATATGTACAATAATAAGTTTCACCAAGTACCATCAATCAATGATATAAATAGTCTGAAGTAAAGAGAAATTGTCAGATCCGGTTGCCATACCCGAGGGCTAGACGGGGACCCTACACTTAAAGGGGGTCATCTCGAAAGACAGGGCCCCGGGTCTGCCGGGGTGCGAGGAATTTGTTCGCTACTATCTCCCCACCGGCAACTAAAGACCCAAAGACGGCGTGCCTTTTAGTCTCACACCGGGTCCTGTGAGATTAGTATCCATGGGGATTTCGCGCACGGAAAAAGGAGGTCCGGTTGCCATACGAACACCTATGGTAAACCTTATGGTAGTTACAGAACTTCGATGTCGTCATTGGATAAACAGGTCAAATGGCAGTCATTTCGTGAAAAATGTCGAAATTCAGCTGCTTCTAGAGAGAAAAGCTGATCGCAGAAGGGATGGGTAAAGGCACGGAGAAGGAGATAAAAGCATCGGATGCAGCCGGGAACAACACTAAGGTGATGATGATGATGACGGTTTTATACCACATAGACAAATAATCTTAGTAATGTACTACTAAGGTGATAAATAAGCATACCCACCTAATGAGTAGTGGTTACCGTAGTCTATGGACGTTAACGAAACCAGGAGCATCACACTCATGCTACGGACCCTGTAAAAACCTTTATGCCCTTCTAGAAGAACTGTAGTCGCTTGGAAATACCATAGTGGGAGACCTATCCACGGTTTTATGGAGAAAGAGAAGAATAACAAACTGATCTAAGGTACAGAATAAATAATAGTACAAGGGCCACGTTAGTTGCACGCAAATCTTGAATTTTGTAGCTTAGGTTCAAAAAAAACTGCTACATACTCCTCAACTTACCTAGTTCGAAAATGTCTTCAAGGGCATTAGAAGGTTTTTACCGGGAGGGCGAGTGTGAACGCCCCTAGAGTTGCAAACGTCCATATGTAGCGGTAACCGCTTTACATGTCAGTCACCTAAATGGTATGAAAAAAATGGTAGGTATATAAAATACCCCAGGATAAGAAGGAAAGCCTGCACTAGGGGTACGTCCGTGAATTAGCAGGTGTGTTGGTTTGTAAGTAATAAGTATGGGCCCCGAAGATCGCCATAGCGTATTATCAAAGAAGTCAAAGAACTGCCTGGTCCAAAACCAGAATTTAAAAAGTAAAAATATCCTACATAAAAAATAATTAGACAGATAAAAAATAACACAAACCAAAAAACTTTAGTTCAAAAACTTACCAATTTCTCAAAATTCCAAATTCAAAAAACCTTGACACCTGTCACATCACATAACACACTGGCAACAAATAAATAAGCGAATCTAATTATATATTTACAACATTATTATAAACAAGCACAAAATTCCACAATCAAACGTCCCGACTTTGTTTTGATATCAACTTTCGACACATCTAACCATTATAACGCGAACGGATCACTGTAACGCTCATATCAGTCCTAAAATCACCCCTCGGGCTCATAACTACTGTTTTTCACCAAACACATGTAGTAATTTGCGAAAATATCTGCAAATACACGCAACAACCACCTCCTACAAGCGTCCATGGAAAACTGAACTGAACGTATTTCAGCTTGGCGTTCAGCGTATCCCTATCGCAGCTTTCAAACAAATCTATAAGAGAAAGTACACAATCTAACTATCTTACTCTAACCGCAAACCTTCTGTATTATCTGTCTTGCTTACTTATTATCCTGACCGCTGAAATCGAAAAACGACGGACAAAAATATCGAATTATAATAATGCTGTCATTTAATGAAAATTGGAACGCGCTTAATTTATACATGTTTTGTTTTTTTTTAAGAAAAGTTTTTGTTTTTTTGGCGGGAAACGTTATCACCTTGATTTCGATATTTAAAATTTAAGGGCCCAGATCGTGAAAATCACCGAAAAGAGTGTTACGATATTTCATATTTAACTTATTTAGATATGATTGATATCAATGATAATTTGTATATATTACAATCAAAGACCAAAATATATGTTAGTCTTATATTAAATCCTTAAAACCTAATAATTGCTATATAATAAACGTCAACAAACGCACAAAATTTGACAAAAATGCAAAAACATGCCTTCGTATTCTTCAAATATTACCCAATAAATCAACACAAATTGATAAAAAGAAACACTTTTTGAACACTGAAGAAACCAATACTTAAACCTATGTACTTTTTTTTGTACCTTTACAAACAAAGACTTCCTCTTTTAAAGCCCTAAAATCTAGATATGTTCTACGTAAATTCTCCATAGAAAAATGTATGAAAAATCACGCGCATCCCGATATTATGATTTAGTAACCCGCATCGCTACGCTACTGATCGGCAGTACGTTTTTATGGTTCAAGGTGACACTACGCGTGTCGGATGCGCCAGCAATATTACGTGTTGTGAATTTGTGTTTTTTGTGAAAAACTGTAAGTATAACATTTTTATAACTAATTCACTTTTAGTAAGTAGGAAGTACCGATATAATGAATGTCTGGAAGAAAACCATGATGGAACTAGATATAAATCGTAAAAATACAAAATTATTTAGATAGGTACGTAGTTTGTTGAGGAGGTTATTTTATGAACCTTGTAAAGTAGGTATAAATACCGAGGAAAAAAATTACGAGATTTGTGTGAAAGTGTCATGTAAAAATTCTAGTTTTATTTGAGTGCTTTATCATGTCTACGTACTAATAATAATATTTTCGCATTTGTTGTTGTTGTTGCATGTAAATATTGGTTTGTATTATAAGTAATAAAGTCGATTTCTATAGGAATATTCTCATAATAATTAATTTTATTACATAATATAGTTAAATATTCGTTTTCATGTTCATCATATTGTCTAAATATCAGATTGTGGAAGTAGGTATGTTTCCTATCTGAAATAGCATGGGCGTACATACTTCGCTGCCGTCAAAGACGCGCGCGGCGCGACGCGCCTAGAGTCTGGTTTAGGGTTGTACAAAAATTACAAAATAAATAAAAGTGGATACTATTGATGATTAATATTTCCAGTATTGAAAATAAAGAAAACCTTCAGGCCGAGACTCCGAGCAACACTGCTACGCGCTGTATAGAGGTAAGTTGTTATACGTAATTAGACTTGTTACATAAACAAACGAACTACCTAGTTAGTGATGGGCGAAGACAAAATCTCAGTACCTATAGATTTTTTTCTTGCAATATTTATTATTTTCATTGGGAGACACAAACGAACTACCTAGTTAGTGATGGGCGAAGACAAAATCTCAGTACCTATAGATTTTTTTCTTGCAATATTTATTATTTTCATTGGGAGACACAAACGAACTACCTAGTTAGTGATGGGCGAAGACAAAATCTCAGTACCTATAGATTTTTTTCTTGCAATATTTATTATTTTCATTGGGAGACACAAACGAACTACCTAGTTAGTGATGGGCGAAGACAAAATCTCAGTACCTATAGATTTTTTTCTTGCAATATTTATTATTTTCATTGGGAGACACAAACGAACTACCTAGTTAGTGATGGGCGAAGACAAAATCTCAGTACCTATAGATTTTTTTCTTGCAATATTTATTATTTTCATTGGGAGACACAAACGAACTACCTAGTTAGTGATGGGCGAAGACAAAATCTCAGTACCTATAGATTTTTTTCTTGCAATATTTATTATTTTCATTGGGAGACACAAACGAACTACCTAGTTAGTGATGGGCGAAGACAAAATCTCAGTACCTATAGATTTTTTTCTTGCAATATTTATTATTTTCATTGGGAGACACAAACGAACTACCTAGTTAGTGATGGGCGAAGACAAAATCTCAGTACCTATAGATTTTTTTCTTGCAATATTTATTATTTTCATTGGGAGACACAAACGAACTACCTAGTTAGTGATGGGCGAAGACAAAATCTCAGTACCTATAGATTTTTTTCTTGCAATATTTATTATTTTCATTGGGAGACACAAACGAACTACCTAGTTAGTGATGGGCGAAGACAAAATCTCAGTACCTATAGATTTTTTTCTTGCAATATTTATTATTTTCATTGGGAGACACAAACGAACTACCTAGTTAGTGATGGGCGAAGACAAAATCTCAGTACCTATAGATTTTTTTCTTGCAATATTTATTATTTTCATTGGGAGACACAAACGAACTACCTAGTTAGTGATGGGCGAAGACAAAATCTCAGTACCTATAGATTTTTTTCTTGCAATATTTATTATTTTCATTGGGAGACACAAACGAACTACCTAGTTAGTGATGGGCGAAGACAAAATCTCAGTACCTATAGATTTTTTTCTTGCAATATTTATTATTTTCATTGGGAGACACAAACGAACTACCTAGTTAGTGATGGGCGAAGACAAAATCTCAGTACCTTTAGATTTTTTTCTTGCAATATTTATTATTTTCATTGGGAGACACAAACGAACTACCTAGTTAGTGATGGGCGAAGACAAAATCTCAGTACCTATAGATTTTTTCTTGCAATATTTATTATTTTCATTGGGAGACACAAACGAACTACCTAGTTAGTGATGGGCGAAGACAAAATCTCAGTACCTATAGATTTTTTTCTTGCAATATTTATTATTTTCATTGGGTGACAAACACATTAGTACCTAAATAGTTCTCAATTGCTTTCTCAAAAGAAAATTCTCGTTAAAATCCCATATTTTATGTATGTAGGTATAATAAATAATATTTATTTAACCGATTTTGATGATTTTAGAATCATTAGAATTGTCTTCTAAGCCCGAGTGACATAGAGTAGGTGACGTCATAAAAAACCAACACCTATAGCGTAAACGAAATTTATAATATATGTAGTCAGATTTATTTATTTTTTGACGTGATAACGTCTTATAAATCGATGAACAAAGGCAACATGCACGAAAAAGTGTCACATTATGTCACGTTAGGGTCAAGCAAGAGCATGGAACAAGCGATGGAGAATAATATTATAATGTTATCCCGTAAAATTATTATCCTAAACCGACTTTACATTTTATATAAAACGTTTATGTTTTTGATCTACCTATGTGTTTCAAAGATGTATTCTAAGGGACTTCTTAGCTATGTTTGAAGAAATTTGGCCCATTCTTTATTTATTATTTTTTATAAAAAAAACAATCAAGCCATTATCTTTCTTTACAGGAACTAGTAATTGAAAACCGTCAAGAAGGAAAGGTGGTTGAAGTGGAAGTTGGGCGTAGAGTAGCAGATATTTCTTTTTTTTTTAAAGCTGTTCAGGCCATAGGGGACCGCGGTCCAATGGATTGTATCCTCAGTATAAATAGGTGAAGTAAAAGTTGGTCGGGACTCAAAACTCATCATGAAATGTATGTGTAATTAGTATGTGTAATATGAAATTTACTGTGTGTTTGGTTGAAAGGAAGAAGATAGCATGGAAGTGAATCATCAAATTGTATCTGGTATCATATCATCTGGTGGGAGCTACTTTCAGTTAAAAACATTAACTGCCCTACCAATTATGTCACCTTCATTATATAATGAAATTTATAATACGGTTTGCGATTGATGGGAAAAGACAGCAGCACAATCCATGGCAGAAGCTGTCAAGGAAGAAGCAGAGTAAGCAGTGTCAGTGTCAAATTTTGGAAGGAGAAAATGGAGATGAAATTAGTTTGGTTTTATTACGATTGACTACTTCCAGAATTAGTTGATCCTCGGCAGTCACGAAGCGAATTCGTGACGCGCCCAGTTCCAGCATCATAGAGGCTACGAAAGAGAGGAAAGAAAGAACTTTACGTGTTTTGAAAGAGAAGGACGCCTAAGGATTTTGAAATAGACTGAGGTAACTTAACTACCCAGCCGGTCGATTCACGTGCATCCAAAAGTTGTTTTAACTTAGAAATCGCCTTATGGTTTTCTGTTTTAAACGCACTTACTTATCTAGTCTTGGATTGTCATAAATCAATTACTGTACAATTCTTATACAATTTTGAAGAGTTACCTGGTGTAAAGAATCATCAAAATCGGTTTAAAAATACAGCGAATTGAGAATCTTCCTCTTTTTTTAAGTCGGTTAAAAGGGTTTGTTTGCAAAAAAACAAAGTGACATTTTGAAGTCACCACGCTACGGTTTTTATTACGTGAATCGGGCATCTGGTAACATTTTCATTCTGATAGGTTTTGCAATAGCAATTGATTTTATAATCAAATTAGCAGAAATCAGAATTTATTCAGTAATTTATTTAAACAACTTTAAACATTAGAATTTTGAACTCATATTTTGTTATTGTTTACTTACTTTTAATTTGTATATTAATAATTTATAAACTTGTTTTACAAATTTTTGCACAACCCTAGCACGCTTGGCGACTCATATTTGTTATTGTTTACCTACTTTTAAATTATATGAATCATTTTTATACTTGTGTTTCATTTATTGATATTTTTTGTAAAACCCTAGGAGATTTTTAAGATATCAAGGTGATCGTAAACAAATAGTAAGTAATTATTTGAGTTTATCCAATAGGCACATATCCTTGCGTATAGATAAACAGTAGCGAGGAAAGGCTCGATGTTATTTCGACCATACTTGCTACTGAATTTGCAATTATGTTATTGAATGAATATTTTACGAAATAAGAATAAACTGTGGTAGTAAAATTACAAATAAATACATAGTTGGAATTTTAGGTAAGTAGAATACAAAAAGGTGGCTCTCTCTGGGTCATTCACCCGCCCCGGTCGGTTGTTTCAGTAAACAGTAGCGCTGCGGTCGCGCGAAATCGATGTTGCGTCTGGGCAATCTGGGCCCTTAAACACGAATTGGATGTTCCAACTTTACCTGACCTATCTCTAAATATTTCTAGAGAGCAAAATACGTGCATTACTTGTATATCAGAGGTATTTTATCTGATAATGAAACAGTTGATTTTATTTGTTTGGAGTACTAGATAATCATGACGTAGTGTGACTTTAAAATGATCTCTTTGACATTTCTCGTACTTAACATTAACTGTACTTATATCCGTTTTTTTATACCACTTAGGTGGCAGACAAGCACACGCCCCACCTGATGGGAAGCAGTCACTGTGGCCTATGGACGTTTGCAACACCAGAGGCGTCACACACGTGCTGCCTACCCTGTAGAAACCTTCTAATGCCCTTCTTGAAGAACCCCATATTGTAGTCGCTTGGGAAAACCACGGCAGGGAGTTCATTCCACAGCTTGAGTGTGCGCGGGATGAAACTCCTTTCAAACCACACAGTGCGCACCGTTTCCGGTCGTAGTGTGTGAGGATGAACTCCCTCTCTATGGCGAGCGGTGCGATGATAAAAAGTAGGTGTGGGCATCAAACAATTCTTCTGAACACAAGCCATTATACAGGCGGTAGAACAGGCAAAACACTGTTCAAAATATAGTGTTAATCACATCTTAATCTAAAGTCATTCTCCAAAAATCGTGATCGAGTTTAATATTTGGAAGTATTTTTTTCGAATCTACCAAACTGAATAATCTGCCTAAGTTGACATATTCCTGAACAACTTCAAGTGTTGCCTTTCGACGTCAATCGGCCTCGGTGTGATATGCTTATTGATAAGACCGACGTCGAGGGTCTAAATTTAGGCTGTGCAGCATCCAGCCCAACTGCTTCAGCGACTTCGCAACTATGACAATGCCTTCGGCGAATGGAAGATGATAGACCACTGTTTTAGTTTAATTCCCGTTCGACCCAATCCATTGTCTTGAAGACGTCTTCCAATGCTTATGTAAATAGGTAATTTAGGGGATATAACATTTCTGTGTCACTTATTTTTTTTTTTTTTTTTTTTTATTAAAAAAAAAAGAATATTAGCCACCGAAGTTACTCATATTCCCTTTAGCCCCTCCAGATAAGCTCAATGGCTTGTGTTAGGAGTGGGTTCACGTCGGTAGTGTAATGGCCAGGATTCGAACCCGGGACCTCTCGATCGTAAGGCCGAGTCCTTAACCACTAAGCCACCGAGGCGACTTCATGCCGCATATGTATGCGAATCGTCTTCTGGTCTTAAAGCTGGACGCACATGGTATGCACTTTCATACAGGCATCGCATACAGACAGCTTTTCGAAGTTAAATGTGTATTTATCGCAGATTTATAAGTGCCCGGTTAATGGGAATAAGCTCGCCACCTATTACATTGGGACCTAAACATAAACTGGCGACATGTGGGTGCTAGCACCTCTGCCTACCCCTTCGGGGATATTGGCGTGAGTTTATGTTTATGTTTAATTAAACTACCTACCAACTACACACATAACTTCGAAAAGCATCTAAAATTCATTGGTGTGTGCCATGGTAAAACCTGGGATCGAACCCGAGACCTCGTCTCAGCAGTCCATTATCCATACCACTAGGCTACCGCGGTCACTAGTTTAATTAACTAGCTACGTTACCCAGCGAAGCGAAGTAAACTTTGCTTTTTTACTTTTTTCTTTCAAGCGTAGTAATGTAATGAGAAAGAAGCAATATATTGTCTTGCAATGCAGAACTGTAGCTATGTAAGTTAATGGATTCACGTTCTACCAAAAAGGATTTATTTTCCTTTGACATTGGCTTCAATGTAACCACTATTTCTTCTTCTTCTTTTTTTCCTAGATGGCAACACATCAACCCAATTCAGGGGACAATCCTGCCAGTGTCGAGTTGGGAATTTCCTTCTATTTCGCGACAAGCACAGTTGAAATGATTGTTGATGATGATGATGATTATGATGACGATGATGACGACGACGGATGATAGCTGCCCTAGTAAAGTAGTGGAGACTTTACTAGAAGCTTTTCTTAGGGATTTTGACACCAACACGAAAAATTACAATTCACTACAATATTCCACTCCACTCTCCTACACTTGTGTGCTTTGTCCAAGCCGTTACGTCTAAAACTCCACCATTTTTACACATAAAAACTCGAATGCACACCAAATTTAGAAAATGAAACACTGCAGCGCTGTGACAGTTTTCGCGTTCCCGCCAAAACCTCCGACATTGGCTTCAATGTAACCACTATTTAATCGACTTCAAAAAGTAGGTTTTCAATTCGATTAATGCTTTTTTTTAACTTTTTGCACAAGTGCATATAGGCGACTTAATGCCACAGACAATTATTTACCAGTCAACCATAGGTAGTGCAGAGAAGGACTCAGTAGGTGCATTATTAAAATAATGAGAGATAATGGACGATATAAAAAAAACTATGTGAAGAAGTGGGTAGATACATATCTTACCAGCGGTAGCTATATTTTGATAGGGGGTATTTACGATTACATCATTATTCTCTGAGCCTATTTCCAGCTCAGTTGGGGTCAGCTCTCTAGTCTAACTAAGATGTGGCTGAACTTCAATATTTTCCGTGAAGCGACGCCATCGGATCTCCACAACTAAATTGGCGATATCGAAGTCCTGTAGGTAGGCTGGTCGGACTTTCGAGGGCTCCAACTACCCGTAACGACTGCCATAGATGTTCGGATGACAACCGGGACCGACACACGACCAGTCCAGTGCATATAGCCATATTCATGCATATCAATATTTGCACTGAGTGGGGATCGAACTCGCGCCTCCTGCGTTAACTACCCACTGAGGCGACAGAGGGTGTCATTTTATACATAACATAACATAAACTCACGCCTACATCCTCGAAGGGGTAGGCAGAGGTGCTAGCACCCACATTTCGCCAGTTTATGTTTAGGTCACAATGTACATTTTATAGAAACAATGGCATCATCATCATTAAACAAATGCAATTGACCGAACAAGCACATCAAGCGAAAGTTTCGGTTACGACAATTTCAATTTTGTCCGTATATCTGTCTGAACTTTAGAATAATTTTTTTTCTACTAATGTTGTTTGCTCGTTTTGAATTGATGTCTTAATTTTCCGTAATTCTAACTAAGATAGACTAGAAAGCCAACCCAAACTAACTTGACTGGTTTCTATAAAATGTTGTGCGGACCATGATGGCCATTTAATTTTTTTAACAAATCCCGAGCTAATTCAAATTCAAATTCATTTTTATTCCGGGCAACTATACCCAATGTTGATAGTAACAATTTTATTCATCTTACTATGTATATTTTTTGTTAGTAAAAAACGATGTCACATTTTTTTTTAATTAACATTATACTATTATTATTGTAGCTAATTACATGTCAAATAAATATTAAATAAATTGAATACAAAAATTCTGAATAATTTAGGAAAATTAGAATTATTAAATTCGAAATTAGTTTTAATAATTAGTTAAACTAATTGGTAACCCCTGTTCCAGAACCTCCATATTATCCCCCCAAAACTGACTAAATCGCATCAAAATCAACACTACATTGAAACAACATTGACTGCCGGTCGTTTATTTTTAACCGCTGTAAAAGCAACTCAGTTTATATCTATAATTCAGTTTAATTGTGTTTCTGGATTGGTTTGTTTACAGCATGGCGTAACGGATCGTGTAAGCATCATGGCATTCGACAGTTGGGCCGAAATGTTTTTATTGACAAGGTGAACACTAAATATATAAATTTGGATCCCTTTTGAACCGACTTCAAGATAAATGGAGGTTATGAAGCATATTTTTTATATACCATCACTCAGGTGGCAGACAAGCGTACGACCCACCTGGGCGAACATTTGTACTGCCGATTAAGTAGAGGAGGGGGTAAGGAAAGGGGAAGAGGGAAGGCGTGCTATCAATGCAGACGACAAAGCAGGGTTACATTTCACCACAGAGGAGGGTCAACTTAAACCCTCGGTCTTCTCACTAACAACACAAAAACTCTATAGTGTTTTCACGATGGCCAGACTGGGTCGGTACAGGGTTTAATTTCGATATTTTTCTCTTCACTTGTAATTACTAGTGGTTTTATTATTTTTATATATACTTACCGTAGTTTCACATTGCAAAATGTATTGATGAGCATCTTATTATTAAAACTAAATCTGCTCAACGAATTATCAAAATTAGTCATAATAAGATGTAGTGGTAGAGGGCTGGCTACATCTGACCATAGGCCACGGTAACCAACCTATCCTCTGCCACCCAAACGGTATAAAAAAACCAAAGGGGCCCCCAAATTCTTGTGTGCCCAGGGCCCCCGGCATAATTAAAGACGGCCCTGATCACAATAATCCGTAACCGAGGCGTATCTAAATATAACTCCAAATGAATTCTTCAACATAATGTTTTATTCGAGTGTTCCAATCCTTTAGAATGTTCAACTTAATCTCTTAGTAATTAACTCGCGAAGAACCGTTTAATAAACTTGAACAACGAATTAAGTCTCTGCTCTGTTTTCTTCCATGTTTTTTTTATTAGAAACTGAAATTACTAATATTCCCTCTCTAACCTCTCCAGCTAAGCTCATTAGTTTGTCATAGGAGTGGTAGTGTAATGGCCTGGATTTGCATATGGGACCTCACGATTGTAAAGCCGATGCTTTAATCACTAAACTACTGACGTAAGCCACCTAAGTAAGTTAGTTGGCTTACGTCGTACAATCATACGGCCCACCTGATGGAAAATGGTTACTGTGGTCTATGTACGTTTGCAATACCAGAGGTGTCACACTCGTGTTTTGAAGATTAAGAGAGTTCCGGTGCTGTCAGTGTAGGAGACAAAACAAAGGTGTACCAACTCTGACTACTCTACTCGCCGCTAGAAACTTTTGTATTTTATTACTAGACGAGCTAGTGGTAACCCTAAAATTAGTAAACACAATAGAGTATAATAGTCTACTCATTACAGTGTTACCGAATCTAAACTGTATACTGCTTCTATCATCGTGAGAAAACCACCACAAAAAAATAGCAACAATTTTTGAAAAGCCCTTCCAATCCCGTTCTTGGATTTCGCACTACCATATGACCACAACACACACAGACACATCAAACTTATAACAACCCATCTTTTTTACTTAGTAGGTAAAAAAAAATTGCTGACAAAAATTTCCCCGTCTGATACTCAAAGACGTTAATTGGTCGTGCTTGTGCGGCTAAGCACGTAATTAATTTCCTTGCGATTTATATCGCATAGCAAGGAATCGGTTCGATTTCTTACATTTATTACATACATTTACAGTTAGGAATTTTATTTCGGCATACCTAGGTACCCATTTGTTTACAAAGTGCCCGATTGGCGGCAATACGCTCACCCCTTATTATGTGGGACCGAAAATCATAGTTGTCCAAATGTGGGTGTTTAATTACACCTGCGCCTACCCTTTTCTGGATTACCGGTGTGAGCATTTGTATATAATATATGTAAAAAAAAATTTGTGAAAACTTTGTCTTCTGACATTTCTAAGTTTCTAAGTTCGCCCCTGTGTAATACGCACTCAAAATGGCCGTCACACAAAACCCTTCTATGATAAATAGATTTAACGCACACATTTTATTGTACCCATGATAGCTTAATAAACCGCTTTATTTATTTTCATTGGCTATAAGAACCATATAGAATGTTAAAAATGTGTTTATAGGCTTTTTACGGCTGTTGAAAATCTGCTGTAGGTATTATATGTTATGGCTTTGATTACGGTATGGGCATTTGGGCGATATATAACATAGTATAACAGTCTATTAGTGATATTAGTAGATATTGTGATGATCAAACAGATATTTACGAGTTATAAATTGATTGTAAATGAATAAAGTATTCTACTAGGGCTAGGTAACTAACTAATTAGGGCTTTTGGTCACCCTAATGAAAAGGCTGTCTAGACAAAGTAACCATTTTCAATTAGCTGGATTACTTTACATACATAATGCACACGCCCGTATTCCCCGAAGGGGTATGAAGAAGTGTATTAAACACCCACATTTCGCCAACTACGCCTCTGCTGCACCATTAGGTCTTGGAATTCCTTACCACCACACATGTTTCCTTCTTCCTACAGTCCCGGGTCCTTTTGACGAGGCGTGAAAAAGCATCTGATGAGGCCGTCAAGCTAAGCGCCACCATTACAACACTTTACGTGTTTGTAATGGTGACCCTCTGTCCTGAGACTTTGCCTTCAGCTTACCATCAAGCGGGGTGAATTCAAATTGACGTGTCCTAAATAAAAAAGAACTATGATTTTAGTTCCCATGTATTAAGGGTGAGCGATTGCCTCAATTCCTAACTGAAAATATTGCCGATAAAGAATTTGGAAAAAAAATGTCCCGATGCCTTGCTATGCGTTGTAAGTCGCAAAGAAATTAATTACGTGCTTAGCCGCACAAGCACTACCAATTACTGTCTTGGAGAGTGTAGTACACTTATAACTTAGGGTCACTGGCTCGTCAACCTCCAACGTGTGTAGATGATAACGTTTGTATCTCCCGCCTTGCCGGCTCTCTCGTTATGTCCTATTGACGTTTCATCCCACCACGATGTGGCCCGAGACAGTGTTGCCAGTTACACAAACACTACATCCCTTCCTTATCAAAAACTTTATTAAACTTTGTATTTCACAAATAGTTACGGGTTCCAATTTGACAATCATACTACCATTGAATTAACTAGTTCTATTTCCGTTTCTCACTTTCAATCTTACAATTAAACTACCATTCAATTAACAAGTTCCGTTTCTTATTCTCCATCATGTTCCTGATCTACATCATTCCCTCCTTGAACCGACGTCCATTCACCTTCTACCTTCTTTAAGTGTATCACATTCCTTCTTAATTTCTGACCTGTCTCTTCATTCCTAACCGTCACATCTCCTCCTTGGGTCTTCTCTACTACATGTGGAGTGGGTTTATAGTTTGGAGTCAACTTATTTATTTTAATCATTTCTTTTATATATACTTTATCTCCTTCCTTTATTTCAGAGTCTTGCGCACGTCTTTTTTTATCCCCATATTCCTTGCCTGTGTCTTTTAGTACCTTGTCTTTGTCCCTAACTTCAGAATCATCAACTTTATTATTTATGTCCCGTAAAGCTGGTATTTTATCTTTATTGATTCTTTTAAAAAACAATTCAGATGGTGTTCTGCCAGTTACGGAGTGCGGTGTTGAGTTGTACATCATAAGGTATTCCCACAGGCTTTCTTTTATGTCCTTTTTCTCGATACAGCTAATTTTAAGTCTTTTCAGTATGTCACGATTTTGCCTTTCCACTTCTCCGTTCATTTGTGGCCAATATGGAACTGTGCTATAAAGTGAAATATTGCACTCCTTACAATAATTTCTGAATTCGTCACTGATAAACTGTCGTCCATTATCTGCCATAATTGACGATGGGTATCCTAATCTACTGAAAATTTCTTTCAGTAGAGATATAATTTGTCCACTAGTGATTGTCTTTGTTATCTTAATTTCTTTATACCTACTATAGTAGTCTATTATCACTAAGAGATAATCATTATTTGGCAATGGTCCCAACAGGTCTATAGCAACATCTAACCAGGGAGCTTCAGGCAGATCACGACGCTTCATAGGGACGGGTGGATTTGGCATTGCAACCAGTGTACATCCTTTACAACACTTCACAATTGATTCTGCATCTCTATCAATGCGTGGCCACCAAACTTTGGAACGCAGGCGCCCTTTCATACCCACAATTCCGGGATGACCTTCATGGGCTGCGTCCAGAACATCTTTCCTCAACTTTTGAGGTATAACCAGTTTTGTGCCTCTTAATAGGATATCCTCATAAAAACATAACTCGTCGCTAAAAACTTTGTACCCTTTTGCAATGTCGTCCCAGTCATTGTCATAAAGACCTTTTTTGACGGCGCATATTTCTGGGTCGTTTTTACAATGTGCTATTATATCATGCATTGAAACTGCACGGGGTCTTGCATATTGTACAATTTGGTGCACATGCATATCAGTCACCTCTGGTGGCACATTGACCGATGAATTCTGGCACAACCGTGACAAGGGGTCGGCGATATTAGTCTTTCCTGGTTTGTATTTCACATTAAAACGATATGTTTGTAATCTCAGTACCCATCTCTCTATTCGGGCACAGGGCTTCGATTTAAGTCCAAACAATATCTCTAAGGGTTTGTGATCCGTGATTAAGTCAAATTGTTTCCCAAATAGAAATACATCAAAATGTTCTACAGCCCAAACTAATGCCAAAGCTTCTTTTTCAGTTTGGCTATATCTACGTTCACAATCAGTCAGGGTACGATTCCCGAAAGCAATTATCCTAGGTCCTCGATCATCTATTTGTATAAGAATAGCCCCTAATCCTACTGGGCTTGCGTCTGTAATAACTACCGTCTTATCATTGACATCATAATACCCCAGGTTCTGGATTCCTGTTAAGCTCTTCTTTAACTGGTTAAATGCCTGGTCCTGATCCTTTGTCCAGAACTCTTCGATATTAGCATTCTTACCAAATTTCTTCCGTAGTAATACCTTCAATGGTTCAGTCAGGGTGGCAAAGTTTGGAATCCACTTATTTATATAGTTTATCAATCCCAAGAAACTCTGCAACTCTTCAATTGTTTTTGGTACTCTAAATTTGGTTATACTGTCCACATACTTGTCTAGTGGTTTTACTCCTTCGGGTGTTAATTGATGTCCAAGAAAATTTACCTTTTGCGTCTTATAAATACATTTAGCTTCATTAAGCATAACATTATTTTCCTTTAACGTTTTTAGCACATATACCAATCGCGAATCGTGTTCATTTTCTGTACACCCATATACCAAAATGTCGTCTATAAAATTTATCACTCCTTCACACTGAATCAGCATTTTTTCCAGTATTTTTTGGAACAATTCTGGGGCACATGTTATACCAAACATTAAGCGTTTGTATCGGAATAATCCTCTGGAAGTTATAAACGTAGTAATGTGCCGAGAATTAGGGTGTAATTCTACTTGATGAAATGCGTTCTTGATATCGAGTTTTGTGAAGTATCGAGCTTTTCTGATTTTTTGGTAATAAATGATCCATGGACGGCAAAGGATGGTTTTCTCTCATAATTGCAACATTTGCACGTCTCATATCCACGCACAACCGTAACTCCCCATTGTCCTTGAGGATAGGTACTATCGGCGAAATCCATTTCGATGGTCCATGAACCTCTTCGATTATATCACTATCTAATAATTCTGTTATTTTCTTTTCGATCTTTGCTTCTATTGGTACTGGAATACGGCGAAAAGGTTGTGAAACCGGGTTTTGTGAGTTGTCAATAGGAATTTCAACCAAAACATCCTTGAACTTCGGGAATGGCTTATTCTCAATGTGATTTACCATAGCGCCTAATTTTAGTACACCCAAACGCAAAGCCGTATCTTTACCTAGTAAATTCCTTGATCCTCCAGCAATCACATAAATAGTGGATATTACTTCTTGTCCGTTAACTTTAATCGTCGTCTCAAATGACCCCATAACATCTAGAGGGGTTTTACTCCCGTACGCCAACAACGTTTTATCTGGCTTTTTGACATGATTATAACTCTGAACTTTCCTATTTTTTAAATATGACCACGTTCGATCTGTTATTAAATTTAATTTACAGCCAGAATCAATCAACATATTTGTCTTAACACCCCCAATATCACATTCTATATTTGCCTCATTATTAACATTGAAAACGTAATCAATCTCTTCATTTTCTAAGTTCACAGAATTAACTTTCCTAGAATATTTATTTTCTTTCTTGTCTTCTTTTCCTTCTACGCCAATCCATTTCCTCTTCCTTATCTCAACAGATTTACAATATTGCCGAAAATGGCCTAGTTTGCCACAAGAGTAACATTTTATCCCTTTGCCTGGGCAATTATCAGCTTCTGACGAATGTTTAAGGCTCCCACATCTAGTACAAGTTTTTTCCCCTTTAGGTATATATTTATTTCCTCCTTTGTTGAAACTGTAATTTTTCTTACGAGTAGATTGGGTGGTCACGGCGCTTATTTCTTGACTCCTAATTTTAGGTTCATATTCTTGTAATTGCTTATTAACAACTTCTAATGTATTAGCTTCAGTAATAATTCTATCCAGTGTAATGCTATCCCCTATTGTTAAAATCTTCTTCCGTAAATCTACTGAAGTACATTTTTCTGTTATTTGGTCTATCAGATGATCCTCTGGCTGATGAAATTTACATTTCTCAGCTTGGTTCCGCAATCTTATGAGAAATTTTTCGAATTTTTCACCGTCTTCTTGTTTAATCAGGCGGAAAACATGTCTTTCATAAACTTTACTCTGTTTTGGCGTAAAGTACTCATCGAGTTTCAGCAAAGCAACCGCAAAAACATCTACTCCATCTTTTACTTCTACATTAGCTCCAGGCAGATTATAAAATATTTCCTGTAACCCTGATCCTCCTAGCAGTAACAGTGTAGCTCTTTTCTTCAACGGGGTCACAGTATCTGTTGCCTCAAGGTAAATTGTTAAAGCTCTCTTCCATCGTTCCCATCGTTGGCCTAATGAGGCACTATCTCCCTCAAGGTCTAGTACTCCCACAGACGGCAGAGAACTTGTCATCGTCCAGTGGAGTAACCTAAAAATACATTTTGGTATTGTAGCCATGACAATATTATGGAACTATTGAAAACCCAACTACATAATATTTCGCAATTGAATGGAAGTATTTAAGAACCACTACACCAATTTTCCATTTTAATGGAGGTATTTGAGAACCACCACACAAATTTCCCAATTTAATGGAGGTATTTGAGAACCACTACACAAATTTCCCAATTTAATGGAGGTATTTGAGAACCACTACACAAATTTCCCAATTTAATGGAGGTATTTGAGAACCACTACACAAATTTCCCAATTTAATGGAGGTATTTGAGAACCACTACACAAATTTCCCAATTTAATGGAGGTATTTGAGCACCACTACACAAATTTCCCAATTTAATGGAGGTATTTGAGCACCACAACACAAATTTCCCAATTTAATGGAGGTATTTGAGCACCACTACACAAATTTCCCAATTTAATGGAGGTATTTGAGCACCACTACACAAATTTCCCAATTTAATGGAGGTATTTGAGAACCACTACACAAATTTCCCAATTTAATGGAGGTATTTGAGCACCACTACACAAATTTCCCAATTTAATGGAGGTATTTGAGCACCACTACACAAATTTCCCAATTTAATGGAGGTATTTGAGAACCACTACACAAATTTCCCAATTTAATGGAGGTATTTGAGAACCACTACCCTAATATATTATACTTACACACATTTGTTGATGTCGGATTTTAATCTACAATTTACTATTTTGATTACGTACGCGCATACCATCCCGTAACTTTTTTTAGTAATTATTGAACCTGATAGATAACTATCAATCATTTCATTTTTTATTTTATTTTATCAATATTTTACCTTTTACAAAATAATATAATATAATTTCCACAAATCACTAAAATTACGGGCGGCACTAGCGTTGCTAAATTGGTCATTCTTTTTTAAGATCTATTATCTGATACTGACTGACTGACAATAAAAAAAATAAAAATTAAGAAAAAAAAAAACATCATATAATGTCATTTATATGGCGCGGAAACTAAGCGTTCTACTCTACTCTTTTTTTGTCTATGGTTCATATAATTATTATTGTAAATTTTATTATGATATGATTACAATAACAAATATGCTCAACACGCACGCATTATGATCAACTAGGCACTCTGAGGCACTCTCAAACACAGCACAGCTCAACCGACAAACATTTAAAACATTCCACATTACATTTAACTTCTATTGAAAACAAAAGGAATTTGTACCTACGGTGTATTTCAATACTGCAATACATTATAATTAAGACTGTAAGCAGCATCGTGATCATATTAATGTCACATAACTATAGCTAGGTAATAAGTTGTTATGAATAATTGAGTGTGCCTCGAAACCATTTCCCGCTACCGTATCTTTTCCTCTTGTAATGAAAAAAATATCTCACCGATCCTTCCAAACAATAGATAGACAGTATTATTTTCCTCGTCGCCAATTTGTAGTACACTTATAACTTAGGGTCACTGGCTCGTCAACCTCCAACGTGTGTAGATGATAACGTTTGTATCTCCCGCCTTGCCGGCTCTCTCGTTATGTCCTATTGACGTTTCATCCCACCACGATGTGGCCCGAGACAGTGTTGCCAGTTACACAAACACTACAGAGAGTATCAGACGAAACGGTATACCTAGTAATTAAAATATGTGAATCAAAACATTTCGAGTCACAAAGATTCAAATTTTATTAAAGGTACAGATTTATGTCAATCCCATGCTTAATAAGCGATTCCACTGGCGTTTTTGCAAATAGAATCTCACTTTGTGTTTGTTTTGGTTTGAGACCGGTAACCTCATCCAAAACGGCTGCGCTTATTTTGATAGGATTCTTACCTGTAGATAACCGATGTTATGAGGCGTAACTTACGTTACACTTTTTTGGAATAAATATTAATGCTCCTGAAAAACCCTAGGCTGAAATCTACACGAAGAAAATCCCGCCTACAGCTAATTTATAATTATGAACTCCGGCCTCACAGAAAAAAACTTTTCAACGAATTAAAATCTTTGTAAACACGTTTCTTTAATAATTAGATAAACCTCATAAAGTTTCTCATAGCAGTTTCGGTTGCCGCCAAAATTTAACGAACTACAAGCACAAAACATTAAAAATGTTTGGTGTGCGTAATTTACGATGCGTGTTGCGTATTGCGTGTATAACTGTATATCATTAGGTATGTACTTACCTAGGTAGGTACTGTAGGTACATTTCTGTTTATGTTGCGGCCACGTTTTTGGCTGTGCGGTAATTTTATCAAGAACAGTATTTTTGTGAAGCTAATTCTAGTAGCATTTGCATAAAATATAGTGATGAAATCTGACCGACTTGAAAATCACCAGTGAAAATATCTGCGATAACAAAGATCGATCTAATAATTTGTCTTCATAAATAAATTGAGTTATGCCACGTACGTTATGAAGAGAATCAAATTAAAGAGGCAGGCTGAAGGTTAAAATATGGGATGAGATGTTTGAATCCTGTCATTCTGCGCGGGCTTTGAACTTATAAACGTTCAATTCAAAAACATTGAATAGAAAAATTAAAAAAGTGTAAGTGTATTTTATAATAATAATAAAATTACTTTTGAACTGATGTGAAATAGTTAAATTGTTCTATTTTTCCGCTTACAAAATCGATCTTCTTCGTTTTTGTTTACCAGAATTTGTGTATGGACGCTCATGCCAGCCCTTTCATCATTCTCTGAACCATTTTCCCAACTCAGTCACAGCCCTTTCGTTTGAATTAAAAAGTTTCAAAGGTGTTGCAAGCGCAACCGATAATTTAGTATTTGAACCAATTTTTGCTAACTTTCCAAACTACCATGACAAACGCATTGTATAGATGATGACGACCAATCTGTGTCGTAATGCTACACTTTTTTATGGTAACCTAGTGATTCCAATGTTTTCGTTAATAATTTGAGAAGAAATTTGACATAAATCGTCTGAATGCTAAGCGCTCACATGTTGGAAAATCCGATTCAAAGATGATTTTTCAAATAAACGTATGGTTTGCTATAATCAATGAATACTTATGAATAATAATGAAATATTCAGTTCAACTGAACTAAGCCATTAATATAGAATCAAAACAAACATATTCTACGGAATTTATTAACGTGATTTAGCATTTTTAGTATAAATTATATATCTATCAATGTCTGGGTTTAAAAATGAATAAAACATTAATTAATTCAATTTGTATGAATTTATAAAACTTATTTGTAAATCAACCATTTTTTGTTGTGAAACATTAACTTCTGTAGCAATTAATACCGATTTAATTTTACACCGATGGGCAACATTGCCCTGTCAACAGTGTCAACACTGTCGACAGTGTCGACTGACAATTTAGTTTTTAGCGGGAACTGTATATCGAAAGTTATATTAATTTTCATTGTAATATTTATTCGAATTTGTCTTAATTTATTCCTATATTAACCAAAGCACTAAGCAGGAAGAAATTCTTCATTCCAATTGGCAATAGTAACATTTTTAAAACCCATACTTTTAATAAAAGCACAATTCTACGTATTGAATTGATAATCGTGTGACGTGTTCTATCTTTTGCGGTTAAATACACGAAAATAACATAACATGTCCAAAGTAAAGTTACATTTGATAGCCGCAGCCTCTGAAAATATGGGAATTGGTATCAATGGAAGGTTACCATGGCGTTTGAAGTAAGTTTCTAATAAACCCCAGTTGATCTCTTCAAAAAAAATTACATCTTAATTTTCTTTTAATATTTAACCAAGGTACAGTGCTAGAACATTATTTGTCAAATTGGTAGGTATTACCACTACTTCCAGTGGGGAGTGTCACCTGGAGTTCCAATGTGTAATCTAAGTAGCAGTAGTAGGACTCGACTCAACTGTAGGCAATGAAAAATGGCCATACCGTTGGTGAACAAAAAACTCACAAGACCTCTCCTAAACTTACACAAAAATAGTTCAAGAACTGTTATGAGGACAGTAACGGGCCAGTGCCCCTTCAACAAGCACCAGTAAACCATCGATGTAATGAACAGCCCCCTCTGGTGGGGGGCAACGAAGCATTGCTCTCCGCGTTTCTGGGCAGAACTAGGCTGGTTGCTCTAGCCATTAACTCTGCATGCATAATGGCCCAAAAAGGGAGGCTAGGTGCGGACAAAGGAGTCCCAATACAATACGATATGATATGATACGAGCATATCTTGTACGGTGACAGTAACGTAACAATTTTTTTTGCTGCCTACTACGTAGTTTATCACTTTATTAGGTTATCAACCTTTTGAACCCGTCAAGATAACGAAATTATAATTGTTAATATTTTTAGTGTGTATGATATGCACACAGACAGACAATAGAATCTTTATAATTAGTTTCCGGTTCTAACCTCTTAGTGTGGAACCCTAAAAATATGCTTGAAGTTCAAAAAACAATCTCTAAAATGAACGTAATAAGCTTCTAGATAAAGGAATGAGAATTTTTTAAAATTTATTATGACAGCTGACCATGCTTAATGAAGCTCTTGGTCATTATTATAAGATAAGATCAGGTACGACTTTGGTATATCCACCCACGATTTGAGGGTCGGGAGTTGGTGGGGAGGGGGAGAGGGGGGGGTGTAGAACAGCCAGCCTCAGCCGCGGTAGCGAGTGTGGAAACCACCTGCTCCTCACCTCGCGGGCCGTTTCGTCTCTCGGCGCCTACGCGTTTTTAAATAACACTCTAGGGGTAGTGCAGACAAGACTACGTGGAGTCGGTTTTGTAGCAATTTCATTGTCATGCCGCTCTGATTACTATAAAACGCTCTCAACTGTCGAAAACTATGAACTCCGAACTCATGGGCGGATATACTAAAGCTTAGCCTAAGATCATGGCAGTCCTTTTAGTTGATTGCAAAGACAAAATGTGTGGGAACGTTATGCTTAGTGAATTATTTTTTCAGAAAAGAAATGGCATACTTCACAAGCATGACTTCCAAAGTGCAGGACCCATCGAAACAAAATGCTGTCATCATGGGCAGAAAGTCCTGGGACTGCATACCTCCTAACCACAAGCCATTGCAGAAAAGAGTCAATATTGTGCTGACACATCACGTTGATGCTATCAAGGAGAAGGTAGGTTCTAGGATCTAAATATTTATCTCATTTCAAATACTATTATTTGAATACCAGATATGTTGTGTGTGTGTGTGTTGTTATGGTATTTGCCACTTTGACTGCAGACAATCAAATATGGCCATGCCATCGGTAAAGAAACCGATCACAATATATCCTAAACTTATACAAAATTAGTCTAAGAACTGTAATGGGGGCAATAACAGGCCACTGCACCTTGAACACCATCGGCGTAGTGGACAGAATGCGAGGCAGTAGCCCTCCAACCATCACAAATCCTCAGCACAGTGAAGACGCTCCGCGAAGCCTGTGAAGTCCTCAATGAGCTTCTGCGCTTTGAACTGACGCTTTTTTATGTTTTTTAAGGAGGTTATGTCTAACTGTAACCGACTATAACGCACTGTATGTACTCTATATTTTAGCTAAAGCTTCTGCGTTTTCCGGAAATAATTAAAAAGAACTGAAGAATATTTCTTTAAAATTTCAGGTTCCCAGTGACGTAGTGGTAGTATCAGGACTGGACGAAGCAATCAAACATATAGAAGGAAGAGACGATATAGAATCGACGTGGGTTATAGGAGGCTCTGCTATATATGAGGTACTAGCCTATGCATGTCTGTCGGTTATAGCGACCAAAGCGCCATCTCCCAGCCTTTTCAGGACATCAGTCATCTTGCTAGGGGGAGTCTTACCTTCCGTTTGACTTCTCGCGGTCTTACCTTCCGTTCAGGACTCGTGTGCTCCAGCGACCGTCCAGTGCCTGGTTATTCTGCGAGCTATGTCTGAAACTTTAGTTCTTTGTCAGATGACCTCATTCCGAATTTTATCATTCAAAAAGAAGCCAAGCTCGCAACAATATGCCAGAAACCTCCCAATGAAAAGGGCCATCTGTGCAACTTAAATTCTATTTTACTAATCATACTCGTAACTCTGGTTCTACTTAACCGATTGCAATCAAACAAACGTAAGATTTTAAGTTGGACCAAACCCCTTCAGACAAAAAACCGCATCGAAATCCGTTTAGTAGTTTTCCGTCTATCGCGGACAAACAAATTTTTTGCAAATATATAATAGTATAGACAGATGTTTTTATAACACTTTGTAGCAGAAAAGCACACGGCACACCTGATGGAATGTGGTTACCGTGGCCTATGAACGTTCGCAACACCAGAGGCGTCCACTCTTGCTGACGACTTCTATACACATATATTATACATATCCAGATAGTGTTTCCTTCATCATACAGTCTCGGGGTCCTTCAAGCTGTGCATGAAAAAACAACTGTCTAGGCTGGTGCGGACCACCTTTGTACGGAAAGCACCTGTAACGGCAGCCACCATGTTCTGAACTACGCCTCTGCTTACCATCAGGCGTGGTGCAGTAATTTGACATACACACAAATATTTTCATTGAACAAGAATCGAACCCTCGCCTCCTGCGTAGCAGTCGCGTTCACTACAGAGGAGAGAGAGATAGATTCCTGATACTCATACCATGTTGTCCACAGGCAGCCATGGCACATCCGAATTGCGGTAAAATATACCTCACAGAGATCCAGAAGACATTTGACTGTGATACCTTCTTCCCAAGGATAGACCAGCAGCAGTTCCACCTGGTGTATGAGGAGGAAATACCGGGGGAGAAGCAGGTAGAGGGGGACATCAGTTATTATTTTAGAGTATATAAGAAATTATAATTATTATGTTTATTAAAATAGTTTTTTTTATTAGAATCGTTTGATACGTCTCCAAGACGTTAATTGGTAGTGCTTGTGCGGCTAAGCACGTATAATTTACTTGCGATTTACACCGCATAACAAAGGTATTGGGTCAAATTTTTTTCTCCTAATTTATTTAGCTGCCGGAGGAAAAATGTTTATATGTTAGGGTGCAAGATGATTTTTGCATTTTCAAGCCGTTCTTTCAAGTTCTGCTACAGGCCACGGTAACCACTTTCCATCAGGTTTACACCTGCCACTAGGGTGTGGTTTTTTTATCTAGAACACGTCAGTTCAAAAAAAAAAAAAAAAAAAAAAAAAAAAAATAAAAAAAAAAAAAAAAAAAAAAAAAAAAAAAACGTCAAAGTTGTCAACACGCGCAAATACGCTGCCGAAAATAAAAATAATATTTCACGATAAACAGTGATTTAACACCTCAATGTTGCATCAAAGTGTAGTGTAACAGTTATACTCTTAGTGACAGTGTTATCTAAGAACAACTTACAATATTTCGACCAAAATTCTGTGTTTATAATCTGAACTTGATAGTTATAAAAATCATCAATTCAAAATATTTTCAAATCTACCCTCAACATATTTGGCACACTCACTCAATCTGTCAATCCAATGTCATCTGACATCTGGAAAGTGTTGCCGCGTAATTAAATTACCCCAATGGATGGGGAAAATTCAACAATGCCTGGCGGTGATCCCCAG
Organism: Pelosia muscerda; assembly: GCA_963691645.1. Lineage (NCBI taxonomy): Eukaryota > Metazoa > Arthropoda > Insecta > Lepidoptera > Erebidae > Pelosia > Pelosia muscerda. The sequence continues at coordinate 2,396,836 of OY829126.1, read as the reverse complement.
AACTCCAAGGAAGATAATATTACTATAACAATTAGCGAATCTCAGTCACCAAAAACCCCAGTGCACTCTAAAACCAACTCTCAAGACTTAAATAGAAAAGTGTATACCCAGCAAGTTTTCCACAAAGGTTTATTCCAAACAAGACCGAGAGCAGCTTCTCATTCTGAAATACAAAACTCTACACCAATCATTGATTTAGATGAAGTTGAAAACTCAACCCAGACATCAACACCTTCACAAGCTGTTATACCTACCAGGCCAACCTGGCAGAAAGTTCCAATGCCTAAAACCAACAAACGCAAGAGAATTTCTGATTCACCACCTCACCAAGGAACTACAGAAACACGAAACATGTTCTCTATCCTACCAACCGACACTACTGGTGATAACAAAGACTCAGCTAAAGTTACCAGACCTCCACCACTCATACTATATGGTATAGAAGATGTGAACAAGCTAACCGAAGCAATAGAAACAGTACTAGAAAAGAGAGAATATTCTTTAAAAATCATCAACAGAAACCAATTAAGGGTGAACTGCATCTCTGTTGACCCCTACAAAAAACTACTAAGTCTTGTAAGGGAAATGGGTCTTATTGGCCACACTTTCACAAGAAAGGAAGAGAAATGTTACAGAATCGTAGTAAGAAACCTCCACCATACCACACCACACGACGCCATCATTGAAGCTTTTGAAAATACAGGCAACAAAGTTCGTGGAGAAATAATTAATGCCAGAGGAGGACCCGACAGAAAGCCCACCTCAACATTTTTCGTTAATCTAGAGCCTAGCCCTAACAACATAGCCGCCAAAGACATCAAATACATATACAACACTGCAGTCGTCATCGAAGATCCTAAAAAGAAAAATACAATTGTCCAATGCACCAAATGCCAGCAATACGGTCACTCCAAGAACAATTGTATGAGGCCATACCGCTGCGTTAAATGCGCAGGGCAACATAAAACAAGTGACTGTTCCAAAAAAGATCGCAGCACCCCAGCGAAATGTGCGCTGTGTTTTGGAGAGCATCCCGCAAATTATAAAGGGTGTGAAGTTTACCGCGAAATCTTCAAAAGGCGAAATAGTCAGTTCTCACACTCTAGAAGACAGAACCTGGCTCCGGTCCCCTCGGCTCCAGCCCCATCGGACACTAAGTCATACCCAGAGCTAACTACAGACAAACAGATAGAAAGTCAGAAGACCTACAATAAAAAAGATACACAAAATCAACATATCAGAGAAAAACAAACACCATATCATCGGACCTACTCGGAAGTAGCTGGTTCTCAAAATATCAAAAAACCTGAGCGCCACGAGGCAACCAACCAAAACTCTGAGTCTAGATTACACACACACTCAACATGGAAATCTTCTGAGCGAACACATCACCCTACAAATGATGGATCTCTCAAGCTAACCCGAGTCATCCAAGACCTAATGACCAAGCAAACAGAAAAAATGGACATGCTGTTCACCCTAATGAGCTCACTTATGGGACTCATTACGACACTCGTCGAAAAACTAACATAATGCTCTCATTAAATATTGCGACATGGAACATAGATGGACTTGCACCGAAGATTAATGAAGTGGAAGTCTTTCTGGAAACCTATAAGATTGACATACTCTTAATATCAGAATCACATTTTACCTCTAGAAGCTCAGTCAAAATAAAAAACTACACAATTTATGACACTAAACATCCGGAGGGAGCAGCACGAGCGAATGGGGGAACAGCTCTAATTATACGATCATCCCTGAAGCACCATGAGCTAGCGGAATACCGGACGGAACACATACAGGCGACCACAATTGCAGTAGAAGGAAAAGCAGGCAGTTTCAACATCTCCTCAGTGTATTGTCCCCCCAAGCACAAACTTAAAGAAGGGCAATGGACGCACTACCTCCAAACACTTGGCCCTAGATTTATCGCTGGAGGTGACTGGAATGCCAAACATCCCCACTGGGGTTCAAGATTAACAAGTCCGCGAGGGCGCCAACTAAAACTATCAATTGAGCGCAATAATCTAACAACACTATCTACGGCTGAACCAACACACTGGCCCACCGACGAAAACAGACTGCCCGATGTCATAGACTTCTTCATCTGCAAGGGGATGTCACAATACTTCTGTTCGGTTAGCTCCTGTCTGGATGGATCCACAGTTCACACTCCTGTACTTCTAACAATAAGTACAGTCCTATTAGAGTACGAAAGAACACCAAAACTGTACAACAGGCATACTGATTGGGATTCCTTCCGCGACATCATCGATAAAAAACTTAACCTCAGAATCTCTCTGAAATCACCTGATGACATAGAGACAGCTGCAACCCAGTTCACAAACTTAGTTCAAGTCGCATGCTGGTCTACCACACCCGATAAGTCCTGCAAAAAACCCAGACACAGTTCAGTCCCATGGGAAATAAGAAATAAAATCCAAGAAAAAAGACGACTCCGCAGAACGTGGCACAACACTAGACACCGCGAAGACAAACAAGCATATAACAAAGCGATTAAAGAACTGAGGGAACTGCTAAGAAATGCCAAAAACGAAACCCTAGCACAGCGACTAGAATCCTTAACAGCGACCAAGTCTACAAATTATTCATTGTGGAAGGCAACATCAGACCTAGACCAGCCAAAACACACCAGACCACCCCTCAAACTAGAAGGTGGTATGTGGGCTAGAACTCCACAACAAAGAATAGATACCTTTGCAAACCACCTAGCTACGGTATTCCAACCCAATGAAGGCATTGGCAATGACTCTGACATAGATGACATACTGAATCAGGACTTCCAGTTAGACATCCCCATAAAATATACGACCCCACGAGAAATATTTAAACTCCTATCTCGACTTGAAAACAGAAAATCCCCGGGCTTTGACTATATTACCAAGGAGGTTCTTCTTCAACTGCCAAGAAAAGGGATAGTCTTCCTCACGATCCTTTTCAACAGCATTATGAGAGTAGGTTACTATCCAAGCATATGGAAAATCTCCCAAATTATAATGATCCCCAAAGACGGAAAACCAATCCACGAAGTTGGCTCATACCGACCAATTAGCCTCCTACCTGTTACCTCTAAGCTTTTTGAGAGGCTTCTTCTGGTAAGAATCGTTAAAGCCATGCAGGAAAAATATGTAATCCCAGATCACCAATTCGGATTCAGACAGAAGCACGGCACTATAGAACAGGTGCATAGAGTCGTTGACCATATAAGGAGGACCTTAGAACATAAGGAATATTGCTCGGCAGCTTTCCTGGACATCCAACAGGCGTTTGACAGGGTATGGCATAAGGGACTCCTCTGCAAGGTCAAAACCCTGCTACCCCATCCGTACTTCGAGCTACTAAAATCTTATATCTCTGGAAGAATATTTCAAGTAAAAGATGGCGAATACACCTCCAGGTTCTACGAAATAGAAGCGGGAGTACCGCAGGGATCAGTACTGGGGCCAGTGCTGTATACCATCTTCACATGTGACCTACCAGAATCACCAGCTGTAGTAACTGCTACATTCGCAGATGACACTGCCATTCTTGCAAGCAGTAGTAATCGCAGCACCGCCTCGGAAATCCTCCAACAAGAGCTAGATAAAATAGAGCAGTGGTTAAAAAAGTGGCGAATAAAACCTAGTGCCACAAAGTCTACCCACATCACGTTTGCTTTACGCAGAGGAGACTGTCCTCCCGTATACCTAGGAAACGCTACACTACCGCACAAGGACTCAGTGAAGTACCTGGGTATGCACCTTGATCGAAGACTCACCTGGAGAACACACATACAAAAAAAAAGAGAAGAGTTGAACTTGAAATCTCGAAACCTCCATTGGTTGCTTGGAAGAAACTCAGTACTGAGTATAGACAACAAACTTCTTATATATAAGGTCGTACTGAAGCCTGTCTGGACATATGGCATCCAGCTCTGGGGATCCGCATGCAGGTCCAATGTCGCAATTATACAGAGAGCTCAGAATGGCATTCTGAGAAATCTGACAAATGCTGCATGGTTCCTGAGGAATTGTGAACTGCACGAAGAGCTTAAAATAAATACAGTCAGCAAAGAAATAAAGATATGCTCAGCCACCTACAAAGAACGAATAGCTTTGCATCCAAACCCCTTGGCTGTAGCACTCAGGAATATAAACTACACCAAGCGGCTAAAACGGAACCACATAATCGAGCTGGATTCGTGACTGAAGGAGGAAGAGATCAAAGGATCCCTTTTCCCACACACCTGCTGACCATACACATCTGCTCATAGTTGATGAAAAAAAAAATAAGACTGATCGCAGATTAAAGTACAAAAAAAAAAAAAAAAAAAAAAAAAAAAAAAAGAACACGTCAGTTTGACTTCATCTTGCCTGATGGTAAGCTGGTAGCAAAATCTCAAAAGGTCACCATTACAGACACGTAGTGTTACAATGGTGGCCACTCAGCTTGACGGCCTCATCAGATGCTTTTTCACACCCCGCTTAAAGCACCCGGGACTGTAGGAAGAAGGAAACACGCGCGCTGGTAAGAAATTCCAAGACTTATTGGTGCGGCAGAGAAAAGACTCACCGAACTGCTCGGATCTTGATGGAATATTCTGTACCGTATGCTGGTGACATCTAAGCCCTGCATGTGTTGTCCTGTGTAGGAAAGGAGAGGATGGGATTAATTGGAAGAGCTTTGGGAGATGAAATGGGTTATTAAATAAACAGTATAATTTCTACATAAGAATTATATATTTCAGAATATTAATACTAAAATAAAACCACTTATTACTAAAAACTAATGCTTAACATCTAGAATACAGTACGCATTCACGTTTCACCTCTCACTTGAACGTGAGCGCGTCAGATTTAATAGAAATAAAAAGAAAAAATATTTCGAACCATAGGCGCTGGTGACCGCTTCACCCGATCAAACTAAAAAACAGCTCAAGTCATGTGATAGATCTTAAAAAATTATAGTGTCGAAGACTTGTGAAAAGGTGGAAATCCGAAATATTTTTACAAACCATTTTATAATTAAGTATTTTTTTTTGTTATATTATTTTTTGTTTTTTTTTGTTTGCTCTACCCCGGAGCGGGTGGATAATGATTAAACACGACGACATACATATTTATTTTAATATATAGGTAATTATAACATGTTAAAGAAATTAATTACTTTAAGAAATAACATTCTACCCTCAGTTTTGAATAACATAACGAAAATATTCTCGAAGCGTTATTTTCAAAGCTGAAATCGTAGAAATAATAGAAGATTTTTTTTTTATAATTACTTAAAACGAATCTCTTTTGATTATCTCAACAAAGTCAAAGAAAAAAAACTAATTACTCGCAATTTTTATAATGAGAATGACTCGGAATTTCCGAGTTTGAAAAAAGATATTACATATTCACGAATAATCATAAGAAATTCGCATTAATACATTAATACAATAATAAATCTAAACATCTAAACTACTAGACTTGTTGACGCCATACTAAGCAAGCCCTGTGATTTTCTTTAATTATGAAAAAACGTGCAACTTTCAAAATACTGTTTCTATAATAAACTTTTTAACTACATGATGAGTAACTCGAAATTTTCGAGTTATAGAAGCCGGAAATGGTCGCTACAAATACTCTAACAGATGTTATCGTCGTTACAATAACTCGAAAAATTCAAGTTATAGTCTAATAATGATGACTTGGCAAATGCATGCTAAATTCCGACATATAACTCGAAATTTCCGAGTATTACTGCATGTTGTAGTGCAAGAATATGTACTCAGGATTGGTGATTTCTTGCGGCATGAGAGGAGAGTTTGGTGGGAGAAGCTGGAATCCCATGAACATGAAAGTTCGGAGAAGAGTTGCGCGGTCTGGGCGGGTCTTCAACACGCAGATGATGCAGCTGGAAAGAGAAAATGTTTTTATAACACAATGATCATCATATCATTCAGTCATCATCATCCATCACCCTCATATCGATTTCCCAGTTTGATTCATAGCTTGCATTGGTATTTTAGTGGAGCGACTAGTTGGTAATGTGATTTTGGAACTGGGGTTGGTAGAGCTCTGGACCCGATTCTACTATTAGGTGATGACTATTTTTTTTTTTCGAAAAATTACCAATTTATAACAATATAATAACTTATCATAACATAAACATAAACGCACGCCTATATCCCCAAGGGGTAAGTAGAGGTGCTAGCACCCACGTTTCGCCAGTTTATATTTTATGTCCCAATATTGCCTTTAACGGGGCACTTATATACCTGCGATAAATACACACATAACTTCGAAAAGCATCGCAGTCATTGGTTTGTGCTATGGTAAAACCTGGGATCCAACCCGAGATCTCGTCTCAGCAGTCCATTACCCATACCACTGCTACCATCGCCTAATAGGCATCATATGAAGCGTCGGTAGCTCAGTGGTTAAGAAATCGTCCTTACGATCGAGAGGTCCCGGGTTCGAATCCTGGCCATTACTCACTACCGACGTGAACCCACTCCTAACACAAGCCATTGAGCTTAGCTGGAGGGGTTAAAGGGAATATTAGTAACTTCGGTTGCTAATATTCTTTACTAGCTGACCCGCGCGACTTCGTCTGCGTCACCCCGTTTTTGCAACATTTTTCATTCCTGCTCCGCACCTGTTAGTCGTAGCATGATGTTATATACATATAAACCTTCCTCTTTAACCATTCTATCTATTGAAACAAACCGCATTAAAATCCGTTGCGTAGTTCTAAAGATTTAAGCATACAAAGGGACTAGAAAAATAGGGACAGAAAACGCGACTTTATTTTATACTATGTAGTGCTATAAAAAAAAATTAAATGATTAGACTCACTTGCTGCAGCCAAGGCGTTCTTCTGCGAAGTCGAGCAGCAGCATGAAGCTCTCCTTGCTGCCCGCCTGCAGCACGCCTGGCAGACGCAGGTACATGGTACCGCCTTGCACCACCTGACAATCAAACAATCTTTGTTTATTCCACAGGACAGGATCTAGTAGATCCACCGGACCTAAATATTGACATGTAAATTAACTTTCAAATGTAACATATTCACTGTTAAATCGATCGGGGTATTTACCATGTTTGTTAATTTCTGCGCGTACGTTACGTGATTTATTTGCTAACTCAATTTACTGTGTCTAATAGACACATTTGTGGCGATACTACACGTAACCAGCGCCATCTAGCGACAGCAACACGAACTACTATGTCGCTACGAATCCTGCATCGCGAAAGTGAAGTTCCCGCACTGGTACAATATACATACAACAACCCAACGGCTCACCAAGCGTGATCACCTTGCCTAGTCGGAGGATCCTCCCTTTGTGTTGGAGGGACATCACATCCCATTCCTCCACATGGTCAATAACATAATGTAAAATATAGTTTATCTCGTCAGATGGAGATCACCCCTATCCCATTATTCTCTGTCATATCTATGAAAATGTAAGTGATTTAGTTGCCAACTCAATAGATAAGACGCTGTGTCTAGTAGACACATAGTCATGTAAATAGGTTATCTCCGAAGGCAATGTACCCATTCACCGAGCAACTGATAAACATACATATAGCATTTGAACTAATTATGTCACAAGTAATACTGATTTATATCTAAGGTCAAATGTACTTGTTACGCGCATTATCAATCAATCAGCCTATCGTAACCCACTGTTGGACATAGTCCTCTCTTAGTGTGCCACTGCTCCCTATCCTCCGCCCTCCGCATCCAGTCTGTCCCAGCCACCTTTTCACAACGCTTAGCACGAAAAGCTATCGAGAGAACGGAGCATTGTGATTGGCAGTCTGCCTCTTGTGAACCTGTGTGCGTGTGTAGCCAATCGCATTGCTACGTTCTGTCGATACCTTTACATTACGAATTCGATAGTATTTCGCTACAGGTCGTCAGTCCATCTGGCTAGGGGGCGTCCTACCTTCCGTTTACCTTCTCGCGGTCTCAAGAACTTCAGCGGCCATCGATCCTTCGGCAGATGTGACCAGCCCACTGCCACTTCAGCTTGGATATTCTACGTGCAATATACACGCGAATTTTTGGGTGTTTTTAAGGATAGCACGGGGTGTTACAGCGGTGGAGGAATTCGAATCCACCAATAATAGATTATATCAAATATGGGCGCGCCAAGGCCTCTTTATCTCGCGATTTGAGTTCAAGATATATGCTGGTAACATATAGTTTAAAGGGCTATTCATATGTTAGGTACAGTAAGCTTCAGAGAAAACGAACCCCCCTTCCTAATGACATGAATGCATTGAAGTTTTTAGAAACTTCGTTTAAATCGCATGTTGGTCTAGTGGTTATGGCCGATGCTTTAACGATACGTCTAACGGGGGTACGAATCCTCGGACGCAAAGTTCTTTTTGTATTCATATTATTATTTTTTTATTCTCTTAAGCACTTTTTGTTAATTATTATTTGAGGAATCACATTTAATAGTATGTATGAGGTTTGTAAGAAAAGATAGGATTGTTGTATAAACTATATTAATTTATTTCTCTAATTACATTTCTAGGACTACATGGAGTCCATTTCCTGGTTGAGTATACAGTTTTTCTTTTTTTTTTCAAAGTTAAATTGGGGTTACTTATTTTTAGATTTTAAGTGATTACATTTATTGACAAAACACAATACCCTTCATTTTTATCTTTAATATTTCACTTATGGTATAAAATGTCCACCATTAGGTAATTCTAGAAAGATAACTACAATATTTATTTACTTAATTATTTAAAGTTACAAACATATTTTACACTCTATATAATCTTCGAATATAAAAGAATGGTTGAAAAATGAAATATTATTTGTGCCTGTGAATCACAAAGAAAGAACCAACATGCTAAACTATAACAGTATAGCAATATACATCTTCCTCTTTGATCACATTTTCTGATAAGTAACCCTTTTAACACAACATTAGAAAAAAAAATGTGAGGTCAGATGATGGACAATATAGGTAAGCACTTTAATGTGATATGGTTACTAGACAACTGATATACTTCATATTTATTTTAGATATTCTTTTTAGTTAATCACCCCCAGACACATAACAAATAATCGTGTTTATCACATAAAGATTTGTTCTGTGTAAGAATCGATACCTGCATTAATAGCGGAGAGGATGGCCCTCATTGTCTATCACTTCTTGAAGACGACTTTTCATTCCCGAAACCATATTAAAACATGCGGCACTATTTCGCATTAGTTCCCAAGTTCTATTTACCTCTTCATCCAATTTTTTTTTTGACTTTATTTCACTTGAGTCCCAGTTTAACACCATCTGACCCCACAAATTTTCTATAGGATTAACATCCGGACTTTTATCCGGCCACTCAAACACCGTTATATCTTCTTGTGCATTTAGCCAGTCTTGCACAATTCGGGACCGATGCACTGAAGAGTTATCCTGAACCAGGTAAATTTGTCCTTCTGGATATTTCAACACTTCAAGGTATCGCTCACTGTTCATGCGACCACCTATTTCCACTAGCTCGCCTGGGCCCATTGAAGACATCCATCCCCAGTAACCTAAAATGATAAACCTTTTCAAATCTGTTGCAATATGTAAATCAATGTCAGCAGGAATAATGATTCTTAAATATTTTTATATATATTATATAATATTATATAAATATATAATATTATATAATATAAATTATATATATTATATATATATATATTATATATATATAATAATGATATATAATATATGTATTATATATATTATATAATAAATATCTATATATATAATATAAAAATATGTATAAGTATATATATAAGTATATATACAGGTTAAGGAATATAATAATTTAATTACCTAATGTTAACCGCCCGCTTGTTTTTAAGTCTAATACGTTTTTAGGGTCAAAAACCGTTGTCCGCTTCTTCTCCATAAAATTTTTCGGCCATCCCTATCTGACTTGAAGCATTTTTCGTCGGTAAATATTACGATTTCGTTTTCCCAATCGAAATTTAAATAACGAGTGGCAAAATTTACTCGGTTGGTGCGATGATCGTCTGTGAGTGGAATCCTTCTGGCTGGCTTATAATTATGGATGTTCGCAGCGTGTGTAGATGTCGTCGAACAGTGCTCAGCGACACTCCAAAAGTTTCAGCACTTGAACGCGTAGTTTTGAAGGGTGCCACCGAGTGAACTTCCACAATATCACGGTGCCGCTCTGATTCATGGGTGTAAGCAACAGGGCGAGGTCCTTGGCGTTCACATTTTATATCACCCGTCGCTTGATACCTTCGAATCCATCTACGCACAGTATTTCTCTGCAATGAAAATGATAATGAATAAAAGAAACTCCAAAAATCTAACTTGTAAATGACAATGTAATATGATTAAGCAATAACGGTATATAATATATTTTTATCGGAACACTTACCGTTATGCCCATATCTCGTGCTATTTTCTTTATGCTTTCAGAGAACAACAATTTTAGCTTTCAAAAATGTTGTTAATCGAACCATAATTTCAATTTACTCAAAAAACTGATCAAAAACTTAATAAATTGAATAATAATATTACGAGGAGGATTGATACACCAAAACAAATTACGACGAAAATTATAAAGTTACCTTCAAACACAGTTTAGTAAATAAGAAAAAGAAATATTCTAATTGCAACCTTAGCGCGCAGTCTCAGATATTATAATACTATAGCCGCAGCTCATACAGCATAAGTTTTTGAAATGAAACGTGACGGTAGTGCAACAAGCTGTATCAAGCGTAATCTATTGAACTAAACGAGAAATCTATACAAATTTCAACCTTATGTTTTAGTATTTGAGCAGTTATTATTATCACATATGTTGAAAGTTGAAATTTAAACCTTAAGGTCTAGAAAATAACACCGTAATCAACTTTGTTCGATAAAAGGAGTAATGTTATTCATATTTTCGACATTTTTATCAGATGAACCGATAGCCTAGTGGTATAAGGCACGGTCTAAGTGATCAGCTGGCGCTGAAGATACAGGTTCGTATCTGACAGCACAGAAAGTAATGTGGAATCTTTTTGTGAGTATATTGTATCTTGGTATACAATTGAGCCGAAAGAGCAAAAGTATTAGAAAAATACAAATATGAACATGTAAATAAAAGGCAAAAATGAAGCTGCTCGTTCGTTCGCAACTCAGCGACGATCGCATCACGTGACGTCATGTGAAGCGGCCGGCGCAAGCGGCGATAATCTTTAAGTATTGAGGGGGTCCGTTTTCTCTGACGCTGACTGTACAAGGGTGAATCCATCGAGCGGCGCTCAATGACCTGTCCTCCATGAGCGCGAGCCTGAGGTGACAGATGAAGCCGCCTGTCACCCTAGCAGGTTGGGTCCCCGTTCCGATGAAAGACGTGGACACCATGGCTACCATACATGAGGGTTACCATATTAAAGCCGCAGAAGACCAAAGGTCAGCCTGGGGTGGAAGCCCTATTAGCCACCTTACACTTCGGTATACCAGATCAGAGACGTCGGCGTGTGGTTTTAGTCGGTGCGTGTCAGACAGCTGGCATGCGGGGCTGGTATGTCGAACTCCACGAAAAGAAGGTACATGGGAAAGTGGTAGTGCTTTATGTAAATGAATACATTATATGTATACTCACCGCTTCCCAGCGAGTGACTGTATTCTCAGTGAGAAATATTTTGAAGTCAATCTTCACCGGTTGACGGTCCTTGCGCTCCAAGATCTTGCTGATCACCTGAAATATAGAAAAATAAAAAATATGCCATTACATGGAACTTACAAAACGTCAAAATCGTTTAGGTTCATAATGTCTAAATCCCAAAATGTCCAGAGGTTGCAAAACGTCGATATCCCAGAATGTTCCCAAATTTTGACATTCTGGTATATGGGCATTCTGGGATATGGACATTATGAACCTAAACGGTATCGTTTAGGTTCATAATGTCTAAATCCCAAAATGTCCAGAGGTTGCAAAACGTCGATATCCCAGAATGTTCCCAAATTTTGACATTCTGGTATATGGGCATTCTGGGATATGGACATTATGAACCTAAACGAAATGAAAAAATATCATAGGTTAGTAACAAATGGACAACCTTTTCGAAACGCGACCCCGGCCTGAGAAAACTCCGATAGGAAAGTCATCGTGGTTGCTTTTTTGGTCTATTTACAAACATTTACTCAATAATTAGCTTGCGTAACAAGTTGAGTGAACCGCTCATTTCCAAGTTTGTTTATCATCTAAATAATCTTGGATTTTATAGTAGCCTTTTTGGCATCGACTAAACTTTGCCTTCAGTTTATCATCAGGCGGAGTGAAGTCAAATTTAGGTGTCCTAATAAAAAAAATAATCAATCAGTAAATCTATTGACATTTGTTTATGTTTTTGTTTCTAAGTGGTGTTTTTATTGGACCTCTGTGTGGTATTAGGGTCTATCTCCGCTGCGTGACATTCAAAAATATAATATACTAGCCAACCCGGCGAACTCCGTTTCGCCACCAGATGTAAAAAATGATTTTCCCACTTATCTGTTGAAATTTTTCATGAATTTTCTTTGCTACAAACCTCACGGAGCCCAAGACCTTTCCAACGAATGCAAAACCGTGGAAATCCGTTCGTGCGTTCTGGAGTTATAGCGTCAGGAAGGAAAAGCCGACTTTTTTTTATATAATATACTAAGATGTACTTCATTCTTTACTATAAATACGGTAATGGGTGTACAATTATAAGATGAGTTACTCACCGCCTCGCGCCTCTGCTGGTGTAAAGCAGGGTGAGTTTGCGTGGGCGAAGATGGTTCCGTGATCAGACTCTCCGCGCTGCTCGCCAGGGAACTGGCACTGGCCCATAGTAGGGCGCTCAACAAGTCACCTGCAAGACATGAAAATCATTATATTGGGAATTTAGTATGTCTTGTACCTAAGGATTTCCAGTTTACAGTACAGTTAGACTGAAAAGCCGACCCCAACTGAGTTGGGAAAAGGTTTAGAGAATGATGAGGGACGTATATCTTCCAAAACGGATTCTCGTGGCTGTTCTAGGGGTGGGAGTTCTCTCGCTCACTGCCTGGGTGACCATTTTGACCTCCTCCTTCCCCTATTATGAGAAAATCAAGTCCAGGTCGATCCCCTCCCCATATATTTAAGAGAAAAATAAATATAGTTGTTTGTGTTAAATGTTTATTTTACAAAGGCCGTTCGTTCTGAAATGACATTTTGAATGGCGTATCTCCAAATCCCTCGTTTCAAAAAACCAGGTATAAACCCAGGTATAAGGTCACTTTATCCTATGAGACCTATGAAACGGGATATTCTAGTTTTTTCAAATCCAACAAAACCGTGCGGGTAGGTTATTCGTGGGGATTTCCACACAAAACAAAGGCATACTTACGGTTGTTGTCGTCGTGGGTGGGTGTGGATGGTGAAGCGGGGCTCGCAGCCCCGCCATTCACCCCTCCGGGCGGTGCTGAGCCATGAGCAGGGATATCAGGACCACCTACGGATTGATTGAAATATCATTAAATACCGTCTTACAGTGACCTTGATAAAGCATCACACAACGCGGACAATCTATTCGTAGTAATATTTGACAACATTAGAGATCTTTTACGATATAGCGGCATTCTTAAAGGTGCGTCCAGATTTGTGACATGCACAGCGGACCGGACAGAGTGACGTCAAGACAAAACATTGAATGTGGATGTAACAATTTATGGCACATTGGCAAACGAACTAGAGCTGCGCTGACACGGCCACTAGTAGATCGATGGTTTGATTTAAACTTAGCTATCGCGCAGCTGAATAAATGACGTAAAATCACTTCCGACACGGTCACGGCAAAATATTTCGTAAATGTAGACGCGGCATAACAAAGTGTGCCCCAAACCCAGAAGTGATTTTTAGGTCTGATTGTCATGTCACTCACACTTTGTTTCTCTAAGGAAAACTTTATGAGTTGACCCCAACTTAGAGTAATACTAGAAGTGGATTTCTTGCATTAGCTACCCGTTGCTGCATACAACTTTTTAAACACGATTCCTGCAGAGTTTCTCGAATATCCTAGTGACAGCCCTAGGGGTCCTAGTGACAGCCCTAGGGGTCCTAGTGACAGCCCTAGGGGTGGGAGTTGTCTCGCTCGCCACCTTGCTCACGGTGATGGTACGATGCGCGAGTGCTTGGGCAGCCGCCGCCTCCTTCTGCGAGCAAGTAATGCTCGAAAAGGAGGAGGCGGAGCGGGTCCAGAGAAGACTCCGGGCCCGCACTGCCCGCGATGAGCGGAGGCGACTCGGACGTCGGAGGTCGCAAAATGACCTCCGTCCCCCATGAGCGTGGACCTGGGGGTGACGGGTGGAGCCGCCGGTCACCCTAGCAGAAGCAGGCCACGGCGATGGCGCTAAATGCCACCCCATATCCAGGGGCTAGATGGGGACACCATGGTCCCCACATTGGGGGAAGAGGGTCATCTCGACAGATATGTCCCTGGGTCTGCCGGGGTGCGAGAGATATGCCTTGTATAATCTCACCTCCGGCAATCAAGGACCCATGGACAGCGTGCGTTTTGGTCGGTTCGAGTCCGACATAATCACCTCCATCGGTTTTGGTGGAGGTGGTATCCGTGGGGACTTTGCGCACGATAAAAAGAGAGTTTCTCGAATGGTGATAACTTTAAGGCTCTAAAAGATTACTAAGCCGTCTTTCCACGGTCCACGATGTCACGGTGTTACATACAAGTCTGAGGGTACTTACCACAGAGGCCCGGCGCCCAGGCACAGCGAAAAACACTCGGCGTCCGAAGCCGACAAAGCGGAGCGCTTGCTGCCGGCAGCGCTCAGCGATGCTCCATCACCACTGGAACAAGCAAATAATATTATGAGGAACATTGCTGGATACGTATTATCATGGATCTTGGACCTTAGGCGCAGCAGAAGCAGAAGCAGGCCTATAAGCCTTTTTAGAAGACAAAGACAAATAGCCTCAGTTGATTATGATTATATTGTATAATGATATTAGATTATGAGCAGCCATACATTTTTGACGCCCAATTATGTTGACATGTACCTAATTTGTTCAATTTATTTCAGACATTTTGTTTAGTTATTTAAGTACCTACATTACACAAAATTTTGCCTATTGTATGCCTAGAGGTGGAGAATGGAGAAACTTTATATCATTATTAACCAGAGTTGTGACATATTTGAAATACTTGTATTTAAAATACAAATACAAAATACAAAATACGTATTTTGGATTTTGTACTTAAGTACATTTTTTTACAAGTATTTTGTATTTTATTTGAAATACTATTCCAGACGTATTTTGTATTTGTAAAATGGTTAGTAAAATACAAAATACTTTTTTATTCTTAGCTTAATTTTTCTAAAGCATTCCGCGATTCAGTAAAAACAAAAAATGGCCACTAGTGTTTGAAAGTCTATGCGCAAAATGACAGATGAAACAAAATGCATATAAAACCTGACCATTAATAATAGGTACCGGTATATGAGGGAACCCTCTTGACAATCCTCAAAGTCACTGTTACGTTTTGCAGTGTTGGCAGCTATTTCATCATTTCTGTGTTGTTCGCTCGAAATGTCTTTAAAAAAATGCCAAAATAAATTGTATTTAAACAATATGCCATGTAGGCAATAAGACGTTATTTTAACTGTAAATGACAAATAAAAATACAGAAATAGAAAAATATACCTATTTATAAAAAACCGGTACGATTATGCATCCACACAAACGCAACATGTCAGATGTTCTTTTTGAAGAGCTTGTGATTTTAAAATCTTTAATAAATAAAGAAAACCAGTAACTTTACCATAAAGTATTTTATTTCAATAAAGTATTTTGAAAATACATATTTTGTATTTAGTATTTAAATACAAAAGGCAAAAGTATTTTGTATCTTGCATTTGAAATACTATATTAAAAAAGTATTTGCATTTTGTATTTAAATACTTTTCGAAAAGTATTTTGTACATCTCTGTTATTAACATCATGTTGTAACCCATTTTCAAAATAAATAATATTTGATTTGATTTGATAAGGTGGCCAGACGAGGGACACCGTGGTCCCTTCCCCTTGAATATGGAAAGAGATGGCCCCGGGTTTGCCAGGGTGCGAGGGATATGTTGGTTACTATCTCACCTCCGTAACATAACCTCCCTAACTGGTTTAGGCGGGAGGATTGTATTAACCATATGATCGCGTTTTGCCGGGTTTCGCTAACAATATATCATGCAACGCGAAAGTTTAAAATTTTTGAATATTAAGTATTCAAATGTCTGCAGATTGAAAAGGTTTATACTACAACCTTGGTGACAGTCCACGCCCTGTTACCAGTCGTTTCGAAGAACCATTTGCAAGTAACAGCAGTGACCTAATTCAAATCCTTCGAGCCGGTATCAATTGCAATATTTTTTTCAACAATTATGACAACGCACGCTACCTCTGTTTAAATGTTTAAATTTTTGTTAATCGTATTTCAATAATTGTATCTCATATTCTGTTTTACGATATGAATGATTCGAAGGTTGATTTTAAATAACTGCTAACAATATTTAATTTTAACGCTAGCCTATAACCTCTGTTAGGGTAGCCAGAACTCACTGGAAAGGTTTTGTGTTATCATTCATCAATTATTTCTCAGTCTTCTGCACTGACAGCACAGAAACTCTCTTAACCTCACCCTTTCACCCTCTCTTCTCCCCTCTACATGGTCGGCAGCACGTGTTTGCAACACGCAAACGTCCATAGACCACGGTTGACTTTTCATCTGGTCGGTCGTGTATAAAAAACCTTTTGTGTAACTAACATTTCTTCTTATCTTCATTTCTAAATATTGTTGATTGTAGATAGGTATTATGTATAATCCATAACAGTCAAATATCAGTCATATAGATAGTACCTATCGACTGAGGAAAGAGCATTGATATTCGTATCATTATCTTTCTACGATACATAATAGATAATTTAAGAGAGACATTTTCCTTAACCACGCTTCGAGAATGACGGAAAATATTTTATTACCTTCTCAGTATAGAAGGACAGTCAATCACAATCGATTGCTGGAAACAGGCCCCTCCCAATGCTGGGAGGCTTTGGCTTACTGTTTCCGGTTGCTACAGGGTTTATTTTGAGTTTTCCTTCTCTCGCAGTGATGTATGTCAATTTGGAGAGTAATAACGAAATTGATATGAGCAAGTGAGAATCGGACCCTTGTGCGAAGAATCCCGTACCCTATACAAAATTAGACCCACTTCAAATATTTATTTTATTTTGTTTTTACTATTTGTCGAGTCGAAGTCGGGTGGTATGTGTTGATACCTTTAATAAATTATTGACTTCAAAAATGACTAGCACCGGACCTCAGAAGGAGGGTTAAACCCAATAAGAGAAGACTTGCCGTCGTAGAGGGTGACATGTGAACTGATGATGGTTTTTGGTTGGTTCTTAGAAGCTTTAAGACCAAATTATATGTAATAGCAACATTACTTTTTCTAATCTCGTGAATTGGCTAAATTAATTAGCGTAAAATTGCAGCGGTGTTTGCTTTAGTTGTAAACGTCAAAATCCATCTGATGATAGCGCATGCGTGTTGCGCCGGGTTTACAAATTATGTAGAAAACTGTATTGAAGCTTTCTTGCCTTAGCTGAAGGTGGTATCGTAATGGAAAAAAGTTACATTGTGATATAGTTGGCGATTTTTTAAATTTATTATGATACCGTGCGCGCGCTTGTGCGTAAATACTGTCATTAAAGTTTTGTTTTTCACGTTTTCATTTTGACATTTCAGTATGAGAGTAAAAATATATTTATTTATAGAAAATAAACATACCCTTTCAAACTATAATACAACGCGTCGACTTGCAGATATTCACTCAATTTAGACAAATCCCCGGCCTTTTTCTCAAACATTTTATAAGGCATTCTCACAATCAACTTTCAAAATTCCGAATATTTTGAGACGACTTTTGATAGGCTATAGAACGTAACACGTCCGTATATTTCGAGATGTTTGAAACGCATTAAGATTGTAACACCAAGAAATATTACAGTTAGGTATCATTAAATGAGAGTAAATACTATTAACTAGATTAATTGATAAGTTTGTTCTTCAAGAACATGTTATCAAGTAATCTTATAAGCCTTTATGCTATAGCATCTCAAGAGGTTGTTATTCAAAACGTCCTGTCTCTCAGACCTTGGTGGAGAAGCGCTACTGTCTCCGTTGACTAGGGTGCATCGCGTGGAGGTACCAGCCAATCACCGAGGGTAGTTATGTCGGACTCGGAACCGCCTAAAACCACACGTGGTCAGTTAAAATTACCCAGACATAAGGTGGCGCATAAAACAGTTAACATTTATCTCGTACCTGGGTATCTACAGTTTTAAGATAGCCCCATCGTTCCCCGGTAAAACAAATGGCAATTCGTAGACAGTTGGAACGCACAATGGCCCAAAAAGGGAGCATGTACAAACACATGTACTCGGCGCCATCTAGCGACAGAAAGAGTAAATACTACGTCACTCCGGATCCTGCATCGCGAAAGTGAAGTTCGCGCTGGTACGATATACGCACGACAACCGTTGGACCACGGCCCGCCAGGCGTGATCACCTTGCCTGATCGGAGGATCCTATACAACATATTTGACAGGCGTGTACGAATGTCAATCCCATATATTGATCAATCTATTCTATTCCATTCTACAAAAAGATTGCTATTTCTCTAGGCCCCAGATCTGCTTCTGTTGGCGTAATATACCGCCGTACTTGTCACTTTAAGGCCTACCCGCTTATATGCTGTCCACTGTACCCTCTGCTAGGAAGGCTTCTGAGAGCCTCCCCTAGAAACTCACCTAGGATTGACCGTCATATATTCTGACACTAAGCCGTGAAAGAAACGGACCCTTGCACGTGTGGAGTGTTTTGATGATTATGATTGGTGAATTCAACTATACCTAATGTTTAATAAAAATATAGGTAGCTATGTGGAAAAACACTATCCAATTGTTTCATTTTGATAGCAGTGTTTACGTACGTCTTTGCTCAAACGATAAGATTTGATAATATGGCTGTGCTGACAGATAAGGTTTCAGACCTGACTGCATATGTTAGATTAGGTATACAATACCTATTTAGGAGTATACATAACACAAAAGTAGGGTGTTGGTTCCCGTAGAGTATACCAGCGAACAAATAATGCTCGAAAAGTAGACGGCTGGGCGTTTTCCGGAGAAGACTTCGGACCCGCACAGGTCACAGAATAACCTCCGTCTTCCATGAGCGCGGGCCTGGGGTGATGGGTGGAGTCACCTGTCACCCTATCAGAAGCAGGCCGCGGTGGCGGCGTAAAATGCGTCACTTCACACCCGGGCGCTAGACGAGGACATCCTGGTCCCTACACCCGAAGGGGGTCATCACGAAAGAGAGGGCCCCGGGTCTGCAGTGGTGCGAGGGATATGTTCGCTACTATCTTAACTACGGCAACTAAAGACCCAAAGACGGTGTGCGTTTTGGTCGTATCGTGTTCAACATAACCTCCCTCACCTACTCCGGTAGGATTGGTATCCGTGCGGATTTCGCGGACGAAAAAGAAAGTACAGTGCTACAATAATGGCGGCCTCTGGCGAGTAGAACGACGATAGAATATTCCAGAACACACACACACATGTGATCTGTCCACATATGCACACTACGTCATTAATTTGAAGTTTATTTTGACGGTGTCAAAACAAAACGCGAACCTCGTAAACTCAAGGTGAAGGTCAATTTCAAATAACAAAGCATGTGTTTCCAAATATAGTTAATAAATAATTTATGCTTCTATAAAACCTTGGTTGTCAAATAAATTTAGCAAAAATAACCTTCAATGTTTATGCAGGTCAAGAGTTTTTGAGTGTTCCTGTTTTCTAGCAGATTCGACTTCCGTGTGATGACTTCAATGAGTTGAATATTCAAAGCCATTGTCGCACAAGAAGCGTCGATAGCTTAGTGATGAAGGAGGCGGCCTTACGGTCGAGAGGTTCTGGATTTTAAAGCTATTGAGCTTAGCTGGTGGTGTTAGATGGACATTAGTAATTTCGGTTGCTAATATTATCTTCAATAAAAAAAATAGATTTTTTATATGTAGCAATTATGTTTAACGGAGGTAGGACAGTCCAACTGAGGAAGTACCTCCGACCTACAGAATACCGCGGCTAATAAAACCTTGAGTGGTTTCCGGCGGTGAGTAGGGTTAGTCAGATCTCACTGAAGAGACAGGAGATTTTGTGTTGTCCCTGGAAAGACCCAGAAACTTTGTTGTGTCTTCTGAAGTCACAGCACAGAAACTCTCCTAACTTTCACCCTTTGTATGTATGTGGTTTTTCTAAGTCACAACAATATATGGTTCTTCAAGAAGGGCGAAATACGAAGATTTTTACAAGGTTGATAGCACGAATGTAACGCCTCTGGTGGTGCAAACGTCCATAGGCCACGGTGACCACTCTCCTTCAGGTGAGCCATGATTATTAAAATTTAACATATGATGGGAGCCTTCTAGAAAACCTAGTCGGTTTCAAACTTAAATATTTTGCCTAATTTCCTCCGAAAGTGAGGCAGCTTCGATACCAAAACAACCTATGTACTATACATAGCAGGTGTATTTTAGTTTAAACTGTGATGTTTGTTGATAAATAGAACTAACGAGACACTTGTGCCAAAGTTTATTGACATTGATCCAGTAGTTTCGGAGTGAGATGTAAATAAACACACTAACACTTTTCATGTCTATCGCGTCTTTCAGGTTGGCACGTCAATTTGAGTACACCTCACCTGATGTTAAGCTGAAGGCAAAGTCTCATGAAAGAGGGTCACCATTGCAAACACGTACAGTGCTACAATGGTGGCGCTCAGTTTGACGGTCTCATCAGATGCTTTTTCACGCCCTGCTTAAAGGACCCGGGACTGTCGGAAGAGGGAAACACGTGGTAAGGAATTCCAAGACTTAATGGTGCTGCAGAGGAAAGACTCGCCGAAACACTTGGTTTTTGATTCAGTATAATTGATTGATTAGTTAATTATTTAATGTATTTTGTACCTCAGGCATGCAGGAACAAGCATGGATTCTGCAGATTTTTCATAGAGTACAGTTTGAGTTTAGCATTATGTTTGTAATTGTGAAAAGTAACTTACCGGTACAATTTAACCATGTTGAACGAGGAAAAATTAAGTACTTCAAATAAATAATAATAATAAACTAAGTATTTTATAATAAATATATCACATTTACTGGAATGTTATCACTTAAATTAATAATAAAATTATAAACAAAAAAAGCTAAGGTTCTAAAAGGCGATTTTTCAATGGCAACTTTTTGAAAAATATCCTAATGCTGTATACCGTATACAGCATATTATAATTTATTTCTGTGTATTAATTAAATTTGGTTTTATTATTGAGACATCAGTTCCGTTTGGAATTAAGAGAGCGACTGATAGAAATTTATAAACCGAACGCGGCGGGGGCTTGCCAACTTTAAAAATAGAACTAGTGTTGTGGTCTAAAAAAAGAAACATTTTGCGAGTCTTTCCAACTGACGTCAGGAATGCTTTCACGTTTAAATACACAAGACTTTTAATGATGTGTTTCTACATTTATTATATTTGCTAATTCCGATAGTATTATTTCGTTTATATATCCATATATCTCAAAATTATACACATATGTGAGAGTCACTGCGGTAGCCTAGTGGTATGGGTAATGGTCTTCTCAGACGAGGTTCTCGGGTTCGATACCAGCTTTTACCATGGCGCATACCAATGACTTCGATGCTTTTCGTAGTTATATGTGTATTTATCGCAGGTTTATAAGTGCCCGGTTAATGGCAATAGGCTCGCCACCTGTTACATTGGGACCTAAACATAATCTGGCGAAATGCGGGTGCTAGCACCTCTGCCACCCCTTCGGGGATATAGGCGTGAGTTTATGTTATGTGTGAGTCACCTGTTGGGCGCCATAATTACCGAATGCTTTTTGTCTAGCTTATTGGGAAAGATATGACTGTATTGTTGTATGTGACTATATTGTTCTTCACATACAACTTATTTATATTTGGATAGAAATAACAAACACACAATCTGCAAATAACAGTTCAAAACCATAATTTTAATTCTAACGATCAATAAAAACGTCTTAACGAGTCTAGAGCAAATTTATAATCAAATAAATGTAAGTACGCCGACATAAATACAAGATACTTGGCCACTTTCGCTATTAGTGATATCAGGAAAATCGTAGCGGTGAACTATATCTATACAAAACATAAACATATGCTCATAACACTGTAAACATGGTCATGTTAGTTATTACATATATTTACGTATATGTTTGATAGTCCTTGTCATTCTCCGATAGCGTTAGTGCGAATATTGAAATGTAACCAGAAAGCACTATCCATGGTAAAAGTTACAAATTTACATACATATGCCTGTAATCCCCGAAGGGGAGGGTAGAGGTGTATTAAACACCCACATTTCGCCAACTGGTCCCACGTAATAGAGGAGCCTATAGCCGAAAATCGAGCACTTTGAAAAAGAGTTGGTATGCCGAAAATAAAACCCTAACCGAACATGTAGCAGATAAATAAATTTAGAAATAAATAATTGACCTGATTCTTGACTATGTGGTGTAAATCGCAAGGAAATTAGTTACGTGCTTAGCCGCACAAGCCCTACCAATTAACGTCTTGGAGAGTATCAGACGAGTTACAAATTTGGAGTCCTATAAACTGCCAGAACTGGTCTAACTACAATACTTTGATAGCACCAATAGGTTGTGGAATTCAGATGGCAGTCGCTACACGAAATATCGAAGTTGAGCCACAACCGCCATTAGTTAAGCGGACCCCCTGACTCCAGGGTGAGATTATTTTTACGACTTTATTCCGAGGCCCAGTAGATATTCGGACTGCTAGTAACTTTCTGCTAGTTCTAATTATGTACAAATAATGAAGGCCATGGATGATATCGGACTGGACGCCATCAAAATAATTTCCCTCCGGGGTAGGCGAATGAACACCCACATTTCACCACTCATTATATTTGGTTCCACATGGCTTATTGCTCTATTCCGGACACCATTTTTGACTCGGGTTATGTACCTGAGGCTGTATAATTTTGTCTGATATTAACCAGTCATAATCGCCTTGTTCGATACCGCAAAGAAAGAGTTGTGATGGTCCAAACTCTAATTAGGAACCACGCGGAGGTAATGTAAGTGAGTAATGGCAAAGAAATGAGACAGCTGCAAACAAAACAATTACTAAAATCACAAGAAGTCTGAAGACAAGACATGTTTACGCAGACATACAAGTTTTAGATGATTGATTGATCTAAGAGCTCTTTCTTGGCTCGTGTGCCAATTCTCAAAGAAAGTACCTATAACAACAGTTACCATTTGAGATAATAGCATCAAATACCTTCTCTGTAATATGGCAACGTTTCAAAAATATTTTGTTATGACGGTAGTACGATAAAAAGGAACTTAAATGAAGCGAATGACACAGATGAGTCATAATGACGGATATTTTTGGCGTGTAGAATAATAAGTACTGACAAAGTGTCATGGCCGCTCCAAACGGTCGCCGCGCGCCTCCTGGATAAGATAACAAGATTGCAATAGGATAAATTGATTGATTGGAAGCTAGATCATCGAAAACTGCCAGTATGATAAGCTGCGTTGTGAATTGCCACAAAATGTCTGCTATTCGAAGTAACTACCAATCCGTATCTATTTACTCATTAAGTATAAAGAACGGAAGCATATTTAAAAATATTATAATGAAACAGATATCATATATAACTAGCAGACGGCACCGTTTATCAAAAACATAGCAGAAACCAAAATACCACGGCACCGGTTCATCACTTTTTAACTGTAAATAAAAAACAAAGCGACACGTGATTAGCTTTGGCGCGTAAATTGTTTACTTTTATTTTTAAATCTAGCCGGGCGTGAGGATCGCCTGTTTCAGCCGGTACGGCATAGTTGCCAAAAAAAACGCGCTAAGGCGGAGTGCGGACAGCCGTCCGGTTAACCGCAATCAAAAATAAATACGCAAAAGTATTTTTTATTCGCACTGTGATGCGGCTGCCGCCCAACCGCTCCGGTCGCTCGGAGCGCTGCGGCCCGACTGACGGCTATCCGGACGGTCGCTGTACGCACTACGCGGATGCACTGCGGTTTGCTAGTTTACGGTTGCTCGCCATTGAAGCTAGCTAGCCACCACCCGGTTAACCGCAACTGCAACCGCAACCAACCTGCAAGCCGGACGGCTGTTCGCACTCCGGCTAACCGGACAATGCGTATGAGGCCTAAGTCAATGCAATGAGATTTTATGAACAAATTCCTGCGTGCCGTTCCAAATTCGAAATAGGTGTGATTTAAATACTGTCACCAATATAAAAAAAAAACAGGTTTATACGCAAAATATCTTCTACGTTGCCGCCAAAACTTTTGGGTAAATTTTGTACAGGGATAGGTTAGGTCAAGGTCTTGTGACCAGGTATGTTTAGTAGCGATAACCGACAGCCAAACACGTCCTTGAGTGAAGACAGCGAGAAAGCAAACGGAAGGTAGGACGCCCCCTAGCCAGATGGACCGATGACGGCCTGAAAAAGGTGGCTGGGATAGATTCGATGATCAGAGGATCCCGA
Organism: Pelosia muscerda; assembly: GCA_963691645.1. NCBI lineage: Eukaryota > Metazoa > Arthropoda > Insecta > Lepidoptera > Erebidae > Pelosia > Pelosia muscerda. Next base: position 2,372,144 of record OY829126.1, on the reverse strand, counting down.
ACAACAGTGCACATTGAGGAATGCCTATGTCCTTGGGTGAATGGTGGCTTCCCCCTCCCCCAATATATATTTTCTTGTAATGAATTTCCGTCATATAACGCTTACTTCTATATCGTAACCGTATTTATATTTTCTTTTATTTGCAATGTTTTTCTTGTATCTAAGCCATCGTTGGCGTGTTGCCTCGAAACGTTTTAATGGAGAAAAACATCACGCCTCAATACATAGTTATATAGATATAATTGTAACAGCAAATGCGCAGTTGAATTTCTTAGAAGAGCTATTATGAAACATTATTACCATGCAAGCCGAGGTCGTCCTCTCACGAGGTATATACAAAACGATTTGTATTATTGAAGAAACGACAGTTCAGAAGCTGTGGCAAAAGATGATTCCAGCGATTCGGCGCATGGAATTTTGAACCTTTTACCGTAACCCGGATAAATAGCATACCTTATTTTAGACTATTCTTTGACTGCATAAGCTTGGCGAATTGGAAAAAAAAATATCCGATTCGCTTGACGAATCAACAACTTTCAGCCTTGACCAAACAAGACTAAATCTATACTTAATAAACATCAGAACATCTTCACAAACTTCCACATATCTAATATTAGTAGGTTTGTAATATTATTTGCTTCGAGATTTCAATACCTTCGATATTACGTATTGACCTAAACATTGGCTGAATGGCATGTTACCATTGCCATACAATTGTGTGTGAGAAAAACATCACGCCTCAATACATAGTTATATAGATATAATTGTAACAGCAAATGCGTAGTTGAATTTCTTAGAAGAGCTATTATGAAACATTATTACCATGCAAGCCGAGGTCGTTCTCTAACAAAGTATATACAAAACGATTTGTATTATTGAAGAAACAACAGGTCAGAAGCGGTCAAAAGATTTTTCCAGCGATTCGGCGCATGGAATTTTGATCCTTTTACCGTAACCCGGATAAATAGCATACCTTATTTTAGATTCTTTGACTGCATAAGCTTGGCGAATTGGAAAAAAAAATATCCGATTCGCTTGACGAATCAACAACTTTCAGCCTTGACCAAACAAGACTAAATCTATACTTAATAAACATCAGAACATCTTCACAAACTTCCACATATCTAATATTAGTAGGTTTGTAATATTATTTGCTTTGAGATTTCAATACTTTCGATATTACGTATTGGCCTAAACATTGGCTGAATGGCATGTTACCATTGCCATACAATTGTGTCCTTTTTATAAATAGAACGACAGCGGACAGCGACAGCTATCACAATATTGACAGCTGTCACTTGCGAGAACGCGGGAAAAGTAGCTTTCATGGAAAAAAAGGTTGGTTAATAAAATAAAATGGGTTATATTGTTATCATCTCTTTTATGAATACTATACTGGATTATCTTGGTTCTCTGCGAGAAGCAGGAATAGGGGTAATGTTCAGAAAGTATTATTAAATCGAAGATTTATTCAGATGATAAACAAGCTTGGTAATAAACTGATCACCCAACTTGGTATTCAAGCAAATTATTGTATCTCAACTAAAAAATGTTTGTAATAGACCAAAATAAAAAAGAAAAGGCCGCTGCGTTTAGCGTTTAGGTTAAGAGAGTTTCTGAGGCGTCAGTGCAGAAGACAAAACAGGATTTCAAACCACCACATGGCAGTGTCAAATTAAACCCGCTGTTACCATTGGCAACACCAAAATTCTCCAGTGAGGGTACCCTACTCACCGCCGGGACCACAACACAAGGCTATTGTTAGCTGCGGTATTCTGTGGGGTGGAGGTATGACCCCAGTAGGATTGCTCTAAAATGTTCTAGAACTCGGTCTAAATCTGTAAATACCTAAATTCTTATCAGTTGTTCGACTTTCGAGTGCTCTCAATTCGTTACGAACGTGTCGTCATACCTACTTATCTAAAAGTACCAACTATCATAAATCTGTATACCGTACAAGCGTGAATTTATACTTTACTAGCTGACCCGGCAAACTTTGTTTGCCTTATAAATTTTAAGAGTGGACAACCCTTATCACTAAGGGGTATGAAAAATAGATGTTGACCGATTTTCAGACCTACTCAATATGCTCACAAAATTTCATGAGAATCGGTTAAGCCGTTTCGGAGGAGTATGGCAACGAACATTGTGACACGAGAATTTTATATATAAGATTTTAATGACATTAAGAGTCGTCTGGTGACGGAGAAATAATACTTATAACTTGGTTCATTAAAGAAAGGTTTTATAAATGCCGGACGTTATCACTTCCTCTCGCTCGCACACTAGTACTGTCTATACTCACTCACGCGCGTACCGTCAACACAAAAAAAATATTGATTTTTATTTTCTTCCACGCTCTGTGCTCTTGATGCGATGCATAAAAAAAAGGATTCTTAAATGTCGGCTTGTACTTGCGTTGACAGATAATACACCTAGAACACAAAATTTCATTTTTTTTTCAGTTAAAAAAAAATATAAACAAGACCGTTGTTCATAATAATGTTAGTTCTTTATTTTCACCAACATCATGATCTTCCATGATCCTCCTTATAGAATGTGATATACGTTCCTTTTTCAGGATGAAAGGACTTAATGTGCGTTTAAAAGGACTCTATGTGTAAAAGTAGGTACTGTTTCCGATGAAAACAAAAATAGATGCCGTCACGTGTCGCCGGTGAAGCCGCCGGCCGCAGCTAGTTAGAAATTATTACGACCCGGTCTTGCTTTTATTATTTTTCAAATGAAAAAAAAATATTTGAAATTTTATATGCTAGCTGTACTATATGTCAACGCAAGTACAAACCTTTCTTTAATGCACCAGCTTATACCACCTCATTTCATTCGAAGCGACTAACGGAAAACGCAGACGATATCACTGCGAGAGAAGGAAAACTGGAAATCAAACCCTGTACCAACCCGTTTGGCCAGCGTGGCTTCAGTAGGCCAAAGTAAACCTACATTTTGAGAGGTATATGTTATAATAATAATAATAATAAATCCATTTATTGCACGAAACATGGTTAGTTATAAAGGTGTTAAATTATTATCATGGTGTACAGCATGTCTCACAGAAATTTCCGCATGCAACATTGTCTATAAAATTTATAAATTTAATTTAAAACTAGCGGCTGTGACAATTATTGTGGCCAAGGAATTGATTTAAATATAAAAATTAAGGCAAACATGTCAAAAGCTAAAATGAGTCAAAATCAAAATGTCGAATTTATATTGAGACATAGATATTAAATAAACATGAAAATTTAAGCAAACAACATGTCAAAGTTAATATAAGTCAAAATCGAGATGTCAAAATTACAAAATATGTCATAAATGTTAGGAGCAGTCAACAAGATTAAATTATCGTAGCAAGCAATAGTACAATCATAATAAGCTAAATATTTCAAAGTCAAATAAATTATCAATTACAACATGTGAAACAATGCTTCCCAATCAATGCGCACCGAAACGGCAAGAACTGCCCTTCAAGAAATCTGCAGTGTCGTAAAAGCTTTGCTCAAGTAACCACTCCCGTAATGCGCGTAGAAATTTTGAGCGGGATAGTTCCGCCATTCCCTTGGGTAAGGAGTTGAAAATTAGTGGTGCCATGTAGACACAGTTATTCCTGAACAGTTCCAACTTGGGTACAGGCATTTTTTTTGGGAGGTGCGTTACCTGTCGCTTTCCCATGTTTTCGTTATTCTCGAATAGATGGTCATGGAGTTTTACAAATTTAGCGACTTCGTAAATGTATATGCTTGGAACCGTTAACAGATTTTCAGATTTGAATACTGGTCTACAGGATTCCGACCATTTTAGGTTAAACAATGCGCGAATACATTTTTTCTGAGCTATAAAAACTCTTGTGAGTTCAGATGAGTTACCCCAGATGACTATCCCGTATCGTATTATGGAGCAGACGTAAGAGTGGTAAACCATAATGGCAGTTTGCCTGCTTGTTACATCTCTGACCTTTCGTAGAGCGAAAACAAATTTATTTATTTTTGTGCATACATTGTCAATATGTTCCTTCCAAGCAAAATGTGCGTCTAATGTTATACCTAAGAATGTTGTACTTGGTACCTGCTGGACTTTTGTGTCGTTATGACTGATGTTTATTTTTTTACTTTTGTAAGTTTTAAATTGGATCAGTTTCGTTTTGTCAAGATTTATCTGCAATTTATTTACATTCAGCCATTTGATTATATCGTCTAAGGTTTTGTTTATTTCATCCTCATAACTATTTATATTCCTACAGTCCAAAATAATTGTTGTGTCGTCCGCAAACAAGACACACTCTTTGGAAATGGCACATGGAAGGTCATTTATGTATAAGAGGAATAATAAAGGTCCTAAAATACTTCCCTGAGGAACACCAAAATCGTTAACTTTAGGTTCCGAATCAAAGATGTCAACATTGTTACTATTACTGTCATATTTAGTTATTCTAGTAAACTGTTTTCTGTTATCTAAGTATGATACGAACCATGATAGTGCATTTCCCCTTATTCCATATTTATTTAATTTTGAGATAAGTATTGAGTGTCTGACAAAATCAAACGCTTTGCTAAGGTCTAACAATAAAGCGGATGTGGGAATCTTTGAGTTTAAGTTGGTAAGAAGAGACTTCACCAGGGTAAAAGCCGCCAACTGCGTTGATTTACATTTCCTAAATCCGTACTGTTCATGTGCCAAAATATCATATTTATCTATGAAACATAGTACTCTTTTATACATGGCTCTCTCAAAGATTTTTGACAGTACAGGTGTAAGAGAAATTGGTCTATAGTTGTTCCGTTCTGATTTGGATCCTTTTTTGTATAATGGTTTAACTATAGATAGCTTCAGCCTCTCAGGAAAACAACCCTGCTCAAAAGATAGGTTTATTATGTAAGCCAGAGGTTCTGCTATGAATTGTGCAATACCCTTTAGGAGGCTAGTGCTGATGTTGTCGTACCCTGAAGACTTTGAGTTCTTTAATGATTTTATTATGTTAAAGACTTCATTAGGAGTTGTGGGTTCCAAAAATACACTAGAACTATTTGTCTTCACAAGGCAATCGGCCCGGACTGATCCATCGTTAATGCTGGTACCCCTCACAGTATCTATGAAGAAACTATTAAATGCATTGGCAATTTCGGGTCCAGATGTAATCATGTTACCATTGTCCATAACACCATCAAAGTGCCTTCCAGGTCCAACACTACCCACACAGCGCCTAACAATATCCCAGGTGGCTTTACCTTTATTGTTAGAATTTGATATATGTGTGTTATTACACAAAGATTGCATGTTATTGACACATTTCCTCAGTACTCTAGAGTATATTTCGTATTTGGTTTTGTTTGCAGGATTTTTTGTCAAATAATATTTGTATCGAAGCAAGCGTCTGGTTCTAGAACTAGTTTTTAGGCCCTTTGTAATCCACTTTGGTTTCCCTGCTACATGACTGATTTTTATTTTTTTAACGGGAAAGCAAAGTTTATAAAACAGGGTCAGGCTATCATGAAACATGTCAAAAGCATCCTCCGTACCTGATATATTATAAATTTCAGAAAAAGTAGGAGTTAAGTAGTTGGAAGTCTTCCAATGCACTCAATGAACCTATCAACATTACTTTTACTGAGATCGTTAATTGTTATATAATGATACCTAGCTACAGTCTCCTTCTGGTAATGTTCAAATTCAATAGCCTGAGCTGTGTTGTGATCTGACAGATAATAATTATATATCTTTCCTTTTGCTGTAGGAATGTTACTAATGATGTTATCAATGCATCTATTCAGCCTAGTTGGTTCCCTTATATGACACTCCATGCCATAATTTGAAACTAGCTCCAAGAATTGAGTACCTATTGTGTTTGTCTGTAATATGTCAATGTTAAAATCCCCACCAATTACTATTTTATGTTTTTTATGAACAAGCTTGTTTAAAATATAATTAAATTTGTCAAAAAAAAATTGTATGTCAGAGTCAGGAGTTCTGTAAAAACATAATATTATTAATTTTAGTTGGTCAATTTCTACTCCACAGATTTCAAAGTGATTTTCAATACTAAGATCATTTACTTCTCTCAATTCTACACCCTGAAAATCGTTTCTTAACAGAATGCAAGTGCCACCTCTACGCTTAGTCTGCCGGCAGTAACTAGCGCACATATGCATATTATGTATATTAAGCAATTGCTCCTCACCTCTCAATATAAAGTGCTCACTTAAACATACAGCGACGACACCAGCATTTGCCTCATACAACTCATTTAACACCAATTCAAGTTTTTCCATTTTGGACAAGACTCCAGCAATGTTTTGGTGCAATATGTGATATCTACCTATGTTATAGCTCTGATTGTGTGCCTTATTATTTTTGGAAACGAAAGAACTGGTCTTTAACCTTATGTACTGGAGATTCCAGAGGCACGACATCACATGATTTAGATACCACTGGAAAGTAGTAAGGTATTGTGCCCTTATGGGGCTTCAACTGCAATGAGCTTGCTGTAGTCATGTCATTTGTGGGAATATACTGCTTATCACATGATTTTGATACTACTGGAAAGTAGTAAGGTATTGTGCCCTTATGGGGCTTCAACTGCAGTGAGCTCGCTGCAGTCACGTCGTTTGTTAGAATGTACTGCTTCAGGCCGTCAAAAATAACACCCATTCCATGGTTGTTCAGCATTCCAGTGCGCTTGTGGAACATTGTATCATCATAACTAAGATTTAAGTTAGAGTCATAGAACATAGCATATCTGTGGGTACATATATCACGGTACAATAAATTACTAAAAATCTCTATTCTCGAGTTATACATTATACTATGGTCATTAAATTTGTAAGTAGGCAAACACAATATTATATTAGTGTGTTTCATTTTGGTTACAATGTTACGAATTTTGACAACTAGTTCGTAGTAGTTGACAGTTGACTCGAAGTCTTTGCCACCAACAAAAATCATACAATAATCGTTTTTTGTGTAGTTTAGTAGTTTTTGTTCCAAGTTATTGAATAACTGGCAAATCCCACAGTTTGTTAATATATAGTGACAAATATCGTAACATGAGAAGGTATCCAGAGCTGTAGATAATATATTGTTAGTATTGTTACTACTAATGATACAGAGTTTATTTCGTAGCAGTGGCTTGGGAATCCCAGTAGTAGTAGCGCGTTTGTGTGCATCGGTGTGCTGTTGTCCGTCGATGGTATCCGTACAAAGTTTGTGTCGTCGTCGCAACGGCAGCTTAATCGAACCAGTGGCGCCATCGGCAGAGCATTCAGCAGTGTTTTCTGTTGACATCTCGTTCAACGTTAGTCCCAAGTCAGTGCAGCTTGTGTTCATGTCATTCTCAAAAGACAAAGATAAGCCGATTCTCTTTGTTTTTGAACCTAGTTTTCTAGGCGTGGATCTTATCTTCTTATGTGTACCCGAGCAAATTTTTTGAAGGTGGATGGACTTATTAGTAAGTTTATTTAGGGCAGTTTTCAGTTCCATGTTTTCCTCATTCAAATGAACTATTTCCAAATGCGCACTGTCAAGTTCGCTTTTCAGCTTCAGTAATTCTCTTCGAAGATCTTCCTTATCACTGTCATATCCTGTAGATAAGTCTGGTAAGCTATTTCTTCTGTATTCAGAATTAGTTGACCCAAAGGAAAGTTCAAGTGAGTCACACGCTATCGTATTGTGTTTGCGCACTGTTACGTTTTCGTCTCCCATAGTTATTTCGATTATTATCTATAATATCTATCTCAATAATATATTTTATTAATCTGGTATAATTATTCTCAAATGATGTCAATATATCTTATTTAATTGTGTTGTAGTTGATCAGTAGTGGTCGCTTTTATATTATGTCGTTATCGTCAATTTCGTACTAATCGTGTCGTGTCGCATATAAATATAAAAGCGCCTAATTCGTTCGTCTTTCTTTATGGTTATGTACTTTTTAGGTCTATAGTGTTACCGTGCCTTTTCGTAATTTGGGTCTTTCTTGTTGCTTGAAAAAATTTTATCATTTGAATATAACGAATTTAGATTGATTATATTTAGTATGAATTTAGCTTATTTTCACTTTTTTCCACAGGATTATATTCAAAAGCTTAAGGCAAAATATTATTCACTGTTTTAAATACATATTACACTGTTTTAAATACACTTTTAGTTACTTCCCGTAACTGTACTGATTGTTTTACTTCACTTCGAAATTATTGAATTCTCTGATTATAGGTCACTGTTATCACTTCTGTACATTTGTCGGGCGTATTACTAGTCAATTAGCACTTTCTTTTTATGAAAAAACAAATCTATTTATATTTTCTAAAATTTTAAATACGGAGCCGATGTTTACTATGTAGCAACGGTGTTGCCAATCCTTATTGATTGATTGAAGAGCGGTCCATGTACAGCGTGCTAGGCTGAACAATTTGAAACTGAAATTGTTTATGTTATGTTACTACACAACTCTTAGAAGCTACTGGATAATAGATCTACTTATCAATGTTATTACAGGCTACTACTTGAATAAGTATATTTATCACTACATAGCATAAAACAAAGTCGATTTCTCTGTCCCTATATCCCTAATCGCTATGTACGCTTAAATCTTTAAAATTACGTAACGGATTTTGATGCGGTTTTTTTTAATAGATAGAGTGATTGAAGAGGAAGGTTTATATGTATATAACATCATGCTACAACTAACTGGTGCGGAGCATAAGTGAAAAATGTTGCAAAAACGGGGTGACGCAGACGAAGTTGTGCGGGTCAGCTAGTTATTTATATAACAAAGTAAGACTTATCATATCTTAGTATTCAGCCTGAAGAGTGACGTCATAGTACTCGTGCTACATAGCCGCCATCTTGTATGTTTATTTATAGATTACTTTTACTGTCGTATGCATAGTCTTTCTAGAATGAAAGACAGGTTGTTATCGCTCATAATAATATTATTGTCTATTGTTTTAAATTTAAATATCCTAGGACAATTTACACAACGTCATCTAGACCCGTGGTAAGCATAGCTTAACTAGCTTGTGTTACGGGTTCTAGAATTCGAATAAACATATAACCTACATAGATATTTTTTTTTGTAAATACATATTATACATAGAAACACCCACACCAATGCAGATATTCGGGAATCGAACCCGCGCCTCCTGCGTAGCAGTCGCGTTCACTACCGCCACGCCACGGAGGTCGTCAAATTATTATTCCTGGTCCGCAGTATCCTAGTGTAACGCGGTAAATTACGTTGGGTAACCCATCGTGGCTTCTAACGTTCTTGGAGTGTGGAAGCAAAAAGATTCGTGGAGGACATCGAGGGAAGGGATAGGCAGACAGGTGAGCCGAATCCTACCTGGGGCTCTAGCCAAAATGCATTCGTTCCGAATCTACATTCGTCATCGCTTTGAAAATGTATGGGAGTGACATTTGTTGTCGAATGTCATTTGATCCGATTCCGACAACAAATGTCACTCCCATACATTTTCAGAGCGATGACGAATGTAGATTCGGAATGAATGCATTTTGGCTAGAGCTCCTGGTGTATAGGCTGGCTATCGCCACTCAAAGATGCAATACAACCAGCGTGATGGGCACTTTCACAACGGGTACTGGGCAAAGTGACATTCTATTAGCGAAAACGCCAGAGCAATTAAAGCAAAGTATGGGATTGACATAAATCTGTAATATGATTACAAATCACTACATAGTATAAAACAAATTCGTGTTTTCTGTCCCTGTGTCACTTTGTATGCTTAAATCTTTAAAACTACGCAACGGATTTTAATGTAGTTTTGTTTAATAGATAGGGTGATTGAAGAGGAAGGTTTATATGTATATAACATCATGTTGCAACCAACTGGTGCGAATCAGAAGTGAAAAATATTGCAAAAACAAGGTGACGCAGACGAAGATGCGCGGGTTAGCTAGTATTATATAAAATATGAATATCTTGCGACTCGAATTTTTTTAATTCACATTATTTTTATTGTTAAAACTCCGCAGTGACAAGTAATCTATAGATAGGAAATTGAAATCGGTTCGCTTCGACGCGATTCCATCAATGGAATGTCATTTTGTCCAAGGCCTCAGGTTTGAAAGCACATTTTTTTTTTCTAAAAAGACGAGCATCAAATAAAGACAATTATAATAAATTTAAAATTATTTTAGAATTATATTTTGCTTCTACAGCCAATTAATTCTGATTGGACACAAAGCTGCATTTTGGAAGACATTTTATCTGACCTATGAGTTTCGAGTTGATGGCGATTTCTGTCTTTTCTAGTACTGAAAACTAGAATGGTCCGATAGAGTTTTTGATCCCCACATTAAATAGAATCGATTGGCATAAAAAAAAATCTGAACTTTTTGCATTTTTTTTGCGAACTGTAAGTTTTTTACAAAATCTGTGAATGCAGTTCAAAATGTCCCAAAAAGTTAGGGAAGGTCTTTTAAGAACGTTTTGCTGTAACTGCAACAGTTAAGGTAATTGCCCTTACTGCCCCGTTTCATAACCCACACCCCTACACCCTGTATATTGGGAGAGGGAGGAAGGGGTTCTGTTGGATTTCGCGAGAACAGCCCTAACCCTTATTCGATTTCTACGACAGCACATGGGAAGAGATAGGGTGGTCCCGCTCCGAACGCAAGCCATTAAGTTTAGCTGGAGGGGTTAGAAGGAATATTAGTAATTCTGGCTACTAATTCTTTAAAAAATAACATAATATTTCATATCTAAAGTACATCACTCTGTGGTTGAAAAATGCATATTTGCAATTCTTCGAAACCCGAGTACCGCGGGAAATGAAGACTATATTAAAATAACAAGTTGTTTTGACTACCTGTGAGCCATCGTCACAGATAATAAATGGATATCTTGATATACGTTTAATAAAAGTGTTGATCATACATTATAAATGCATTTTTACTTCGAGCTGAATCACGCCTCGCAAAAGGTTGACAAAAGGGCCTGCCGTAATGAAAGACGACTCCTATTTTATGAACTGGACCAATTGAGAATTGGACATTGTGAGAATTGGACGTTGTGAGAATTGGACAATTTGCGTATTGGACGTTGTGAGAATTGGACAATTTGCGAATTGGACGTTGTGAGAATTGGACAATTTGAGCCCGCTGGACATTTTGCGAATTGGAAATAATGCGACTAAAGGTTTTAATGATTCGATGAGATGCGGAATTTAAACATCAAGTACTTAAATGTCCGACTAAAGGTTTTAATGATTCGATGAGATGCGGAATTTAAACATCAAGTACTTACATGCCCTATAACAAACTATTTTTTTCGAAGTAATTTTCATAGAATTTTTATAGCACTTAGAGGGAAGACAAACACGGGGCCCACCTTATGGAAAGTAGTTACCGCGGCCAATGGTAACACCAGGGGCGTCACTTTCGTGCTGCCGACCATATAGAGGGGAGGGAAGAAAGGGAAGGAGGAAGGGGAGAAGGGGAGGAAGGGGAGAAGGTTGTCTCTGTTTTGTCAGTGCAGAAGACAAAGAAGGGTTTCTTGGTCATTCCACTGACAACAGAAAACCTTTCCAGTAAGCTCTGACTACCCTACTCACATCTGTAAACACAACACAAGGTGATTATTAGCCGCGGTATTCTGTAGGGCGAAAGTACTTCCCCAGTTCTGCTCAATTAGAACGGGATATACCTTCATGTCCTACCTCCGTAGAAATTTAATATTACTAGCGTAAATAGAGCCACATACTCTTTCATTACCGCGTAACCGACTACTTTCTCTTTTTCTGTTGATACGACGGCATTTTTGAGTTGCCATCTCGTTGTGTAGTAATTTGTTTCATGGCAGCGCGCGCCGCTACTCGCAAAGAAGGCGCGAGCATAGGTTTCGAATTTAAAATGGCTTAAAATTCTTTTCTACATAATTACATAAACTCACGCCTTTATCCCCGAAGGGTTAGGCAGAGGTGCTAGCACCCACATTTCGCCAGTTTATATTTAGGTCCCAATGTAATAGGTGGCGAGCCTATTGCCATTAACCGGCACTTATAAACCTGCGATAAATACACACACAACTTCGAAAAGCATCTCAGTCATTGGTGTATGCCATGGTAAACCTGGGATCGAACCCGAGATTTTGTCTCAGCAGTCCATTACCCATACCACCAGGCTACTGCGGTAAATGTATTAAAACTCTTTTCTATTCAGTTATTTAACTATATTTGATAGCAAGACATCTCCTATATTAAAGCAAGGTCGGCTATCAATTGCGTAGCAGCAATCAATTGTTCAGTCTTCATTGATATCACGTGGCGTTTTCACACCTTATTAGAAACAGTATTATCAAGACTTATATGTATGTATACGGAACAAATAATATGTCTATTTAAGACCACAATTTGAGCAGTGTGTAGCTCCACATACGAGATGACATTTGATAAACCTACCATGTGTGTTTCGCGCACCTATTCCATATTTATACTATTAGACAACATTATACTCTAACTGTACCCAAAAATGGGAAATAGTAGGAAGTAAAAATGGGAAAACCTCTTTTTTTCTTTCACCCGCACTAAGGAACAAGCCCTGTATCACGGGTCGCGGGGGACTTTTCAAACATACAACTAATAGTCACAAAGTACACCCAGACTGCGAATTAATGAGTACTGTAGCCTTAGCACGAAATACTATCGAATTTGTAACGACAGAACCGACAGAATGGAGCATTGCGATTGGCGGGCTACACACGCACACAGGTTCACAAAAAGCAGACTGCCAATCACAATGCTCCGTTCTCTCGAAACCTTTACACTACGAATTCTATACGAGTTCATGCTAGTGCTACGGGAGCGACCAGTATCTGAATGCGCCAGCCCCTATATGAAAGCGCAGAGGCGGCTCGGACGTCGGAAGTCGCATAATGACCTCCGTCTCCCATGAGCGCGGGCCTGGGGGTGCGGGACGGTCACCCTAGCAGAAGCAGGCCACGGCGATGGCACAAAATGCCACCCCATACCCAGGGGCTAGATGGGGACACCATGGTTCCCACATTGGGGGAAGAGGGTCATCTCAACAGAGATGTCCCCGGGTCTGCCGGGGTGCGAGAGATATGTCTTGTATAATCTCACCTCCGGCAATCAAGGACCCATGGACGGCGTGCGTTTTGGTCGGTTCGAGTCCGACATAATCACCTACATCGGTTTTGGTGGAGGTGGTATCCGTGGGGATTTTGCGCACGATAAAAAAAGCACCTATATGAAAGTAAGACCCTGTGTGTCAGACAAGAGTTAACCCACCCTTAATATATTTACAGTGAGCAGGACTGAACTCACAATCCAATTCGTACAGAAGTCAATCAAAAACATTATAACTGTTACAAAAAGGTTTCATTCGTACCTACGTCATTATGACGCACGGCGCACGCGCATGTTACAGAGAAGCGTGAAATACTCAAAACATAATCTAACAAAATGGAGTATATTTCGATGTTGATTTTTCTTTTGAATAAGTTGAAGGGCAAATGGGTGACTTCGAATGACTTTTCAATTCATTTGATTGACTTCAAAAATCATATCGTTAGTTGCAGTTGCATCTAAAGTATGTACTTAGTCCACTTCTCCGCAGGAGGTTACCTGGCAAGAGATGGCCCCGGGTCTGCAGGGGTGCGAGGGATATGTTGGTTAATATCTCACCTTCGCAACTAACACCGCAACACCTAAAGACAGCGTGCGATTTAATCGGTTCGAGTATGACGTAACCTCCCCACCCGGATAAAAGAAGGTAGGGGAAACTGGGGACACTTCATCCTTATGGGAGATAAGGTACACCAATATTTTTTAAATTACTAAGTGTATTAGAGTATTTTTTAGTGTGGCAACACTAAGTAAACATTATTACCCTTAGTGTTACCACATTAAAAATAGTCTAATACGCTTAGTAATTCCATAAATTTTGGTGTACCTTCTCTCCCATATGTATCAAGTGTCCTCAGTCTCCCCTACTGAAAAAGTGCCCGTTTGCAGCGTGGTAGCTGGCGATATGTGGGTATTAATCAACCTGTGTTGGACTAACCTGAGTGTTCAATACTAGAGGTGGTTAGCAGAGAATTTTCCCCCTTCAAGCCATATCCAGCCCGCATAAAAAAGAAGTCAAATTGACGTGCCATAAATAAAAAAAGCGTCCGGTTCATAATAAATTAATGTCAAAATGTCTAGCTAATCAATATGACTGAATCTCATAATGCCGGAAATTGAATACGCATGCATTTTGTAACAACTGAAGGTCATAACCTACCCAGGCACGAACTGCGGTGGACGACTTGGAAGCCCCTTAATAGATTAAGTCCCTCGGTTGGCTGCCGCGGAGCAATCCGGGTGAAATGGGGCTACCTCGATGTCGTGGAACGGATCCGGCGGTTGGGTCTCGAGGTGGCGCTACATAAAACCGAGGCCATGTTCTTTTATGGGCCTCGGCGCGTGCCACCAGAGGGATCCAGCCTTACAGTAGGAGACATCCCCATCGGCATCAAGCCCCAGATGAAGTATCTGGGGCTCGTGTTGGACGGCCGGTGGGACTTCGGGGAGCACCTCCGAAGTTTGGCCCCCAAATTGAAGAGCACAGCTAATGCTCTGGCACGGCTGCTGCCCAACATGAGGGGGCCGGATGACTCCTGTAGGAGACTCTACGCGGGAATCGTACGGTCCATGGCCCTATATGGGTGCCCAGTATGGGCGGAGACCCTGAAGGCCAGACACGTGCAGAAACTGCACGCCCCGCAGCGCACGATGGCCATCAGGGTCATCAGGGGGTACCGTACGATATCCTTCGACGCAGCGAGTCTCCTCGCCGGATCGATACCATGGATCCTGGATGCGAGAGCCCTTTCGGTGCTATATCGGTATCGAAAGGAGGCGCGGGAGCGGGGACATGAACCCGAGCCTAGTGAGCTCCGGGCTGTGAAGTCCCAGCTCCACGGGGATATGGTAGCCGAGTGGGAACGACGACTTGGGCAATCACGCGCAGGGCACGCTGTAGTAGCGGCGGTAAGACCCATCATGGGGGACTGGCTAGAGAGGCCACACGGTAGCCTCTCGTACCGGCTGACGCAGGTGATCACCGGGCACGGGTGCTTCGGGGATTACCTGCGTCGGATCCAGAAGGAGCCAACGTCCGAGTGCCATCACTGTGATGCGAGCGAGGACTCGGGGCTGCACACGCTGACCGAGTGCCCGGCGTGGGAGACGCCAAGGCGGGTCCTAGTGACAGCCCTAGGGGTGGGAGTTGTCTCGCTCGCCACCTTGCTCACGGTGATGGTACGATGCGCGAGTGCTTGGGCAGCCGCCGCCTCCTTCTGCGAGCAAGTAATGCTCGAAAAGGAGGAGGCGGAGCGGGTCCGGAGAAGACTCCGGGCCCGCACTGCCCGCGATGAGCGGAGGCGACTCGGACGTCGGAGGTCGCAAAATGACCTCCGTCCCCCATGAGCGCGGGCCTGGGGGTGACGGGTGGAGCCGCCGGTCACCCTAGCAGAAGCAGGCCACGGCGAGTGCGCAAAATGCCACCCCATACCCAGGGGCTAGATGGGGACACCATGGTCCCCGCATTGGGGGAGGAGGGTCATCTCAACAGAGATGTCACCGGGTCTGCCGGGGTGCGAGAGATATGTCTTGTATAATCTCACCTCCGGCAATCAAGGACCCATGATCGGCGTGCGTTTTGGTCGGTTCGAGTCCGACATAATCACCTCCATCGGTTTTGGTGGAGGTGGTATCCGTGGGGATTTTGCGCACGAAAAAAAATTTAAAAAAAAAAAAAAAAAAAAGGGTGAGGGGTTATGAATATGACGCACTTCTACAAACATTGGCTCATCTCCTATCGCTCGTTTATGTGGTCGAATTTTGGGCATATAAGAATATACCTCTGACTATCCCTTTTGGAGAATTCACTTCTGGAGGTCCGATGGCAGTCGCTTCATGGAAAATATCGAAGTTCAGCCGCATCTAAGTTAGACTAGAAAGCTGACCCCAACTGGGTTGAGAATAGGCTCAGAGTATAATGATGATTATGAATCTTCTGGGGTATTTGTATGGTGTAAACACAATGTATTTTGTACGTCATAAAATTTCGCAAATGTTCCGACAATAACATGTAATGACGTCATACCTTGTTATTCTGCGCTACGAAATTCATCATTCTTGGCATGTTATTATCGATCTCTTATATGCGTATTGGTGATTGGAAATGCAGTGTAAAAATAAGAGTAAAAATGTTACCATATCACTAAAACTACGTCCGTCTGTAATTTTTTTTGTTTTTTATGCAACTTTTTTATTTATTTATTACTAACTAGCTATGCCCGCGACTTCGTCTCGAATGTCTATCAAATTTATTTTTAAAAACATTCGCATTAGGAGCTTTTATACAATTTCTGGAAGGGAGACATTTTCCACATTCATAGAAAAGATGTTTCATGGTTCATATACTCTTTCACTTTCTCACACCTAAGTTTTGTGTAAAGATATGTATGTCACTTGCACACCTTGTTCCTCTAAGGCTAACTTTATGGTGATAGGTAGATTGTACGAGTTGTATTCTAAATTCAAATATCATCTATTTGGTATAGACCATTAAACAGCGTTTTGAAACAATAATAATTGCAAATGGACCACCAATTTTAAACGCGGAACTAAACTGAGAAGACTCCAGGAAAAACTCAGCGGGCTTTTCTTTTCTATTTACCACTATTTACTTAGTCTAGTTACAATAATTTGCTTGACTAGCAAGTTGAGTGAATAGTTTATTTCTTACTTGTTTATCATATAAATAATCTTGAATATATTATAATAGCCATTGCTCAGTTTATTTTTAATTGCATTTTTAAATTTATTTATAGATCATCATTCCCTGATCCTTTTTCCCAACTCAGTTGGGGTCGGCTTTTCAGTCTAACTGTGATGCGGCTGAACTTCGATATTTTCCGTGAAGCGACTGCCATCTGACCGCCACAACCAATGGTCTAATGACCAATGGCGATATCGAAGTTCCAAGTTAGGCTGGTTGGACTTTTGAGGGCTCCAACTACCCGTAACGACTGCCATAGATGTTTGTATGGCAACCGGGACCGACGGCTTAACGTGCTCTCCGAGGCACTTATAAACCTGCGATAAATACACACATAACTTCGAAAAGCATCGAAAAGTCATTGGTGTGTGCCATGGTAACCTGGGATCGAACTCGAGACCTCGTCTCAGCAGTCCATTACCCATACCACTAGGCTACCGCGGCTTTATATAATTTATTTATAGATAAATTCCTAATTTCATAATTATTTAAAAAAGTTCTGGACACATTAGGTATATGGATTAATGGCTCAATGGTGCTACAGAGGTTCAAAATATGTTCCCGAGCAATCACTACACTGTATTTTTAAATCACTGTCACATTTAAGACGTCACAGATGTGTATCTCAACATAGATAATAAAATATTACTTCTTCAAGTGTGCCAATATGTTGTGTACTATGAGTACTACCAGGGGCCTTTGGCTTCGGGAGCGGTCCCCTTACACCCTGTATAATCCTTAGTCTCTGTATGAAAAAATCTTGGCAGAAGATAACGTACCTTTGGTTTGCTTTCATATGGCATAAAAAAATTTAGAAATAAAATGCATGGTTATACGATACTTAGGTATTAACCCAATCATTATAAAATATTTCAAGTATTTTATTAAAAGCGTCTTAAGTCTTTGTTCTGTAACGAACAACAGATAACATTTCAAAACAGGAAATTTGATATTACGTAACACATTTATCAATTTATCATAACTTACTTATAATGAAAGTAATTATAGTAGAAGATATTATCACGACAGGTTTTTCTGATTATATCCGCCGCCAAAGTAAACTCGGAAAGTAAGAAGACAGCCTTCTCATATGTTGCTAATTCCCAAACTTTAATATATTTATTATATAAATAATAATATTGCATGATGACAACCGTTGTATTATTATTACTCTGTGTTTTAAGTAGGATAGGTCAATTAGGATAGGTAGCCTAGTGGTATGGGTGGTGGACTGCTGAGACGAGGTCTCGGGTTCGATCCCAGGTTTACCATGGCACACACCAATGACTACGATGCTTTTCGAAGTTATGTGTGTATTTATCGCAGGTTTATAAGTGCCCAGTTGATGGCAATAGGCTCGCCCCCTATTACATTGGGACCTAAATATACACTGGCGAAATGTGGGTGCTAGCACCTCTGCCTACCCCTTCGGGGATATAGGCGTGATAGTATAAAAAAAAAAAAAAAAAAAAAAAAAAAAAAAAAAAAAAAGGTCAATTAGGCTTCACCTCATCTGATCGTAGTACTACCATTTCCAGAGGATATGCCGTTGATCGAACAGGTGCTCAGACCGTCTGGGTGGCCTATTTCACCCTATATAGCACCAACGGTTTATAGGCTCTCCAAGGCACAATAAGATAAATGCAAATAACCATGGAGCAAACACCATGAGCTAGTAAGGACTAAACTTAATAGTGCACCCATCTAAACGTTAGAAGGTTACGAATAATAATAGAATTGTTTTGTGACAATAGGGATCATGTGTTAGCAATGGAGCAAATGTTTTTGGTAAATAGGCTCGATATACGCAGTACGCATTTTTGGGTTGACTTTGGCGCAGTGGAGAACGAGCTTAAATCTACCAATAACAGATTATATCAAAACAATCCGTGAGCGTCAGGAACTCCTTTCTCGCTCGACTTAGGTCCAAGATACGTGCCGATAGCTATCATAAATTATTATAATACCTAGTGAAAATAACAATGCCAAAACCTATTTCCTTGCCAAGAGCGTAATACTCGCGGGTAGAAAGGAAAACGCGTGCTTATCTAATAAATAACATTTTCAATTGCAATAAAACTTTAATCGGTAACCTCCACGTGAAAAAAAAGGTTAGATAAAATAAGATTGCACCATGAAGGTAGGTAATCGGCCAATTAACTGATGACGTATTGAAATAGAAGGACAAAGTAGTTTCGAGTAGGTGCCATTCCATTTTCGAACTATCAAAACATTCTCCTTTCGATTTCAATCGCCATTAGTGTTTATAAACAAAGAATATACATGTGATTATCTGTTTAAAATTAAATCTACTTACAAGTAATCCTTTTCGTCAACGTTGGTCTCAATTCCAGCAACATCGTAGTAATTAGAGTATTTATTAATACTACTACTAAAATTTAACTGTTGTATCAACTTCGTCATCTTGGTTAGTCGTATTTAAGCCTTGAAAGAACTTTTGAAGAAAAACACGGTATGGACCGTAGAAATGCTGAGAAATTGCGTAGTGCACACGAATACTTGGGATAGCAAAGTGCTGTAAATTGATTTGATATGATGAATAATCAACCTGAAGTGACGAGCGAAAGGTGGCAATCTAGAAATTATGTGGTAGGTTATTTACATACAAAACACACGTGTTAAGAAGCCGTCTGAATTTGGTAGCGTAATATAATTTTTCCATAATGGCTACCGGAAACATGACGTTTCTATTCTCAATAATAACATTCCGTTTCACTGATTTTTATAAACCCCAAGCGTGTTATAACAGAAAACATATTACAAAATGATATTATGTTCAATTTAACGCACTTAAATTTGATGTTATTAAGTTTAATTTAATTTAAGTCATTAAAGCTTAATCATATACTGTAATATTTGTAATTGGTCCAAATGAAGTCATTGTGATACACGTTCCGTTTCTTGATATAAAATGTCACATTTAACCGTAGTGAAGTTAGTCGCAACGTTATCGATTGGGCCGCAGCGTAATGCGTACAAAACAAAATTTAAATCGATCGACTTACCGATTACGAAAAATTAACGACGGCATACTCGTTGGGGTCTCAATACTTTTAAATCTCTGTTGTTGTATCATATAACTGGATGCCGGTAAGGCATGTAACGTCATAACTTCACTTTAATTTACACTTCACTCAGATAAGAACTTCCAATTAAGGAATTGTGAATTATTTCACGATATTGAACATCAAAAGTAATGGCACTTGTAGCTTTTTTTCTACAATTTTCTTGATTCTTCTTTAACAACATTCAGACTCAACGGCGTGTTCACGACTGGTGGTTCTGTTCTGGTTGTCGCCGCATCGCAATATAATACTATAGGTATTAATGTACATGTAGACAGATTTCTCCCTCTAGTTTTCGGAGCTCGGGGCGGTTCATACGGATGGATTTTGTAGGGGTAGATGTAGCCACGGTACCTACTAACCTACTTATAGTTTGATAAATACTCAATTATATGCTATAAATGTATACTGTAGAATAAAATAATTTTGTGTTTGTTTTTTACTTAAATTGTTACAACACTAGTCTGCTCCGCTGTGATAGTAAGTACGACAGGTGTGCATGAGGTCTCGGGTTCGTTACTAGGGTCAGGTTAATATTAATATAATTAGAACTTTTTATATGCAGCCTGTCGATTGACAACGCCTTACTCTACGTCTCTTCAAGGTAAAACCACAGGGTAAAGCTAGTGTGCAGTCTAGATAATAATAGTCTCTACGGTTTCTTATTTGAATTCTTTTTTCGTAAAACCTTCCTGGAAAGGTAAATGTCTCACGACTGCAATAGCAGGACAAGTTTCAGGTCCGACAGACCTTGAGAATCTATGAATTTACATCTTGAAAATTTGAAAGCCTATATGGTGTGCCGGTAGTGAACGCGACTGTTACACAGGAGGCGCAGCTCAGGTTCGATCCCTGCTCAGTGCAAATATTTGTATGCATGAATAAGGTCGTGCCTCAGAAATACGTGGAGCTGTCGATCCCGGTTGCCATGCGAACATTTATTGTTACGGGTCGTCTCGCGGAAAATATCGAAGTTTTGATTTTATATTTATAGGTAGGTATTTGCTATTCCTTGAAACGTAAACGGCTAAACGGATCTGTCTAAAATACAGCACAAGTGTAGATTATAGTCTGGGCCATTCTTATCTATTCAATAGAGATCAGAATTCGTGAGCAAATCCACTGACTCCAGCTAGTGAATTATAATCGATGAGTCAGATAATAGAATTTTCACCTAGTGTGTACCGAGTCTGCAGTCATAGGTACGCATGCGCGTTACTCGTCCTGACTTCATATTGTTTACACCCCAACGTCTAGGTATTCGATTGTTTTGTTTAGCAATTTCGAATAACTGTCGTAAAGTCAATAATTTTATATTAGAACTATTTCCTCTAGAAACATTACAAAACAATAAATGGGGGTACTCTGTAATACTCGCATAATATTTATTCCTTTATGCCTAGTCACGCGGTCAGTCCAATACCCTGATAGAGGGTCCAACTAGTTAGTCCTGGTACTCTTGGGTCTTCTCGATGTTTCTACTTGGTACTCTAGACCCGATTTCTTACTTTTACTACCTACCGTTTAGCCTTATTAACTATTATCAAGAACGACACTTGTCTAATTGCGAAGGACAAGAAGAGCACCGTCGCTAAAGCCTTGTCCGTTGAGCGGCAGGTCTACTGGTGAGCCGACCTACTTTGGAGATTGACTTAGGTAGGCCAGTCAATCAAAGAACCTTACTTCTAAAATTGAGTTCTTTAACAGAACGCCATAGTCAACAAAGTCATTTACCATTACGTCACCATCACTAGTGTTGTGATGTTAATTCGATATTTAATGAATAATCAATACCTACATTCTAAATTCAAACTATGCGCAGTAGTATTACCTTTAATAACTTCAATGAATATTGTCTATAAATGTTGCCAGAATGAATAGCAAAAATACCCAACTTAACTAACTGTGATATTGATTAAACGGTAGACGAAGACAACATCAGATTACGCCCACTGAATGACGCAAATCTTAAAATTTATTCCATTGTTGTGGGATGAACTGATGTTTAAAAATAAACCTGTAAGTAGGTACATTTATTAAGGCTAAATTGCGTCGAACAAAGACGTCACACGGCAACACAGTGATGAGCTTAGTTATAGTTAACATAATATAACCTTAACCTTGATATTTATACTAATTAGTGTTAGAGAAGCACACGGCCCACTGTGAAAAGTGGTCACTGTTGCCTACGGACTGTGCTACGGACGTTTTCAACACCAGGGGCGTCACAGCAGTGCTGCCAACCCTATATAATATTCTAATGCCCTTTTACAAAAGTTAATTAACCAATGGTGGCCTCCAGTACTTATTTTTTGTCTCACTTTTGTTCGTAAGGATAAAAGTGTATACAAAAGATTATTTATATAACGTTAAGTATTGGCTGACATAGTTTTAAGTAACGGATATAGGTCGGTTTGGGGGACGAAGAGGGGAAGGGGAGGGGTGAAGCTAGGTTGTCTGGCGCCTTCCTTATGCCAATGAGATTGTAACAAAACGTAAATATCATTATTTTGTATTAAGTTTTGGTACGATGTGGTCGTGACGTGCATTGTCTTTTCGTAAGAGACTACTTAATTTCTTAACTTAATTAATTTGATTACTCATTCCCAAGAGGAAAGCCTGTACCGCCTGTTGTTTAGCAGGAGCATACATTTATTCTTCACTAAACCATTACATGAAATGGAGTTATATCGAGGGGTCACAAGAGTCCTGCGATTGCGGGGCCTAAACCTAGTCCATGTCGCTCAAGCTCTCTTGCTCACTGTGTCCCCACTTGTACTACCAAAGACCTCTGTAGAACAACGGAAAGCGCTAAGTATTGGGCCAAAATTTAAAAAAAGAACTCAAAAATCTGCTGTATATGCCAGATTTACTCGACTAACCATTGACTCAAAGAAAAAGAAGAATTTACATGTCAAACTTAAATAAAAAATGATTAGATTGACTTCGTTCCTTACACGTTGATTAAAATGTATGTTTATATAAAAAACGATGAATTAATAAACATTTTAATCGCAGAAATATTTACCTATATTTTTGATTAAATTACAAACTAAATAGAACACGCCTGATGTTGCTGTTTCAAGTAATACGTAGTATGGTATGAATTGTGTATTCGAAACACTCGAAACCGTACTTATCTCACGCACGATCGCAATTACTAAATGATGGTTTCAGCAATTTCAAATATGACGATATTTCTTTTACTTAGTTATTTTCTTCACAAACACAATTAAATAAAATCGATGTTTGTTTTTAATCGTGGATACTGGATAGTAACAACAGACAGAATTAGGAGTCTAATCAAGACCTTTGGGTTCAAAACAAACTCCCCTACAATTCCTACAAAGCGATGTATTGTATCTTCAATTGTATATACTCTGATGCAGGTATTCCTTTATCCGTAAGTTTTCATATAAATCATATTTTAAAACTTCCCAAATTAGGGCATTTTCCCCTAATTTGCGAATGGGAGAAAGTGCCCTAATTTGGGAAGAAGTTTTCTTTATGTATAAATTCGGTAGCTTCTGCTGTGTGGCGATAGAACTTTGACTGCTACGCACTGTTTCGATTCCCGCTCTGTGTAAATATTTATATGCACGTTTATCTGAATGCCGGCACCCATAACACAAACTGGTTAAGCTAAACTTACTTTGTATCTAGATTGCGCTGTGCGTTCGTTTTACAAACCCATTTATTTGTAAATTATAAAAATAATACTTGTGAGGTAATATAATACTTAAAAGAGTGCCACGCCACGACCCCATGACCTGAATCAGTTGTTTTATGACGTAGCTTGTGACCTTTAATATTTTCTAGGAAATCTAGAACTACTTATGTAGACTTATTCACTTTGTAACATGACTAGCTGCCAATTTTACCGTCGTAGTTCGGTTCTATTTCACTCTGTCTATAACCCAGAATAAAACGTGGGAAAATTAATATTTTGTGTATTTTATAGTAAACAATATAATTAAATTAGGCAATAAATAATTTAAATACTTATTTGGCTACACTTAAAAATATCTTCAGACCCCCAATTTAGCTACATGATACGGAACTAATACAGTTATAGTAATTTTCTTTAACAAATTCCCGTAAACCTGCATCATTGATATTTTTTTAGGTTTGAACAAAATGGCAACAGAATCGTCTGTATCAACACAACTAACAGAATTAGGAACAACTTTAAAAGGTAGATTATCTGAATTCAACCTTGGATCATTCAACATAGAGTTCAAATTTATATTTTTGGGTAGTTCACAATATGCTTCTTTTGGTAATACTACACTTGAAGTTTCTTTTAAGATATCAGCTGCTCGTTGACAAGGGATATCAAATTTTGTTTCTATTGCATTAGAGTTGAGTTCAGCTTGTTTTGCTTGTTGCGTGGGAGACTGGCCTAAGTTTTTGAATAACGGAGGATTTGAGTTATTCTTACAAGCACTTTTCCCTGAACGAAACATTCCCACAAAATCGGATGTACTTTGTGAATCTGCATTCTGTTTGTCTTCTTCTAACTTCGCTAATGCTGCAGATATATCGTCTAATATCTTGCTAACATCCTCAGTTTTATTCTCAGACATATCGTTCTGTATATCATCATTGATTATGTTTTTTCCATCTATTGCTCCTTTGATAGGTTGAAGTCTTTGATCAACGATGCTATCGAAATCTGTTAATTCTGATGTTGAGATTTCATTTATTTTATATTCTTTTAGTATTTTATCACACTGGTTTTTCTCAATTTCATCTGTTAGTAAAAACTTTATTATTTTGACTACGTTCAGCAGCCTTTCTTTATTCATATTTGATGTGCTTTTGATCAATTTCAGGGTGGGTATAAGGTTCTCCCAATTTGTGTCGCATGTTGTGTCTTCGATGACAATCGGTGCTGTAGTGATGTAGTCTATAGATTGTGTTGCAATACTCTGGAAGTATTTAAAAAAATGGAAGATTTTTAAGGTGAAGACACTTGGAGTAAAAACTATAAAGTTTTATAAATATTGCATGTTTTGACCGTTGATATTAATGATGATCAAAGTTATTTACAGTACATACGATATTAATTTATTTTGTCTAGCATCTATAGTAAATACAATTGATTTTATCTACTGAGGCAAAATATAAGTCAATGGAATGTAGGTATTAATATAGGTAAGCACTTACCTTTAAAACTACAGCGGAAATGATTAATAAAATAGTTTTTAACATGTTCTGTACAAAACTTAAAACACTACAAACTTCATTTAATAATAACTTATCAATAAATTCGTTAGATTATAATCGCATGTTTTTGTATGTTATATTTATCAATTGCAACATCGCAATTTCAATAATTATTATAATCGATCGATTGCATATAAATCATGAAGTAACCCATGACTAGTGTTACATTCCATTTCCGAAATGAACATAAACAATGTAGACATTTATTAATATCGATATTAAAAAAAAATTGCGCATTGCGGAATGATTTTATTGACAACCTCCTTTTAATCATAAACTCTATGTTAATAACAGTACATACAATTCTTACTTTTAAAGAAAGTTAGCCGGATATTTACCATGTATGGTTTTCTTTGAGTATAAATTGAAACAAATCTCTACCACGGCTTCTATTTACAGAGCAAGCCGGCAGGAACGTGATATAGGGACTCGTCGCCATTGTTATACTTACCTAGCTACGTTTATCGATCACCCCATGTTTCCTCACATTCCACCTATTAATTACTCATATAACTATTTCTTCACCGATAACCACCGAATGCTGAGCAAATAATGATGAAATACACACATATAAATAGAGCAGTAATGTCAGGATAACTTCATACGAGTTTTACTTGACTATACGAAAATGAAATTCTTTGCTATTCTCTGTTTCTTGGTGCAGGCTGTTCTTATTCAGGTAAGATTTTTATACTACTTAGGTGGCAAACTATCGATCCCCGATCATGTAGAGGGGAGAAGCGAGGGGGGAAGGGTTGAAGGTTGAGAGTTTCTGTGTTGTCATTCCAGAAGAGATAGCACGGTTACATACCACTACAGACCTTCGGTCTTCGCACTGACAACACAAAATTCTCTCCAGTGAGTTATGGCTACCCTACTTCCTGCCGGGAACACAACACAAGGTTATTACCAGCCGCGGTATTCTGTTCGGCGGAGGTACTTCCCCAGTCGGACTGCTCAATTCGGACGGGGTAGACCTACCGTCATATCCTAACTCCGTTATCATTTTTTAGAGTACCTATAATGCGTGCGTTACCCGGTCGTCAAAGCTTCCAACTCGGGGTCCATTTATGTTCCGCCTTTCCAGTCTAATTGCGACGCGTCTGACCTTCAATATTACCTGTAAAGCGACTGTATCTGACCTTACAACACATTGGCGATATCGAAGTTCAATAATTAAACCATTTGTTGAACTCTTCAAGGTTCCAACTATCCGAAACGACTGCCATAGATATTCGTATGACAATCGGGACCGATGGACGTCTCTAATCGTGCCTCGAAGAGTACGTTAAGCCGTTGGTTGTTGAGAAAAAAGCAGACTCTAGACTCTGAGGTGACAGCTTCCGATGCTACCCAAGAATGATGATAGACATAGTTTGAGAAAGGACATAGATTGTCTATGGTTGCGATAACCCACAGTCTAAGAGTATAGTAATATATAGGAGAAGAGTGGCAACTCTATGCTTAAATATGCATGTATGGAAAGTGCTGCCGCCCCCGATTGTTGGATGATACATATATCGCTACTACCAACTGCATAAATAACTTTATAATTCCATATAGATATAAAGGATTACATTTGCAGTTGGTAGTATGACAGTCGTTCAATTATTAACCTGTTTTAAGAGGTCATAACTTAAAGGTTTATAAAACGAATCAACATCCGAACGTCAGTGGGCCAGAGTTGACAATTAATGACACATACATGACGTTAGTATAAAATGGCGCCGTTTTTTGCCGCCAACATTCACCAGATGTCACTGTCAACTATGAAATTTTTACATCAATCATTATTCGGAGTGTGCCCACAGCCCAGAGAACAGAGCTGGTTTATAAATTAAAAAACCTAAAAATTTTCTTTTTTCAGAACGCCTACAGCCAAATCATCAGAGCGGCGAGCCCCGTCGCCATTTCTGCACAAGTGCCGGTTGTCGCGCAACCCAGTGTTGCCAACACCCTGGCTGATACCCTGTCACTCCTCACCGTCAGCAGCCTACTCTCCGAGACCCTGCCGCTCAACCCTAACGTGATAGCCGGTAATAAAACATAACATAACATAAACTCACGCCTATATCCCCGAAGGGGTAGGTGCTAGCACCCACATTTCGCCTGTTTATGTTTAGGTCCCAATGTAATAGGTGGTATATTGCTATTAACCAGGCACTTATAAACCTGCAATAAATACATACATAACTTCGAAAAGCATGTAACAGTCACTGGTGTGTGCCATGGTAAAACCTGGGATCGAAACCGAGACCTCGTCTCAGCAGTCCATAACCCATACCACTAGGCTAACGCGGCTAATTTTTTCTTTTAAACATTTTCTGTTAGGAATTTATTTTCGGCAAACCCATTTTTTTACAAAGTGTCTGATTGGCGGCAATTTGCTCGCCCCCTATTACGTGAAACCGAAAATCATAGTTGGCGAAATGTGGGTGTTTAAAACACTTCTGCTTACTCTTCGGGGATTATGTATCAGACTGCTCAATTGGGATGAGGGATACCGCGTCCTGCCTCCCAAATATTTTATGGTATACTAATTAATGGTATTTATTGCAGTACAACCTGTGGCAACTCCGGCTTATGGCGGATGCGGATGTGGGTATAACAATTGGCCATACAACAACTATGGCTACATCTACTAAATATGTTGTGGAGAAAACGATAGATAAAAGGATGGATAAGTATATCAATAGCTGTCAAAAGGAACTTAATCCAAAAATTTAAGGTTAAAATTATTTTCCGAATGTTGTCTAATATGTTCTAGAACTGCACAAGCCTTGGTTAAGCTTATACAGGGTGCAAGGAGAACGCTCCCGAAGCCGAAGGCCCCTAGTAGTACTCATGGTATACAATATATTGGCACTAAAAAAATTACGGCAACGCATTTTTTTTGCAATTTTTTTTAAACCGTTTAATCTTGCGTTATTCACTCTCGATCGTGTTAGTATAGCTGAATGAAATAAAAATTTAATGAAAAAACCATCTAGTCCTTTTTGCAGTGAGGTTTTATTTTTGAAATTTTCGTTTCATTTAGCTTTACTGATACAATCGAGAGTAAACAATGCGAAAAAAAGTAAAAAAAATTGCTTTGACGTAATTTTTTTTCATGCCAATATTTTGTATACCATGAGTACTACCAGGGGCCTTCGGCTTCGCGAGCGTTCCCCTTGCACCCCGTATAGATACACGTTAATGAAATTTGCACAAGCATCAGCAACTCACGATACATTAAATTTGTACAAGCCTAAATTTGCGCATGTATATTGTAATGTGTGCCTTGCGAAAAATACTCGAGCAGTTATTAAGTTGTAATAAAATATCAACCTTATACCATTAAGATAAAGCTTAAAATAGTAAGCAATAACTCTTATCGACTAAGATCTTATTGATTAAAACTGCATACTATTTTCAACTTTGTGTAAATGGAATAAGATTGATATTTAATTAATAGTTACTTAAAAACTGTTCGAGTATTTTAGACAGCAGTCAATAGGAATTTAATACGAAATTTTTAGGTTTGCAATACGATCTTTCTAGATAGCTCAGTGGTATGACAATGGCTAACCACAAAACACGGCTGATATAACAAAAACTGCCATGGCATTTTCGGCCTAATTTACATTTGCCTGAAATTCAAAATGAAATGATAAAGAATTTATTATCACGTTTCATTCACTCTACAGAATGTTATTTAATTTTGAACTTTAACTTCGTAGCAATATAGTCTGAAATTAAATGGCATTTTTTTGTAATATCAGTACCTTGACAAAGTTTGACAATTAATAAAATTGGAATTGAAGACTAGGTGTGACGGGTAATTGGTGCTTTGCTTGAACTTCGAAGTTTTGGTGGAGCCCTATACACCCTTTCAAAGAACTTAAATTTCTAAATATTGCACTGCACTGCTAGCAACGTTTTAACATATTCGCAACTATACCGGTTGATTTTATAGTGGTTTTGGAAAAAAAGATTTTGGGCACAATTTCGATAGTAAAATCGTAAGGAAGTCCTAATTTGGCGAAAAAATTTTTTTTTTCTTACACGTCCCATACATTTTTCTGTTCACCTGCACATTATTGCCATACATAAAGTATTTTTTTTTTCAACATTAAAAGTTCCAGGCGATTTTGCTACCGAAACTGTGTTGAAACAAAATATTCTTTTTCCAAAACCACTATAAAATCACCGTGTATACACATATTATGCACATATGTATATGCAACATAAAACACACACACACACACACACACACATACACATGCATGCACTCGCCTATACGCGTACACTGAAACCTAATATTTTGTTTATTTTTATGTATGTATTTTTGAAGCGAGTTAATTTATTTTTTCAAATCAAAATGTAATCTAAATTTGCATTGTTTTGTTTTATATATTTGTTATGACATTTTATTATATTTTTATTTATCTATCTCTAAATTAAAATAATATATCTATACAGAATGTTTTTTTTATGTGGGATGTTATTCTTATATTACGTAAAATTTATATGTTAATGATATTTATTTTTTATGTATATAATATTCATTACTAGCTGCCCCGACGAACTTCAAACCGCAATATTTTTTTTCCGCCCTTGTGGAATTCAGAGCCCGTTCCCGTTGCACCTTCCATTCAAATTTCCACGTGTATTTTCACTCATAATCCACACTTTAGCTTCTATTGATTTTCCAAAATTTCCATGTTAATTTCTCATCCCGTTCCCGCTGCACTTTCTTCTTTAACGGTAGCCCCATAAGTATAAATTATGTCCGTCTCCTTTAAATTACCTCCCTGCTAATTTTCAACCAAATCAGTAATCAGTACAGCTCATCTCGAGTTATAAATAAGTAGTTCAACTAATACGACTTTATTTTATATATTTTATTCATTTTTTAAAATAATAATAATGGCAGGGAATATTATATGGGTGGCAGAGTGGTGCACATGCTTAAATAATCGTTAGAATATCACTTTACCGAACAAACATACATACATATCTCCAAGATGTTAATTGGTAGAGCTTGTGCGGCTAGGCACGTAATTAATTTATTTGCGATTTACACAGCATAGCAAGGAATCAGGCCTTTTTTGCAAATTTATTTTTATTTTCGTCATACCCATTTTTCTTCACAGTGCCCGTTTGGCGGCAATAAGCTCGACCTACGTAAGACCTAAAATCATAGTTGGGTGTTGGGTGTCAAATGTGGGTGTTTAATACACCTCTGTTTACCCTATCAAGGGTTACGGGCTTGAGCATAAGTATGTATGTACTCGTATACGAATACTGTATATATTCGCTCACGTCTAATACCTTTCCGAGGTAGGCAGAGGTGAATTAACACTCACTTTTCAACAACCATTGTATTCGATCCCACGTAATAGGGGATGAGCCTATTGCCGTATTTCAGGCACTATTGTTAATTCGAACCACGCATTTGAGGCTAAGTCTGGGCTGTATATATCTGTCTGATGTTATGCAACCCTATCCCTTAGTCGCCTTGTACACCGCATGGTAAGAAATTGGGTTGAAATACGGTGGAATGTCGGTGGTAATAGATGTTACAAGAAATTGAAAAATTGTTTCAATCAAACTGATGATATAAAATGTTTTTAATCTAACAAATTATTATGAATTTTGTAACTTGATATAATTATATATGTATTAATAAAAACTTATTGTTTTATTACCTATCTATATAAACATTACTGTTAAATAATGTTTATAGATATAACACGTTTAATTACTACATAGTATAAAACAAAGTCGCGTTCTCTGTCCCTATATCCCTATGTCCATATGTGTTTTTGTATGCTTAAATCTTTAAAACTACACAACGGATTTTGATGCGGTGTTTTTAATAGATAGAGTGATTAAAGAGGAATGTTTATATGTACATAACATCATGCTACAACCAACTGGTGCGAAGCAGAAATGAAAAATGTTACAAAAACGGGGTGACGCAAACGAAATTGCGCGGGTCAGCTAGTTTTCTATAAATAACTATGAATGCAAGAGTTACTAACATACATTGGTACTGGTAAAAGAGTTGGTCTTACGATCGAGACTTCTTGGGTTCGAATTCTGACACTCTAAAGACGTGAACCCATTCTGAACGCAAGCGATTCTAACTTGATTGGAGGGGTTAGAGGGAATATTTACAAGTAATTTCATATCATAAAAAAAAACCGCGGTAGCCTAGTGGTATGGGTAATGAACTGCTTAGACGAGGTCTCGGGTTCGATCCCAGGTTTTACCACTGCTACGCACGGAGCGCGGGTTCGATTCTCGCTCAGTGCAAAAATTTGTATGCATGAATATGACTGTTTGCACTGGTCTGGTCGTGCCACGGAAAGCACGTTAAGCCGGTCCCGGTTACCATACAAACACCTATGGCAGTCGTTACGGGTAGTTGGAGCTCTGGAGTCAAATCAGTCTAAATTGGAACTTCGATATCGCCATTGGTCATTGGACCATTGCTTGTGGAGGTCAGATGGCAGTCGCTTCACGGAAAATATTGAAGTTCAGCCGCATCTCAGTTAGACTGGAAAGCCGACCCCAACTGAGTTGGGAAAAGGTTCAGAGAATGATGATGTTTTAAAAAAAGGAATGAGAAATGAATTTCCAGAACCATACTATACTCCATTTGTTTACATAACATAACATAAACTCACGCCTATATCCCCGAAGGGGTAGGCAGAGGTGCTAGCACCCACATTTCGCCAGTTTATGTTTGGGTCCCAATGTAATAGGTGGCGAGCCTATTGTCATTAACCGGGCACTTATAAACCTGCGATAAATACACACATAGCTTCGAAAGCATCTAAAATCATTGGTGTGTGCGAACCTGGGATCGAATTCGAGACCTCGTCTCTGTAGTCCATGACCCATGCCACTAGGCTATCGCGGTATCCATTTGTTTAGGTATTTACTTAAAAAGAGGTAAACAATCTTGTGGCAAGTTTTTATAAAAACACATGTTAAACAAATAACCTAGACTAACTAACTGACTAACTAGTAGTTCGGTACAGGTTTTTACTCTTCAAAATGCATTACTAAGTAGAAAAGTACTTTTATACTTACTGAGTTTTTAATCAAAACATACATATTATAAAGACACGCTAAGATTGTTTTGTTTTTTTAAGTACCTAGGTACCTAAACAAATTAAGATACCTGAAAAAATTAAAAATGACAGTGTAATTAGTTATGATAGTGTTGTATCGCGTAATATTACTATTATTTCAACGCCACACGGCAAAATGTGCTGATTGCTACTTATGGATATTATAAAACCTGATATTGTGACCATGTTCTGTGAAATAAAGATTCATTTGATTTGATTTGAAATTTTCTATAGAGCCTATGACAGACCTAGGGAAAATTATCATAGAATCCCACTGAAGAACGACCTTCACCCATCTGTTATCCCATATATATCATTATCACTGCATCACTATCATCACTATACTATCACTATCACTACATAGTATAAAATAAAGTCGCGTTCTCTGTCCCTATTTTTCTTGTCCCTTTGTATGCTTAAATCTTTAAAACTACGCAACGGATTTTGATGCGGGTTTTTTAATAGACAGAGTGATTGAAGAGGAAGGTTTACATGTATATAACATCATGCTGCAACCAACTGGTGCGGAGACGAAATAAAAATGTTGCAAAAACGGGGAGACGCAGACGAAGTCGCGCGGGTTTGCTAGTTTAATATAAAATGTGTTGCTGGATACCTAGCAATGAAGTTAAGTATGTGTATAACTTCGAAAAGAATCGAAAAGTCATTGGTGTGTGCCATGGTAAAACCTGGGATCGAACCCGAGACCTCGTCTCATCAGTTCATTACCCATAACACCAGGCTATATTTCCATCCATAATATTTTTTTTATTTATGACACGTCAACCTCGCCTGATGGTAAACTGAAGGCAAAGTCTCAGGAAAGATAGGGTCATCATTACAAATACGTACAGGCCTCATCAGATGCTTTTTCACGCCCCGCTTAAAGGACCTAAAAATAGGTACGTGAGCTGGTAAGGAATTCTAAGACTTAATAGTGCGGCAGAGGAAAGACTCACCGAACCACTTGGTTGTTGATGGAATATTCTGTACCTTATGCGGGTGACATCTAAACCCTGTACGTGTTGTCCTGTGTAGGAATGAAGAGGGTTTAAATTTAAACCAATTGAAGCGTCAGGACCTCGTTTTTCTAACGACTTAGTGTCAAAATATATGCCATGAACTGTACATTAAAATGAGCATATTAGATTCATAGTCGATATAAAATAAAACAAAACAATTCAACAATAATAACAACAAAATTTATTTAAAAACAAGTTAAACAAGTTGCATTACGCCACCACCGGTGTTCACAACAGCTGTTCCAGCAGAGGGTAACCCCCCATCAATGGCCACAGACCCATAAACCGGGAAACGGCCCTTCACAAGGATATTCCCACCCACGGGAAGATCGCCAGTGACAGTGATATCACCAAACTGCAGTGATGGGATAATTTCAGTGATGACTGGGGTGGCAGAAATTACAGTTTCTGGGATATTTGCGGCCAGTCGCTGGTTGAAGCCGGAAGGGGCTGCTAGGGGTGATTGTAGACCGATTGGGAAGGAGACGACATTCTGTGAAAATAGATGTAAGATAAATAAATATTCTAGGACAATCTACACAATGACACCTAGACCAATGGTAGGCACAGTTTAACTAGCTTGTGTTATGGGTTATAGAATGCGGATAAACATACTTCGATACTTTTTATGTAAATACATACATATTATACATAGAAACACCCAAACCAATGAAAATATTCATTTTCATGCACACAAATATTTGTATTGAGCGGGAATGGAACCCACGCCTCCTGCGTAGCAGTCGCGTTCACTACCACCACGACACGGAGGTTGTCAGAAAATACATAGCTAGATATTATGCTTTTTAATTACTACTTAGTATAAAACAAAGTCGCGTTCTCTGTCCCTATTTTTCATGTCCTTATGTCCCTTTTTATGCTTAAATCTTTGTGATGTGGTTTCTTTAATAGATAGAATGGTTAAAGAGGAAGGTTTATATGTATATAACATCAAGCTACGACCAACAGGTGCGAAGCAGGAATGAAAAATGTTGCAAAAACGGGGTGACGCAGACAAAGTTGCGCGGGTCAGCTAATAGAATAACTGAAACTAAATTTATTAAATAAAAAAATGTTTTACCTGAATAGTGAATACCACAAAAAGAACTATAGCTGCTTTCGAATACATCTTGGGATTGTATGAATGCGTTGAATGATGATTATTGAGAAAATATTCTGTGTTTATATATCAATGTGTTACACAATCGATACAAGCTGTATCGATAATACAAGTAATCGATGTTACTACATACTGATACGTGTTTATCAGTATGTAATATACATAATTGTTATAATATTATTGAAATTATATCAAACTAGCAAACCCGGCGAACTCCGTTTCGCCACCAGGTGGCTTCGTTTTGTGTAACATTTCGTTTGGTGATTAAAAGATGAAGAAATAATTTCCCCTGAATTTTCTTTGCTATAAACCTCACGGAGCCCGAGACCTTTCCAACGAATGCAAAACCGTGGAAATCGGTTAGTGCGTTCTGGAGTTATAGCGTCAGGAAGGAAAACCCGATTTATTTTTATTATATCAAATTAATCTTCTCACCCTTACCGCAATGCCTTAAAACGTAGATTGCGTGGATGTACTTTTGATCAGTAGCCTTAGCACGAAATACTATCGAATTCGTAATGTAAAGGTATCGACAGAACGGAGCATTGGGATTGGCGGGCTACACGCACACAGGTTCACAAGAGGCAGACTGCCAATCACAATGCTCCGTTCTCTCGAAACCTTTACATTACGAATCCGATAGGAGTTCATGCTACAGTGCCCTGTTTTTGTTTTGTTTTTCCGAGCGCGAAATTCCCACACATACCAATTTAACCGACCCGGTGAGAGAGTTTATGTCGGACTCGAACCGACTAAACCGACTTTGGGTCTTTAGTTGCCAGAGGTGAGATAATAACTAACATATTCCTCGCTCCCCGATAGCCTCGGGGTCCACTCTTTCGAGATGACCCCCTTCGGGTGTAGAACTAGGGTGTAGTAAAGCTTTCTCTCTGATTAAGTTATAAGTGACAAAGAAATACAAGAAAATTTTAGTGGAACCATTTAGAAATATACCTACCCCTTTCAAACAAAAAATAGAATTAAGTAAGTATTCAAATAAGTTCACAAATTACGGGGCTAGGCGCGTACAAACATAAAAAAATAAAAAATCGAATGCACAACCTCCTCCTTTTTTAGAAGTCGGTTAAAAACATATATAATATTGGTTTTAGGTCATCATACGACGAAAGGATTTACTCGAACATTTGATAAAATAAAAAAAATTGTGATGATTCAAGCCTCTTTAGATGTAATCGTTAATTATGAGCTTATTTCTTAACTCCCGTATGGTCTAGTGGCTAGGATACCTGGCTTTCACCCAGGAGGCTCGGGTTCGATTCCCGGTACGGGAAAATTCTTTTTTAATTTTTATTTATTTTATTCTACTTTAATCTTAGCATTCTATTATAAACATAGTTTATTAATATTTATTTATTTACTTTTATTACAAGAAGAAATTTATTAAGATAGTCTACACAACCTCACCAGAACCATGGTAAGCATAGCTAAACCAGCTTATGTTATGGGTCCTATAATGTAGATAAACATACTTAGATCATTTATTTTGTAAATACATACATATTGTACATAGAAACACCTAGATTAATGCAAATATTCATATTCTAATATTTGCACTGACGGATTTTTTTTAAAGCTAGGTATATTTTTTTACTAACGCGTGTAATGACCTTTGCCTCTAGAAAATGACATTCTATTGATGGAATCGCATCGAAGCAAATCGTTTTCAATGTTCTGTCAATGGATTACTTGACACTGCGGTAATTTTAATAATAAAAATATGTAAAATATAATATTTTGAGTCACAAAGATTCCATAAAATGTTTGTAGTCATATTACAGATTTATGTCAATCCCATACTTTACTAAACGAATCCACTGAAATTAGGTCACTTTGTTTAAATCCCAAATTTTAATTGTAATTTGTTTCTGTTAAAGAACTTCGATATTTAACGAATGTGTTGTGGAGGTCAGACAGTACTGTAGTAGCGTTTCGTATCAACTGGAAATCGTACCCAATCTAGTTGGAACAAGATTTTTTTTTATACCACTTAGGTGGCAGACAAGCACACGGCCCACCTGATGGGAAGCGGTCACCGTGGCCTATGGACGTTTACAACACCAGAGGCGTCACACACGTGCTGCATACCTTGTACCCTGCCCTTCTTGAAGAACGCCATATTGTAGTCGCTTGGGAAAACCACGGCAGGGAGTTCATAATATAATGATGAGACGTGCCATTTGAAATTACAATCAATCATTATGTAACATATTGTAATAGAAATAAAATTATGTATATAACTTTATCTAAAGATCCTGATAAGTTTTATGTAAGAAAAAGTAAAATTGATTAGACTAGAAAATGTTATATAAGGTTAAATATAAAACTAGATATTACAGTAACAACAGAATTTATATCAGAAACAGAAAAACAGAAATGGTATCGAAAACCTTAGCTGGAATCTTCTGCGTACTCCTTTCAATTCAGGTAAGTTTGTTGCTCCGACCTCCATGAGCGCACTAGCGCAGGCCTGGGAGTATTAACCGAATATTCCGAGCTATACTGCTGGGGTGATACGCATTCCTATTTCCGAGGGTAAGATGGTTACACCCTGATTCCTTCACCGCCGGAGTTCTAACAAAACCAGAGCGGGCCCTAGGTCAGGCAAAATTAGAGGAGGTAGGGCACGACGGTATATCCGTCCTAATCGAGCAGTCCGACTGGGGAAGTACCTCCACCCTACAGAATATCGCCGTTTAATAACCTTGTGTTGTGTTTTCGGTGGTGAGTAGGGTAGCCAGAGCTCACTAGAGAGGTTTTGTGTTGTCAGTGGGAAAACCATAATGACCATCGTGTTGTGTTCCCGCCGGTAAGTAGGGTAGCCAGAGCTCACTATACCCCTCCTTCCCCTCCCCTTCCTAGCCTCCCCACCCCTTCCCAGCTCTCCCCCTTTTCCGTCAGGGTGAGGAGCGCGTGTGTGACACCCTTAGTGTTGCACACGTTCATAGGCCACGGTGGCCGCTTTCCATCAGGTGGGCCGTGTGCTTGTCTGCCACCTACGTAGTATAACAAAAAAAAAATTTTTTTTTTCAGATCGTAACAGCCCGCTGCCTTGGACCTCGCTTGCCAGGCTCACTAGCATATGCCCCAGAAATTACTACATCAGGGGGCTTTACAGTTCGAAGTACTTCGCCAATAACTCCAACAGGAGTCACTGTGTTATCAGACCAACTGGTTATCGAGGGACCTCTTAACATTGATGGGAACCTTCCTTTCCTGGGCACTGCAGCTTTAGAAGGTAAATTAGCTTCAGCTGGAGCGGGTAACGTTGACCATTCTGTTGGGGGACCTGTGAGTTTAAGTTCTGAAATTACTCCAATTGCCGGTGGTGTTGGAACTTTGTCAATTGCTCCAGGAAGAGTTGGTACGTTACCACTTAATCCAGCTCCTATAGGCTCTGGAATGATTGGACCTGCACCGCTTGACCCAGTTTCTTTGGGTGCTGGAACAGTAAGATCAGGTTTAGCACGAGGATTCGCATTGGGAGGTGGACGTGTATAATAATTGTTATGTATTGTTTTGTTATGTACTTATATTAAATTAAATAAATTGTTGATTTTATGGAAGTGTTTTTATAAGGACGTTGATAATTTTGATCAAAATGTTGATAGGAAAAAGTGAATGCTTCGACGGGATTCAAACCTGGATTTCCTATCAAAATTTGATTTGAAAGTTAGCATTAATAAGGAATTTTAAAAGTTATAAATTGGGACTCGTTTAGATTGTCTAAATTCTGACTTACTTTGGGAACTAACAAGAATGAAAAAGTTATAGTTTAGTTATGCAATATTAAGAAGTATCGGTAAGAATCCTAAAATCCCGGGTCCTTTAAGAACCGCTCGTAAAAACCATCTAATGAGGTTGTCAAACTGATCATTGTATCACTGTGCGTTTTGTAATGGTGACTCTCTATCGTGAGACTTTGCTGCTAGTTTATCATCAGGCGAAAAAAGAAGAGAAGTGGACGATTACGAGTGTGGTGGTTGATGATGGATCAGTGGATCACTTAGAGACTACAACGCAAATACACATAAATAACCAAATAGGATTAACAGCGAGACAAATAAGTCCGCGTGTTCGATTTACTGTACCTCACAAAAGATCTCAAAGAGGAGCTTTAAACAATTTATTTACTAATAATATCTATAATTTCAAAGCCAAGGAATATACTTTGATGTTGATGATATGTCCGTCTATCCTAAAAACAATTCGAGTCCTGAAATTGAATAATTAACTTTCTAGTTTTTTCTTTGTTGCAATGGAAAGCGCCTGACAAAAAATTTATAGCAACAATATTGTATCAAGCTTTTAGATGCTATTCATATTTAGGCAGGAATTCCCATTAGCTTTGTTGGTGCTGATTATGCTGTGATGAAGCCTCCTTGGAGCCCAGGGTTCTTTTTTACTACTCACTGGTATGTACGGTTATACTGTTATGGTCAAGGTGCCGTTGTTTTTCTCTTTGCTCTTTGGGATTATAGCACAACCACGGGATGCATGGTGGACGAGCTCAAATAGAACATATCATAATTATTTATTATAATAAGTAAGTATATCTTAACGATACCCACGCGCTAGAACCTCGTTCCTTTCGCATATTTGCTCCAATATCGAAGCAAATATGTATACATGATTATAACATTGAGGGATCGAACCCGCGCCACTAGTTTAGCTAAACAAACAAGCAGGTTATGCTCAAGAAGGAGGCAAATGAACGGGTTCGGAGAACACTCGGACTTCTTTTTTTTTTTTTTTTATACTTCGTAGGTGGCAGAGAAGCACACGGCCCACCTGATGGAAAGCGGCCACCGTGGCCTATGAACGTGTGCAACACTAAGGGTGTCACACACGCGCTGCCCACCCTGAAGGGAAAGGGGGAGAGCTGGGAAGGGGTGGGGAGACTAGGAAGGGGAGGGGAAGGAGGGGTACAGTGAGCTCTGGCTACCCTACTTACCGGCGGGAACACAACACGATGGTTATTATGACTGCGGTCTTCTGTAGGGCGGAGGTACTTCCCCAGTTGGACAGCTCATTTCGGACGGGAGATACCGTCGTGTCCTACCTCCGTTCGTCTGTCGTACCTCCTTCGGATGGTAGAATACCTATCCTCCATCCTTTATGAGCTCGAGCCTGAGAGTGACGAGTGGTCCCGTCTGTCGGCCCAGCAGGAGCAGGCAGCGGCGGCGGCAGCGAAAATGTATCGCTACCCATACTCAGGGGCTAGATATTCTATAAATAATATTCTAGGACAACCTACACAACGCCACCTAGACCCATGGTAAGCATAGTTTAACTAGCTTGTGTTATGTGTACTAGAATCCGGATAAACATACTTAGGTATTTCTTTTTTGTAATAACATACATTTATTATACATAGAAACACCCAGACCAATGCAAATATTCATATTCATGCACAGAAATATTTGCACTGAACGGGAATCGAATCCACGCCTCCTGTGTCGCGTTCACTGCCGTCACGCCACGGCTCGAGTCTGACATAACTTCCCCAACCGGCTCCGAAGTAGGTAGCCCTTCAAGGGAATCAATATTAGGTTGTATGTAAGTACACCACTTTTTATGTTTTCTAAACTATTATACAAACCGAGAAATAAGAACAGACTCTATATTATTAACTAGCTGACCCGACCAACTTCGTCTGCGTCACCCCGTTTTTGCAACATTTTTCACTAATGCTTGGCACCAGTTGGTTGTAGCATGATCTTATAGACATATAAACCTTCCTCTTTAATCAATCTATCTTTTAGAAAAGACCGCATCAAAATCCGTTGCGTAGTTTTGAAGATTTAAGCAGACATAGGGATATAGGGACAGAGAAAGCGACTTTGTTTTATGCTATGTAGTAGGTATGTAGTCCATAGTTTAATTTTAGCACTATCAAAAGAAGTCATTCACTATTTACATCAAACTTACTTATGTACTTCATGTACTTGAATTTTGTTTTAAATATTATAAACACATTTTGTTTCAACGCATAAATCCCTTGTCTCAAACACTGAATTCATAGAAACAATGTCAGCATTTTATTTCGGGGAATCCCAACAGTGTAATGAATCTTGTGTCTTGAGTCACAGATTATACATATAATGGTATCGTAGCCACATTGTTAATTGTACCTAAAGTACAGTCACCTCCAATAATATGTATAGGTACGTTTTAGAACTGTTTCACATTAAACTTGTCAAAGTTTACCGTTTCATGTCATAATGTTGACTTGTCATTTATTATTGTGACAAGGGTCCAAAGTGTATACTTATTATTGCAGGTGACTGTACATAACAAAAAACCATCATCATTTAATAAAATTTAGATCAAGAAACTTGAATGCTTCGACGGGATTTGAACCCGTGGTGTTTCCTAAAAGAGGGAGCGCTCTGACACCACGAAGCCACGTCTGAAGCAGCCACTATAATGCCCCAAAGATAACATAACATAAACTCACGCCTGTATCCCCGAAGGAGTAGGCAAAGGTGCGAGCACCCACATTTCGCCAGTTTATGTTTAGGTCCCAATGTTATCTACATTACCATTAACCGGGCCTATTACCATTAACCGGGCACTTATAAACCTGCGATAAATACACACATAACTTCGAAAAGCATCGAAAAGTCATTTGTCTGTCATGGTAAACCTGGGATCGAACCCGAGACCTCGTCTAAGCTGTCCATTACCCATACCACTAGTGCCCCGAAGATAGTGAATAAAACGTACACGCAGTTGATTTCTCAAAGCTGGCAACACAGAATGCAACCGAACGGGGAATTACCTTAAGTGCGAACGTGTAGTCAATGTTACTATGTTATATTTTAAGGATGTGATTCTAAAGCTGCGAGTTCGAGCAGGGAACCTCATTGGTCATTACTATATTTAGAACAGTATCCCGTATCAGTCATACAGAACTACAGAACATTTATTAGTAGTCATCAGTGTGTATTATATTTGTGGTGTGTCTCTTCCTCGGTGAATTAGACCCGAATAGGTACCTACTCTAGTTTAAATATTACAAATAACATCAAACTGTAATTATGTAAGTATATGTATAATTAATACTTAGGTTTAATTTAATTGTTTTGGTTTTTTCTGTTTACGCAATTTTCTGGATTGCAAATTCAGATTCAGTTTATAATAATGTTATTTTTATTATCATCACAAATTGTAATCTGTGTGTGTAATAAATAAATAAATAAAATATTGTACTTTGTAAATAGAAAAGTAAGCGTATATAATGTTTGAGATCTTTGGACAAATTCTTATGCTTCTCGTCTGAGATTTATAATATTTAAAATCTTCTGTAGCGTGGTAGCGAATGCGTCGCAGGAGGCGCGAGTTCGATCCCCGCTCAGTGCAAGTATTTGTATGCATGAATATGGCTATTTTCACTGGTCTGGTCGTGCCTCGGAGAGCACGTTAAGCCGTCGGTCCTGGTTGCCATGGAAACATCTATGGCAGTTGTTGGATCCCTCGAACGTCCGAAGTGCACCACTCCATACCCGGGGGTTAGACAGGGACACCGTTGTCCCTATATCCAACGGGTTCATCTCGAAAGAGAGAGCCCCGGGTCAGCAGACGTGCGAGGGATATATTGGCTACTATCTCATCTCCGACAACTAACCACGGCGTGCATTTCAGTCGGTTCGAGTCCGACATAACGTACCCAACCGGCTCCGGTGGGGGGAGTATCCATGGGGATTTTGCGCACGATTGAAAAAAAATTTGTACGTTCCGTCTGATACTCTCCAAGACGTTAATTGGTAGTACTGGTGCGGCTAAGCACGCAATTAGTTACCTTGCGATTTACATCGCATAGCAAGGAATCGGGTCAATTTGATTTTCGAAATTTATAAAGCTGCAACATTTTCGGTAAGTAATTTATTTTCGGCATAGGTATTCATTTTCTTTCCAAAGTGCCCGATTGGCGGCAATAGGCTCCCCCCCCTATTACGTGGGACCGAAAATCATAGTTGGCGAAGTGTGAGTGTTTAATTTAATACACCTCTGCCTACCCCTTCGGGAATTACGGGCGTGAGCATATTATGTATGTATGTAGGTACGTTCCATCAGGTGGCAGGCAAGCACACGGCCCGCCTGATGAATACTGGTTACCGTGGCTTACGAACGTGTGCCATACTAGCGGAAACGCAGCAGGGAGTTCATTCCACAGCTTGAGCGTGCGCGGGATGAAACTCCTTCCATACCGCACAGTGCGCACCGTTTCCAATCGTAATGAGTGAAGATGAATTCCTTGCCTGTGGCGAATCGAGTAGAGTGATAATTAGATATTTGGCTATATATAACTTGAAAAATGTATCTAAAAGAAAGTTACCGCGGTAGCCTAGTGGTATGGGTAATGGACTGCTGAGACGAGGTCTCGGGTTCGATCTCAGGTTTTACTATGGCACATACCAATGAATTTTCGATGCTTTTCGATGTTATGTGTGTATTTATCGCTGGTTTATAAGTGCCCGGTAAATGGCAATACCTAGGCTTGCCATTACATTGGGACCTTAATATAAACTGGCGAAATGAGGGTGCTAGCACCTCTGCCTACCCCTTCGGAGATATAGGCGTGAGCTTATGTTATGTTATGTTATACGAGGGTATCTGAATGGGTGGGCTTTAGTAGTGAAGAGAAGGCGGTTTTTACTCTACACAATGTCATTTAATTTTGAACTTTAACTGTATATGAGTAAAGTTCAAAATGAAATATCATTTTTTGTAATCTCAAGTCCTTGAACTAAGTAATATCGAAGCCCTAATTGTCTGTCATTGAAATAATCACATAAATAAATTAATAACTATTATTTCTATTATTTTCAGAGAAAGAATCAAGATGAGAATCATCGGTCTACCCAAACTTATAAAAGAAGAAGAATCCGAAGAAAATTGTTTACAAAATTGTAACCTCGTAGTAGACGGCCATAGTTTCTTCTATAACGCATACGAAGAAAGCAAAATACCATATGTGTTCGGTTGTGACGCGAAAGAATTTGCCAGATATGTAAGAGTTAACAAACTTCTTAAATTCAAAAAAGCAAATGTTAAATGCTATTTCGTATTTAAAGGCGGAGATACAGATATAGATGATAAAATAAAGAAAATCAAAGCAACAACATTTGATTTTGGATCTAACTTTAAATTCGTACCTCCCGTGTTCATGAGAGAAGTATGCTTACAGATGCTTAACGAATTCGATGTCAAATATGCAACTTGTGTGACTGGAAATACAGATGATTGTGTCGCTCTTGCTGAAGCCTTGAATTGCCCAATTTTGTCCAGCAATATCGAATACTGCTTCAAAACCATACCTTTTATACCAACAAACAGTTTAAAATATTCATATCCGGATGACTATATAATGTGCAGGCAATACGATCTTAAGAACTTTGTAGACAAACATTTACTAACAGAAAAAAAAGTCGCCATATTTGCAACTCTGTCTGATGTGCACGTCTTTGAATTGAATTATTTTGATGATCTATTTAAAACATGGGATGTTAGCGATGAAAATTTATATGAACGAAATAAGAAACTTATAAAATGGTTATCGGAACATACTGAAGATGAAATTCTAACTGATATTTCAATATTTATCACAGATGAAAACGAAAATAAGAAGTTTTTGCATCAAATGCAAATGTTAATGGACAATATGCACAACAAAAAATGGGGAATTACTGCAAGCTATCTGTTTAAAAATTGTAAAACTCCATTCATGATTCCAGATCCATGGTGGTTTGAAAAAGGGGTAGTAACACAAGATATTGCCATACCGTACATAAATTTGTACAAGCATAAATTCATACAAGGATCTACTGCTATAGAAAAGAAAAATTCTACTGACAGTATCATGATTTCGATGGATATAATTGTATACGCCTACAACTTACTCACAAATTTTCAAAAAAGTCAAATTTCTGTAGTTCAAGACGCGGAAAATATCATACAAATAAATACCGATGGTTATAAAGTTAGAAAACCAAATTACAGTTGTGTGGCGTCAGTATTTGAAAATGGGTGGGAAGTAGTGAGACATTTGAATCTCTTTGAACATTTTTTAAGAGAGATGAACTTAAATATAGAATGCATATCCGAAACTCCTCTCGAACCTAGAATATTGATTATTACTTTAGCATATTTTAGCCGCAAAAAACTATCTATGGGTGTAGATGTATCGAAGGAAGTATACTGTTTTTTCATCTACCATGCTCTGTTTCATAAATTAAGATTACATGAACTACATCCATCAAACCATACTGGACCATCTCAAGATGAAATCAATTACCTAGAAACAGTTACAGAAAAGTACTCTAAATTAGAAGCTTACGAAGAAATGGAAATATTTGATAAAGGCAAATTAAATACATTAGTTGAACTACAATATTGTTTATTACATATGAATTATTTGAATGCTCTATGTGGAACGCCGTATGCTCCTACAAGGTACCATAGGTTCGTTAATTTCACTTTTATATACAAATTTCTGCGTGATATGGAAGATTGCAGTGATGTGGAGATATTCGTGGAAAATTTGTTTGGATCTGCACCAAAA
The DNA here is from genome assembly GCA_963691645.1 of Pelosia muscerda. Taxonomy (NCBI): domain Eukaryota; kingdom Metazoa; phylum Arthropoda; class Insecta; order Lepidoptera; family Erebidae; genus Pelosia; species Pelosia muscerda. The sequence goes on along the minus strand of OY829126.1, from coordinate 2,327,160 downwards.
CTTTTGGGTTCGGTTAATTTGTTTATAAGTCACTACAAACGTTTATTATTTTTAGATCATATGAATCCTTCAGAAAATTGGCGTAATAGGGCTGAAGGTAACTCTGCCTGATCAGTTAAATTTACTGATTGGACCCACACGTCTTTTAATATTAATATTATTTTAATCTTGCTTTGCTTTTATAGTATTATTCAAACATTGGTTGTTATTCGTTGATATCCGCCAAGTCAGGCAGGCGCGGCGACCATAGACAGCGAATCTGATCTATGGTCAAGAACATTATTTTATTTATTTCTAAGCATTCTTTGTATGTATCTTCTTTGTCCTGTGTGTTAATTTTATTTATTTCCAAAAATGGGCACTGTTTTCTAAATAAAACATATTTTCTTGGTCTATTTACAATTATTTACTTAGTCTAAATAAAAAAAATTGCAGAGTAGCAAGTTGAGTGAACAGCTCATTTCCAGACTTGTTCATCATCCCAATAATCCTGAATTTTATAATAAGCTTATTAAATTTTTAAACTTATTGATGGGCAAATCCCTAATTTCATCAGGTAGCTTATTAAAAAAGCGTATACAATTACCCTGAAAAATACGTGTAAATCCTATCGATTGAACATTACCGAAAGTTGAATTGCCTCTTGTCTAGGCCCCAATTCTCTACTACGGTTATTTAGTCTGTTTTAACTATCGGTAGTCTTGTGTTTTGTTTTATATAGTTTCTCTCTTTTAACAGATCATGTCAGAAAGATATATTTATAACATTAAATATGTTGTGATATTTCTGTAACACTGAATTAAAATGTGTTCTTTTTCTTATTTATAATTAAAGTTGACTTCTGTCATATTTTAGTAGAGTGTTTTGTACTTTTTGTATTTTAATTTTTTGTAATAATATGTTATCAATGATACATCTGCTTGATACATACATACAATGATACAATAATCATACATGTATCAACTGTTAATGGCTCACGTCAATTATAAAGATGACACTAAGTACAGTGGGCTCCAAAAGTCGCTGAACACCTCAGGCTGTTATAGGACTATAGATCGTAAATCTATAGTCCTATGACAGCCTGAGTCTGATTTAACCCTCCAGGTACAGAAAGTTGAATTCCTAAAATGTTGAATTTGCAGAATGTTGAATCCTAAAAAGTTGAATTTGCATATAGTTTAGTTCCTAAAATGTTGGATTGGCGAAAAGTAGAATTTGCAGAATGTTAAATCCTAAAAAGTTGAATTTGCAGATGAATCCCATTATTTCCATCAATGGAACCAGAACCAGAGACCAAAAGTAACATAGATAGTGTTATTAAAATAAACTAGATCGATGTCTTGTTTCTTTATAAGAAAAAAAGTACCTAATCCCATGCAAGTAGTATTATAACTTAATTACATTAATAATTAGATATATTATCCAGTAGCTTCTAAGACTAGTTGTTATGTAGTGGCATCACTTCATACAATTTTAGTATCAAATTATTCAAGAACTTTTGATGCTATATTACTATATTGTTATTATATACTGACTGCGTGTAAAGTACATAATTATTAAAAATAAAAAGATTTTTTATTAAAATAATGTCTATTTTGTAATTTCAATTTCAAAAGTTCGATCCCAGGTTTCCCCAGGGCACACACCAATGACTTTTCGATGCTTTTCGAAGTTATGTGTGTATTTATCGCAGGTCAACGTGAATGGAGTCATAATAGGCGGAATTTACAGTATTCATACCATGACAGCCGCTAGCTTTTCAACTTTTCATTCGCTACGCTGGTTCATCTACTTTTCTTGCTTCATTATTAATGCGTTATCATGAATTCACCTACTTAATAATAAATTATTTTATCACGCATTTATCGATAGTTCTGCATTACATTAGGCCTTGTATTATATGTTATTACATAAATATTCATAATAGATAATGTTACAAAAGTATTGTCATAGATACTTGCTTCATACATTATGGATGATAGATAAAAATTTCGAAATAAATCTTAGTTCAAGATAAAGGAAAATGAAAGAGATCTTTGATGCGAGGATGAGAGGCAGAACCAGATAAGGGGTTTTTATACAACTAGGTGGCAAACTAGCACATGGCACATCTTTTTTTTATGGCACGTCAGTTTGACTTCACCTCGTTTGATGTTAAGCTGAAGGCAAAGTCTCATGAAAGAGGGTCACCATTGCAAACACGTTCAGTGCTACAATGGTGGCGCTCAGCTTGACGGCCTCATCAGATGCTTTTACACGCCACGCTTAAAGCACCCGCGACTGTAGGAAGACGGCAACACGTGCGCCGGCAAGAAATTCCAGGACTGACTGAACGAGTGCTACAATGGTGGCGCTCAGCTTGACGGCCTCATCAGTTCTGATGGAAAGTGGTTATCGTGGCCTATGGCCGTTCGTGCTGTCGATCCTGTAGACGGAAAAGAGGAGGGTTGAAGGTTTGAAGAGTTTCTGTGCTGTCAGTGTAGAAGATAAATCAGAGTTCCAAACCATCATATATATTTTTTTATCGTGCTAAAAATCTCCCCCCACCGGAGCAGTTTGGGTAGGTTATGTCGGACTCGAACCGACTAAAACGCACGCCGTCTTTGGGTCTTCAGTTGCCGGAGGTGAGGTAGTAGCCAACATATCCCGCGTATCCCAGCAGACCCGGGGCCTCCTCTTCGAGATGACCCCCGTCGGGTGTAGAGACCACGGTGTCCCCATCTAGCCCCCGGGTATGGGGAGGCGCACTTTGCGCCACCGCCGCGGCCTTCTTCTGCTAGAGACTCGGTCTTCCCTCTGACAACATACAACCTCTCCAGTGGTGGTTGTGGGAGGATGGGCCTAGGGATGCCAATCAAATCGAGGATTTTCAGTAAATAGCAAATTTTCATTAGACTGCCATCAGCGTATCAAAAATTTAATTAAAAATTTAAAAACCCTCAACACAAAAAAATCTTCGGTGCCACACACACGCTCACACACACACACACACACACACACACACACACACACACACACACACACACACACACACACACACACACACACACACACACACACACACACACACACACACACACGTGAAACTGCTGCGAGGTCTACTGTTTGATGAGTTCATAAATAGGACATATTTTACAATCAAAATAACTGCAATTCTTTTGATTAATAACATTGATTTATTTATGATACAAGTATCTTGAATTAGTACAAGTATTCAACGGGAGCTCCGCAGGCACACTGACCAGTGATGGTCACAGCACCAGCAGCGGTGACAGGGCCACCGAAGCTCACAGCACCCATGATCGGGACCTGACCAGCGACAGCGGTAGTACCAGCAACTGGCAGCTCACCAGCGACGGCTACGTTCCCTTCTCCAGCACCCCCGTAGGGAGCGATGACCTCATCAGCCCAAGCGGGGTAAGCGAGTTCACTGAGTCCAGCGCGGTAGGCAGCGGCGGGACCAATGCCTCCCCAGCCAGTCAGACCTTCGTATGCAAGAGGTGAGCCCAGACCATAAGGACCTGCTAGACCAGGGGCGCCTCTTAAACCAGCCAGACCCTCGTAAGCGAAGGGAGAACCCAGAGCCGCTACACCGGGAGCAATGAGACCGGGTTCAGCGACCACAGCAGCGCGGCTGGTGCACTGACCGAAGACATTCTGAAATTAGGAATATCGGAATATTTATGATTTATTGCCGCGGTAGCCTAGTGGTATGGGTAATGGAGTGCTGAGACGAGGTCTCGGGTTCGATCCCAGGTTTTACCATGGCACACACCAATGACTTTTCGAAGTTATGTGTGTATTTATCGCAGGTTTATAAGTGCCCGGTTAATCGCAATAGGCTCGCCACCTAAAGACAAACTGGCGAAATGTGGGTGTTAGCACCTCTACCCCTGGTTTATATGAAACAGCGGAATGGAATAAGAATTCTTAGAAAAAGCAGTTACTCTCACCTGAACCAAAAAAGCTTGGATACAGAAAAATAAAACAGTAAAAGAGTTCATTTTTGGTATACACTTAATATTCAACACTTTTTGAATGATAGATAGGCCCATGTCTATATTTTTATATAAGAAAAACCTTTCATAATAACTATTATTTCATTTCTCTTACACAATGAATTTTCAAAGAAAAATACTTGTGTTATCTTTCTTTACATAATAATTACTGTTACCCACATATTAATAATAATTATTATTGATAATAATAGTGCGTTTAGTATATAAAACGCACGATATTTGTATTGAACATCATTCTCTTGCCTTCATTCACATCAGCAAGTCTTTCGTCAAATCACTAACATGTCTGCAAAAACTATTCTGGTTCTTTGCGCTCAAGCACTTCTTACACAGGTTAGTTTTTCTTTTCTATTTTAATATTATTGTTATTAAATAATTGATTAATAGCTTCAAATAGTATATACTTATACTTCAAATAGTAAACAAAATAATTCATAAACCAACCACACATATGGGTTTACTAAAAAAAGTTTTTAAGTTCTGGCGCGTACATGTGTTTGCAATGGTGACCCTCTTTCATGAGACTTTGTCTTCAGCTTAACATCAGGCGAGGTGAAGTCAAATTGACGTGCCATAAAAAAATATTTTTTTTCCTATAGGATCTCCAACTTTGAGGATCATATAACAATCATCAGTGCTTGTAAACATTCCAACAGTCAAGCAAACCCAAATTTATAAAATCAAACCCATAGCTTCAATACAACCAGGGTTAACACGATGATAAATACGACATAAAGATAAAGTTTAATTCTTTAAATAGTAATAATGTTTTCTTTTTCATTTTTACAGTGTGTATTCAGCCAATGCACCAGCCGTGCTGTGGTTGAAGCCTCTGGACTAGGTCCATTAGGTTGGGCTGGTCCTGGCCTAGCTGCTCCTGCATTTGGATCTGCTTTGGCCTATGATGGACTTGCTGCACCATTAGGATACAACGGTATTCCTGCTCTAGCCGGTCGCAGGGCTTACGATGGTTTCCCTGCAGCTGCATCTGGATTAGACTTCACTCCAACATTTGGTGGTGGATTCATCGTCTCCAGTGCTTCTGCTGTTCCTCCTACTGGCATTTCTATTGTGTCTGACAACGCTTTTGAAGGTCAACTCGAAGTGGTTGGAGAGTTGCCATTTGTGGGAACTACTGTTATGGATGGTGTGGTACCCTCTGCCGGTTCTGGTGCTATCAATCACGGTTGTGGAAACAATGTTAATGCTATGGTAAGTTGATTTACTATTAAATACCTTCCATAACTCTTTAGTCTAAATTATGAAGTGACGTCTGCCATCTGACCTTTACAACACGCAGGCAACATTTCTGTAGTTAGACTAGGACAAAGTTCTATTGAGACTGAGATCACACAAACTGCCATAGCATTTTTGGTTTTATTAACATTGACGTAAAGTACAAAATGAAATAAAAAAGTATTTATTACATCATTTCATTCACTATACACAATGCCATTTAATTTTGAACTTTAACTGTATAACCGTAGAGTCCAAAATTGAGTGACATATTTTGTAATCTCAGTTTTTTGAAAATGATTGACAATTATTAGAATTGAATTCTAGTTGTCGGAGTTTTTAACGATTCAACTTTCTGTAACGAATAACGTAGATCTTTGTATAAGAAACAGATGACTTTTGTTATCTCTGTGACCACCTTGCACGAAACAAATCTTTCTATCTTCCTTCTTTCTTCTTCTATGATGGTAACGTTCAAGTGTTCTCCAATTCATGAGTCTTAATGTGCTAAGAATGGTCACCCATTATAACCTAACCTGGCTTATTGCTTAACTGTATGTGTTCTTTTTTAAGTTTTCACTTAGCCAATGAGCATTTCGCGTGGTCAACTTTTTCAGTTTGTGTATTTTGAAATTTGCTGCACTTTTATAATTTTCAATTAAATATGTTTTCTCAATATTCTGATTTACTTAATTGCTTTTTTTGTTTTCAGACTGGATTCAGTGATTTCTCTTCACCTGCATCAGTTGCCACTGCTTCGATCATAGATGCTTCTGTATTAGGTGCTTCTCCTTTGGCATATGATGGATTAGCTTACGGAGCTGGTTATGATGGTCTTGTATATGCCTCTCCTCTCGAAGGCCTTGAAATTACTCCCACAAGTGGTGGAGCCTTACCTGTGTCCAGCGGCTCAGCTGTCCCTCCCACTGGTATCGCGGTTAATTCCGAAACAGCTTACGAAGGTCCATTAGCCGTCACTGGTGAGCTGCCATTCGTTGGTACTGCAGCTATTGAGGGAGTGTTACCCACTGCTGGTGCTGGTGCCGTTAACCACGCCTGCGGTAATGGCGTCAATGCTATGGCTAGCGAAAATACTGCCTTCGCTCCAGGTTTTGCTGCCAGCAGATTCGGCAATATTGCTGGTATTGCCCCAGCGGCAGCTTTTGCCCCAGGTATTGGTGCCAATAGATGGGCTGGCAGAGGTTTCGGTTATGCTTACTAAATATTGTTAATATTTTTTTTTGTTTTGAATAAATATTGTTTTTCTGTAATTTCTGACTGTTTTTGTTTCCTAATATTATTAGGTAGGTATCTGAATTGATTGGAAAAATCTGATCATACCAAGGACTATTCTTTTTAAGTGTTCAAAGATATGAAATGATGCCCAAAATGCTCCTCTCCCTAATTGCTGCTGAGTTACAGACACGTAGAGTGTTACAATGGTGCCGCTCAGTTTGACGACCTCATCAGATGCTTATTATTTTACACAATAGTGTACAATGTGATAATATAAACCTTTATGTAAAAACGTTTCAAATAACTATGAATACACTGACATACGTCTGAACTTTTTCAAAAATATTAAAGTTCTATTCGAGATATGAAACGTGAAAGGTTAGTAATTTCGGTTCCTAATTTTTTTTTTAAAGAAGAAAGAACTGTATGCCTATAGACAATTTATTCCTACTTCGACAGTTTTTGCGTTATTGTTTTGCAGTGAATATAATTTTAGTTGATTATGTAACGAATAGGCTCCAAAACTATTGGACCCATTTCAATAATTCTTTCACCTCTAAAAAGCTACAATACCTAGGAGTAACATAGGCTGTCATCATCACGCTACTATCCAGGGGAGCGGAGTAATAATCATAAATCTCATCGATCCGGTAAATTTCTATACATTGGCGCTAATATCGGCAGCAAAGAAAAGTAGTATAGGGAGGCAAGTAGAGAATCGATAGATTTGCAGCTAGTAATTTATATTTATGTATGTAGACGACCGATCACAACAATTAAAATCACAAACTAAATTCCTGACCGAAAATGTTGCAGCTTAATAAATTTGGAAAAAAAATTTTGATCCGATTCCTTGCTATGCGGTGTATTAGCCACAATAGCACTACCTATTACCGTCTTGGAGAGTGTCAGATGAAGTGTTATTTTAAAGTCCTTATAAAACGGTAATATATAATGTATGCCTACGGAGTAGTAGTCGATGTATGGGGTTACTGGACACGGGGAGTGGTGGCTGTAAGTGTAGTGCACTACTGCAGTCGATGGACCACCTCCTGTCGTGCCCGCTTTACCCCCATAGCTGCACAGTCGCCGACCTGAATGAAGCGATTGAAAGTGCAGTTGGTGTCGCCAAGTTTTGGGCTGGATGTTTCTAACTTGACTTCTAATTGTTGCCACCGACACGAAAAAGTAATGGAGAAAGAATATCGTAAGAGGCGACTAGCGAAATAAATACTTAAAAGGTATCACTGCGAGAAAGGAAAAACTCGAAATAAAACTCTGTACCAATCCGTTTGTCTAGCTGTAGTGACCCCGACTGCTACGCAGGAGGCATGGGTTCGATTACTTTGATTCCTGTTCAGTGCAAGTATTTGTATGCATGAATAAGAATATTTGCATTGGTCTGGTATGCATAATATGCATGAATTTACAAAAAAATGTCTAAGTATGTTTATCCACATTCTAGAACCCGTAACACTAGCTAGTTAATAAGTTATGCTTACTGTGGCCATATCACGTGTAACCAGCGCCATCTAGCGACAGCAAGAGTAACTACTACGTCACACCGGATCCTGCATCGCGAAAGTGAAATTCTCGCGCTAGTGCAACATACAACAACCAAACGACAACCGCTGGGCCGCGGCCCGCCAGGTGTGATCACCTTGCCTGGTTGGAGGATCCTCCCTTTGTGTTGGAGAGACATCACATCCCGTTCCTCCACACTTACACTGGGTCTAGATGGCGTTGTGTGGTATATATGTTACGGCTAATACCCGAAGTGCGGCTGCACCTAGTTTTAGCCAGTTAGAACTAGGTGTAGCCACTTGGTTAAATTTAGTACGAGTTATTTTTTTTCGTTATTTGTATTATTTATATGGCACTCGGTGGCCGCTACTGCGGCACGCTCCGTTCGCTCGCCTCGTGCTTGTTGTGGTCACAGTTCTAACCTAACCTAACCTTAATCAATTAATATATTTATAACACTGACCTTAATCAAGAGTAAGCGGCTACACCTAGTTCTAACCGGCTTAAACTAGGTGCAGCCGCACTTCGGGTATTAGCCTTAACACATATATTTATTTATCGGGAGAGGCTTATGTCCAGCAAGGAATTGTGATAGACTATTTGATTTTATTTGTTGTAGCAAATAACAAAAAAATATTGTATTTCAAAAACGTTATTTATTAAAAAACAAACTTTTAATAAATGTATTCGACGGGAGCTCCGCAAGCACACTGGCCAGAGATAGACACGGCACCAGCAGCGGTGACAGGACCACCGAATTCTACAGCGCCCATGATCGGGACCTGACCAGCGACAGCAGTAGCACCAGTAACTGGCAGCTCACCGGCGACGGCTACATTGCCTTCACCAGCACCGCCGTAGGGAGCGATGACCTCATCAGCAAAACCAAGAGAAGCGGGGTAGGTGAGTCCACCAAGTCCAGCGCGGTAGGCAGCGGCGGGAGCAATAGCAGCAGCAGCCAGACCGTCGTATGCGAGGGGTGAGGCCAGACCATAAGGAGAAGCTAGACCAGGGGCGAAGGCGGCAGCGGGGCCAATGCCTCTCCAACCAGCCAGACCACCGTAAGCAAGAGGTGATTCCAGAGCCGCTACACCGGGAGCAATGAGACTGGGCTCAGCGACCACAGCAGCGCGGCTGGTGCACTGGCTGAAGACATTCTGAAATGTACAGTATATTTTACGCAACCACCGCGGTAGCCTAGTGGTATGGGTAATGGACTAATTGTTATAAATTCACAATTCACATACAAACCCATCTGACCGGCGTGGAAACTGTAGGCCAAAACCTCCCAATATTATGAGAGGCCTATAAAAAGGACTGCGGTAGACTAATTGATAGGCTCAATTGGAGTTTAGATATTATTTCACCAGAAAAATGTAACGTACCTGTACCAAGCAAGCTTGGATGCAGAGGAATACAACGGTGAAGGTGTTCATGTTTGATGATCGAGTTCCACGAAGAGCTGTCGAATGAATGAATTATTAAAAATTGGTTCAGGTTTTATACATATTCTGAAGTACAACCTTACCTAATAAAATTGATTTCACAATTTTAACATATATTTTAACACTAGTGACTCAATTTCAATACTTAGTATGTTTCTTAATCGTTTATAGGCTTATCAAGCTTCACAAGTTTCAAAATTTCTACAGTTTTCTTGAACACGTTTGGCAAAAAGAAATTTTTAGGGGCGTTTTTCGTGCAGAATTTCTTAAGTTTTTTTTGTTTAGGATGACGTACCTACTTAATAAACAGCCAAAATGCATTCGTTCCGAATCTACATTCGTATTCGGATTCGGATCACATGACATTCGACAACAAATGTCACTCCCACACATTTTCAAAGCGATGACGAATGTAGATTCGGAACGAATGCATTTTGGCTAGAGACCCTGTGAATTCTTCGACATCGGGGTTGTTACATCTATACTAATATTATAAAGAGGAAAGATTTGTACCTATTTTTGTATGTTTGTATGTTTGCAATGAATAGGCTCAAAAAGTACTGGGCCGATTTAAACAATTCTTTCACCTCTAAAAGGCTACAATATCTAGGAGTAACATAGGCTATATATCATCACGCTACCATACAAGGGAGCGGAGTAATAATCATAAATCTCAATTGATCCGATAAATTTCTATACATTGGCGCTAATATCGCTAACAATGTCCGTTGTCATGACAGCAAGGAAAAGTAGTATAGAGAGGCAAGTAGTGAATCGAGTAGAGTCGTATGTACAACGCGATAATTGACATCCACGCGGGCGGAGCCGCGGGCAACAGCTAGTAATATATATGTTGCAAATTCTATTTGTTTAAACAAATGACAGTAATGCCCCAAAATAATTTTTAAAAAGGAAAGAAAGTTGTTTTGTTTACCCCAGAGATGATTATGATGGGATCCTTATTGAACACCAGTATTGACATGTATTTTAAATGTTTTTTCTTTAGTGACAACAAGTAATTATATAATCAGTAAGATATAAACTTTATCTTTTACACAAATCTGTAAAAAGGCACTATTTCAATTCTCCTAAGTTTCGAAGGCATCAGACCATCAGAAGGGTTTCATTTAATATCTTAGAAGTAATTTTTTTTATTTTATCAAAGTACGCAGTAATGACGCAAATTTTTTCAAGATAATAATATCTATAGAAAATAACATTAGCCAAGCATAAACGCACGTGCGTTGTTATAATTTTTGTTGCTACTCACGCGGCATGCGTTGAATCTAGATTGCATTATGCATTCCATAATATATTTTGAAAATTATTGCAATAATTTTGTGAACATTTTGTAAACAGTACAATTTTTATGTAGAATACTAGCTGTTGACGTGGACTTCTGATCCCGTTCCCGCTGCTCCATTCCGAGCATTTAGGGGTATGAAAAATAGATGTTGGCCGATTCTAAGACCTACTCAATATGCTCACAAAATTTCACGAGAATCGGTCAAGCCGTTTCGGAGGAGTACGGGAACGAACATTGTGACACGAGAATTATAAGATTTAGGTCTAAACGGAGAGCACGTTAAGCCGTCGGTCCCGGTTGCCATACTAACACCTATGGCAGTCGTTACGGGTAGTTGTAGCCCTGAAAATTCCAACCAGTCTAACTTGGAATTTCGATATCGCCATTGGTCATTGGACCATTGGTTGTGGAGGTCAGATGGCAGTCGCTTCACAGAAAATATCGTAGTTCAGTCGCATCACAGTTAGACTGGAAAGCCGACCCCAACTGATTTGGGAAAAAGGTTCAGAGAATGATGATTTTGCTCTAAAGAAAATTGTTTTACCTACCGTCAATGTAGACTAGAGCTGTCACCTCCAAACTCGTAAGCTCGGACATGAAACGTGAAAATCCAGGACTTGGCAGCTTTCTCCCCAGATAGTTAGGAATATTTTTTTGCTAATAGTACTTTTTCTTGTGGAATCCCTTTGAACTTTGCATTGACATTCCTCGCAAGACATATATCTCGCACCTCGGACAGCTCTTTTGGGAAGACCCCTTTACCCTAATGTGGGGACCATGGTGGACATATTTACAGTCTGGAATAGCAGGGTTCAAAAAAGCAAAAAGGAATAGCAAATAACAGTAGTAGACCGAAGTAACAGATACAGATACCGCGATATAAATATGAGTGTGATAATATATACCTACCATGGCGCTCACCAATGATTTTTCTATGCTTTTCGAAGTTCATCATTTTCTGAACCTTTTCCCAACTCAGTTGGGGTCGGCTTTTCGAAGTTATGTGTGTATTATCGCAGGTTTATGAGTGCACGATTAATGGCAATGGGCTCGCCACCGATTACATTGGGACCTAAACATAAACTGGCGAAATGTGGGTGCTAGCACCTCTTCCTACTCCTTCGGGGATATAGGCATGAGTTTTTTATGTTATGTGATAATATTGTTTATTGTTTCAATTCATCGCGGTTTATCCATTTCGAAGTGTAACGAGTAATACATGACCGTACATGTTGTCTATAGAAATAAAAGAAGTCCCGTAATCCGTTCATTTGTCTTTATCAACACATTTTCATTTTTTTCACATAAGTATGTTCCCTGTTAAACCTCGATAAGGGTGCCCGGTTAATAGTAACGGGCTCGGCACCTATTACATTGGGAACTAAACATAAACTGGCGAAATGTGTTTGCTAGCACCTCTGCCTACCCTTTCGGGGATATAGTGAGTTTTGTTATATCGAACCAGGGTGTCATACCATCACATAGTCCCCCACTCCCCCTCCCCTCTACAGGTCGGCAGGGACCAGGGAGGCATTACAAACGTCCATAGGGCACGGCTAACACTTTCAATGACAGATTATGTCCATTAAGTCCTGGAATTCTTTACCGGCGCACGTGTTTCCTTCTTCCTACAGTCCCGGTTCCTTTAGGCGGGGCGTGAAAAAGCATCTGATGAGGCCGTCAAGCTAAGCGCCACCGTTGTAACACTGAACATGTTTGCAATGGTGACCCTCTTTCATGAGACTTTGCCTTCAGTTTGACATGAGACGAGGTGAATTCAAATTGACGTGCCATAAATAAAATAAAAAGATAAATGTACGATCCACCTTTGTTTTGAGCGCACTTGCAATGTCTTTCAAGTTCATGGAGTGTAACTGTGATCTCTTCTTAGTCTACCAAGATTTGCGTAGGAAGCTGTAACAAGGACATAAAACTGGCAAATCCTTTCAGAGATGTTCCACAGATTAAGTGGTTTGCCGGTTACTGTGTTACTAATGATGCAAAAAGTTTTGAGGTGTTGTCAATAGTCAGTCATACAGGGTTGATAAACAATAGGGTCGTTATGACCACGGTTTTTTTTTATACCACTTAGGTGGCAGACAAGCACACGGGCCACCTTATGGGAAGCGGTCACCGTGGCCTATGGACGTTTGCAACACCAGATGCGTTACACACGTGTTGCCTACTCTGTAGAAACCTTCTAATGCCCTTCTTGAAGAACCCCATAATATTGTAGTCGCTTGGGAAAACCACGGCAGGGAGCTCATTCCACAGCTTGAGTACAGCCTGAAAATGGTGCACTGTATACGTGTTTTCAATTAACGCCCCATCAATGAATCAGCCCACCGATGTCCACTGCTGAAAACAGGTCTCACCTAATGTTTAGAGGCTAAGGTATCAACCCTGTGTAATCCGGAATGAATTAATAAAACTAAAGGTGATTGATGACTTGTATTTATTTCATTGTGGTAAGACTGTTGAGGTTTTGAAACTTCTTACAGAACACAGCTTCTGCCAGCCCACCCAGCGGCATAACCGAGGGCAGGAGCAGCGAGACGTGGAGCGATCGCGCCGTACGGGGCAACAGCAGAAGCAGGAGAGATGGCACCAGCGTAGGCAGGGGCATAGGCAGCGTTCTCACTCACCATGGCGTTCACACCATTCCCACAAGAGTGGTTAACGACACCATTACCAGCGGTAGGCAACACTCCCTCGAGGCCTACAGTACCAACGAACGGCAGTTCTCCTAATACTTCCAAAATACCCTCGTAAGCGTTCTCAGATGTTACAGAAATACCTACGGGAGCGATGTTGGATCCGCTGGTAACGGGCAGTCCACCGCCGTTGGTGGGAGTGAAATCCAAACCGGGAGCGGCGAATCCACGAGCCATGCCATAGGTAGCAGCCAAACTAGGGGCAGCCAGACCGTAAGCTCCAGCCACGCCAAGAGGGCTGGCCATACCGTAAGGTTCAGCTAAAGCAGCACCAGCCAAACCGTAAGAGGCTTCGAAAGCAGGAGCAGCTAATCCATAAGGAGCAGCTACACCATAGGGAGTAGCTAAGTCCAGAGAACCGACCAGTCTTGGTTCCGCAACGACAGCAGCACGGCTGGTGCACTGACTCAATGCGAACTGGAAACAAACATTCTTTTATTAACTTTTAAACTTCCGCGTTCCATGTTTATAATAATATGTAAACGGGAATTGACGCAATCATGGTATAGGTATATACATACCTTTGGAATGCCTGACGTTTCGACCAGGTTACACCGGCCGTGGTCACAGGCTTACTGTCTCACGGACTCGACGAAGGAAGGTGCGCGGCTGAGACAGTCAGCCTGTGACCACGGCCGGTGTAACCTGGTCGAAACGTCAGGCATTCCAAAGGTATGTAAATACCTATACTATGATCGCGGTAATTCCCGTTTACATATTATTATAAACATTATTTTTATGAACACACTTCATTTTGTGCTAAGTAACTTCATAATGCATCAAATTACTGATGCTAATTCTTTATTTAGAATCGAGATCATACCTGCACAAGAAGTGCTTGAGCACAGATGACGAGGACGGTCTTGGAGAACATGTTTGTAGTTCAAGGATCAATCCGAGAATGATGTACTGTGTTTGTGCAGCTAATTTATACTGAACTGTGTTATCTAATTCTTGTAACTCATTGTTAGTTTGTATGTGAATATTTCGAACTGAAGCAACCAAGATAAGGAAGTAAATTATTATCAAAAAAGTGAATTTAGCTTGTGCAATGAAAAACAAAAGAAGTGATAATTGTTTGTATAAAAACTTGAGGATGTATTGTTTAATATCAGTCTTTAGGGAACCATTGTACCCAAGAAAATATTAAATATGAACACCTTCACCGTTGTATTCCTCTGCATCCAAGCTTGCTTGGTACAGGTCAGTAGTATAGTTCAAAGAACATTTTCGCTAAAATCTTGTGGGAAGCTGTTTCATAACGGTATTTTTCGATATCAATAGAGAATGATAGATATCTTGGTATACTTACATTAGTTAACAGATTCCTTATGGAGTCATCTGGCATAATTACAGCCATGTATATAATAATTGTAACATAACATAACATAAACTCACGCCTATCCCCGAAGGGGTTGGCGGAAGTGCTAGCACCCGCATTTCACCAGTTTATGTTTAGGTCCCAATGTAATAGGCGGCGGGCCTATTGCCATTAACCGGACACTTATAAACCTGCGATAAATACACACATAACTTCGAAAAGCATCGAAAAGTCATTGGTATGTATGTGCAATATTCGATACATCAAGAATCAAACCTCGATACCTACGTGTTTCGTCGTTTTGCGAAACATTTATCAGTAGATAGCTCTTAATATATTTTCTTATAATGAATTTCTGCCATGTAACGTCTACCTCAATATTTATACATACAAGTACCTACGTATACGTCAGTTGTTCATATACAATGTGTTTGATCTAAATTTATGAATCTTAAGGACCTTATACATTACAGAATGTCTTCGGTCAGTGCACCAGCCGCGCTGCTGTGGTCGCTGAGCCCGGTCTCATTGCTCCCGGTGTAGCAGCTCTGGGTTCTCCCTTCGCTTACGAGGGTCTGGCTGGTTTAAGAGGTGCCCCTGGTCTAGCAGGTCCTTATGGTCTGGGCTCACCTCTTGCGTACGAAGGTCTGCCTGGCTGGGGAGGCATTGCTCCCGCCGCTGCCTACCGCGCTGGACTTGGTGGACTCACCTACCCCGCTTCTCTTGGTTTTGCTGATGAAGTCATCGCTCCCTACGGCGGTGCTGGTGAAGGCAATGTAGCCGTCGCTGGTGAGCTGCCAGTTACTGGTACTACCGCTGTCGCTGGTCAGGTCCCGATCATGGGTGCTGTGAGCTTCGGTGGCCCTGTCACCGCTGCTGGTGCAGTGACCATCACTGGTCAGTGCGCCTGTGGAGCTCCCGTCGAATATCTGTACTAAATGACGATATAACGAACAAATATATCAGTATTATCAAACATAGAAGTTATATTTATTTAGCTTGTAATCTTTAAAAAATTATGTTATCATAGTGTACAGTCGCCTGCAATAATATGTGTACACTTTGGAACCTTGTCACAATAATAAATAACAAGTCAACATTATGACATGAGACGGTAAACTTCGACAAGTTTAATGTGAAAAAGTTCTAAAACGTATACATATTATTGCAGGTGACTGACCTATCTTGGACTATCGCCGTCTCCTTCTGCGAGTAGGTAATGCTCGAGAAGGAGACAGGTGGGGCTCTTGGCCCGCACAGCACGCGATGAACGGAGGCGACTCGGACGTTGGAGGTCTCAGAATTAACTCCTTCGTTCATGAACGCGGGTCTGGGTGTGATGTTGCCTGTTACCCTAGCAGAAGCACGCCCCCCACGATCGAGGGCTATTATACGGTACTGTAGACCGTACCGAGAAGGGGACCATCTCTAAATTAGAGATGGCACGGGGTTCGACTCAGATGCGAGCGATATGTTACCTTCACTGTCTCACCTTCGGCAACCGAAGACCCGAAGATTCGATCGAGATTTGTTCGAATCCGATCCAATAATTACTTTCACCGGCTTCGATGTGGGTGTTATCCGTGAGGATTTTGCCTACGGAAAAAAGTCATAGTGTACCTATAATCTTATGAATTGAGAAGAGTTTCAATTGTGTATACGAGAACCCAACGGTAAATTTATTTAAAACATTAAAATTGGTTTATATACAACGAGATTATTGATGAAAATACATAAAGAAAATTTAAGTAAAGATGATTCCGACAAATTGAAAACTTTTCTAGTATTCGAAGTCCTTTAAAAACCATTAAAATGTTTAATTCGGTTCAGAAGCATTAGACGTATTCAAAATTTCATTTGAAACTGAACTAAAATTATGTTAAATAAAACGACGAAACTCCTGAATAAATAAAGTCGACATTTCCGTTCAGTCAATAGTCCGTACAGTTATGCATGATTGAATAACAAACATATCCACACCTCTTCACAAACATTTACATACCCCACGTATCATAGTAGATACGTGAGGTGGTGGAGAATGTATATCACCACACCATCTCGTCCGAAGGGTGTTGTAAAAGACGGCGAACGGAGATTTTTTTGATTTTTTTTATTTATTGCACGCCAATTTGACTTCACCTCGCCTGATGTTAAGCTGAAGGCAAAGTCTCATGAAAGAGGGTCACCATTGCAAACACGCAAAAATACGCACACGATAATACAGAGAGGAGAAAAACTCGAAATAAAACTGATGTATCCATTCGTAAGTAACGAGCTAACCTATCTGCGCATAGGCATAGCAATAGGCGAGGCACAAGCAGCACAAGCCACCAAGCACTTCGTCCAACGCCTGGGGCTCAAGCCAAAATGCATTCGTTCCGAATCTACATTGGTCATCGCTCTGAAAATGTATGGGAGTGACATTTGTTGTCGAAATCGGATCACATGACATTCGACAACAAATGTCACTCTCATACATTTTCAGAGTGACGACGAATGTAGATTCGGAACGAATGCAATTTGGCTAGAGCCCCTGTACTTACGTACCTACAGGGTACGAAGTCTTGTTTCGCATGTAAATTTCTAGAGCGCAGTTATAAACGATGTCTCAATTAGTTCGCATCTTTCACTGTCCTTCGCAAACACATCAAAAACCCAAAACAAAGTACCAACCCATCTGGTCAGCGTGGAAACAGTAGCCTTAGCACGAAATACTATCGAATTCGTAATGTAAATGTATCGACACGACGGCGGAGCATTGCGATTGGCGGGCTACACACGCACACAGGTTCACAAGAGGCAGACTGCCAATCACAATGCTCAGTTCTCTCGAAACCTTTACATTACGAATTCGATAGGAGTTCATGCTAGTGCTACAGTAAGCCAAAGCATCCCAAAATTAGGAGAGGCCTCTGTGCAGCCGTGGATTGTGTGGCTAATTTATTGTAAGAGGAAGTAACGAAGAATACAATAAAATAATGAATTCAAAGTTTATTTTCTAATTCCGTGGTGATTTGACACAAATATGTTCATTTAGTAAATGTATTCGACGGGAGCTCCGCATTCGCATTGACCAGTGATGGTCACGGCACCAGCAGCGGTGACAGGGCCTCCGAATTTCACGGCGCCCATGATCGGGACCTGACCAGCGACAGCGGTAGCACCAGTAACTGGCAGCTCACCAGCGACGGCTACATTACCTTCACCAGCACCACCGTAGGGAGCGATGACCTCATCAGCAAAACCAAGAGGGTAGGAGAGTTCACCCCATCCAGTCAGACTCTCGTATGCGAGAGGTGAACCAAGACCATAAGGACCTGCTAGACCGGGAGCAAAAGCAGCAGCAGAAGGAGCAATTCCTCTCATGCCAACGAGACCATCGTATGCGAGAGGTGAGCGCAGACCGTAAGGAGCTAGACCGGGAGCAATTAGACCGGGGTCAGCGACTACAGCAGCGCGGCTGGTGCACTGGCTGAAGACATTCTGAAAATTTTAAATGAAAGCATTAAATAAATATTAAGAAATAATGTGGAATTTAGAAAGTCTCCAGTGAGCTCTGGCTACCCAACTCACCGCGATAAACACAACACAAGGTTATTATTAGCCGAGGTATTCTGGAGATACTTCCCCAGTCAGACTGCTCAATTAGTCGTGTCCTGCCTGTCTGCTGTTTTTGTAAATAAAATGACCTAAAACTAAATGGAATTTCTCGGTATCGCATGCCTCTTTAGGAAACATTCCCACAAGACTGGGTTGCCATGTTTTATGGCAATGCAAATTCTTTGTCCCAAAATTAAACCAGCCCTCAGGTCATGAGAGAACCGTTGTCGTGGTTTCGATTCCAAATGATACAAAATCTGCTCATTAAAGTCATCAAATGCTAGTGGAATAATTCTAAACGATATTTTTCACATACCTGTACCAAGCAAGCTTGGATGCAGAGGAATACAACGGTGAAGGTGTTCATGTTTGATGCTTCTTACAGTTCAATCGAAAGCTGAATAATAAACCTAATTCTCGTGTAGTTTATATAGTACGATCCCGTCAATGAAATATTTGGTTTCGTCATTATGACACGTTTTTACAAAAACGACCAGTACTTTGTTAATTTCGAGATTTCTTAGGCTTATCGTGTTTACACAAGCAATGAATTAATTACCTATATACTTATCAGAGAACTATTATTACTTGATAACATTCTTTAGTATAAAAATAGGTCTAAACCTTTTGGGAAATCATTCTCGTGTCAGCACTAGAACCAGTAACATGTCTGCTAAAGCTATCCTCGTCATCTGCGCTCAGGCGCTTCTCGTCAACGTAAGTTTATTAATTAATATTTTCATTAAAGTCTCGGCAGAGTAGAATTTGGTCCACCCCGACTTTTTCGCATGCGGTGTCATACAAAGCGATTAAGGGATAGGGATGTTTAACTACAGCCCAGATTCAGCCTTAGATGCTCGAATCAACAATTGTGCCCGGAATACGCCTACAGGCTCATCTTTTACAATATATGATAAAATGTGGTTCTTAATTTTACCTCTGTCTACATCGAAGGGAAATAGGCGTGAGCATATATGTATGTATGTAAATTAAATGTTTAAAATGATTTATGATCAAACTAAATAATTAACCTTTACAATAACTAATCATTCTTTCAGTCGGCATTGAGCCAGTGCATCGGTGCTGGTTTAGCTCCTTACGGAATGGCAGCTCCCGGCTTTGATGGACTCGCTGGTTGGGGCGCCAGAGGTTTGGCGTACGATGGTTTGGCTTCTCCTTTGGCCTACAGTGGACTCGCTGGATTTGGTAGAGTTTTGGCAGCTGAAGAAATCTTACCGGTTGTCCCTCCTGCTCTCGAAATCACCCCTACCAGCGGCGGTGCTCTGCCAGTCACCAGTGCCTCTGGCCTTGCTCCCGTCGGTATCTCTGTAAAATCTGAAAACGCTTATGAGGGTATCCTTGAAGTACTTGGTGAGTTACCGTTCGTCGGTACTGCAGCTATTGAGGGAGTGTTACCCACTGCTGGTGCTGGTGCCGTCAACCACGCCTGCGGTAATGGCGACAACTCTATGGTCAGTGAGGACGCTGTGTTCGCCCCTCAGTACTACGGCGCTATTGCTCCTGCTGCTGCCCTCGCTCCAGGTCTTGGTTGGGGCGCCGCATGTGCTGGTAGACGTATCGCTCTGTAAAAAATTACAGAAACGAAAACTTGACACCTAATATGAATTCAACGAAATAAACATAATAATACACATCAAATGAAGTCTCTCATTTAATAGTAACTAATAATTGATATTAATATTTAGTAGAATTTCTTCTTTCGCAATGATATCATCTGCGTTGTTCGCTAGTCACTTCTTAAGACACTCTTCGGATGAAATCGGGTGGGGAGTATTCTTACCACCACACAATAGAAGAACGAAGCTGAATGATTCCGTAATTCTTTTCATTGCTCAAATTCATCCCGTTTTGACCCACTGTCAGAGAATCTTTCCCCTGGACGGAATATTCCCAGGACCATCTGGAAATTCTTTTTACAAATATCGAACTCAGGTCAGGTCATTTTTCTTATACCACTTAGTTGTCAGACAAGCAAACGATCCACCTGATGGGTAGAGGTTACTGTGGCCTATAGACGTTTGCAACACCAGAGTGTCACACTCGTGCTATCGACCATCGGCTAGAAGGAGGGGGACTATCTTGGATCTTCAGATGCCGGTGTGAGATCGAAGGGTCAATATTCCTATCAACACCGGCCTACCTAGAGCCAGTTTCGATATGTCCTCCTAAGATATTTGAACCTCAGTGTGCAAGTTTCGTGTGCCTGTTTGTGTACGTGTGTGTGTATGTGTCTGTGGTATCGTAGCTCTTGAACACATGAACTGATTTTGATATTATATTTGTTTTTGTTTGAAAGGTGAATTATTTGGGAGTGTTTAAAATGGCCGATTACATACTTGTATTTTTCACAAGCCCCTCAATATGGTTTTACTAGTAGAATACTAAACACTGTGACGTTCAAAGTAACGTTGACTGCCACCACAAAATGGCGAATATGGGTAACAAAAAAGCTTAAAGAGTCGGAAGGTTCTCGAATGGAGACCGCGTACCGGTAAACGAAGCGTGGCATGGCCTCCTGCGAGGTGGACGAACAACATAGTCAAAGTCGCAGATACCCATTAGATGCAGATTTACATATATTTTGTCGTGTCGCGGGATATTGTATTTGTTTCGAAAACATAGGGAATGCTTTACCAGTTAGGGCCTCAGTGACAGCCTCTGTGCCGTGGCGATAGTGAAGGCGACTTCTTTGCATGAGGCGCAGATTCGACCCCTGTTCAGTGCAAATATTTGTATGCATAAATATGGCTATTTGCACTGGTCTGCCTGAGAGAGCACGTTAAGCCGTCGCTCCCAGTTGCCATACGTACATCATCTGTCGTTACGGGTAGTTGGAGCCCTCAAAAGTCCAACCAGTCTTACTTGGAACTTCGATATCGCCATTGGTCATTGGACCATTGGTTCTGGAGGTCAGATGGCAGTCGCTTCATGGAAAATATCGAAGTTCAGCCACATCACAGTTGGACTGGAAAGTCAACCACAACTGAGTTGGGAAAAGGTTCAGGGAATGAAATCACTTTCCACGACGTCAGGCCAGGACTATTGGGCCTGCTTATTCTGCTGTGGCCCAGCGGAGGCCTTTGCCAGACATTTGCTATTCACGTAGCCTGATGGTTCCCGCAAAACATGACGCACCAACAAAGGCTCTGGCATTAAATCTGCAATATGATTATCTGCCCTTGGCCCAAGCGGCGGGTATCAGAGGCAGTGCCGGATTTACCTCCCACGGAGCCTCAAGCAACAATTGATTTTTGCCCTCGTATTAATATAACCCCCCCCCCTCTTATTTTTAAATAACAAAAAACAGATTAATTTTGCAAAATTAATATATTATTTGATCCATAATCAAAATTCTACTCTATTACAACTTCTTTCTACTTTTCTCAGTTGCAAATTGATAGATAATATCATCGAAGTCAAGTTCTCGAAGCTTGTCTTTTTCGATAAACAGTTGGCAGTGTTAGAAATAGTCGGATGAGGCATTCAACGTTCGGAAACGCAGAAAACAATGCATCGTTTTAAAAAAATTCGAATTTTGGGGCCCTCTCCAAGCGGGGCCCCAAGCAATTGCTCCCTTTAGAGGAGTAATATTTTGTAAACCATGTTCCTCAGCGCTATAAAAAAATAGGTATAAGAAAACAATGAAATGCTTGTCAGAATTTATTTTTCAAATTGGGTGTGATATAAAAACATCTTCATTTAGTAAAAGTATTCGGCGGGTGCTCCGCATTCGCATTGACCAGTGATGGTCACGGCACCAGCAGCGGTGACAGGACCTCCGAATTTCACGGCGCCCATGATCGGGACCTGACCAGCGACAGCGGTAGTACCAGTAACTGGCAGCTCACCAGCGACGGCTACATTGCCTTCACCAGCACCACCGTAGGCAGGGATGACCTCATCAGCCCAAGCGGGGTAAGCGAGTCCACCAAGTTCAGTGCGGTAGGCAGCACCGGGAGCAATAGCAGCAGCAGCCAGACCGTTGTATGCGAGAGGTGAGGCCAGACCATAAGGAGATGCTAGACCGGGGGCAAAAGCAGCAGCAGCGGGGCCAATGCCTCTCCAACCAGCCAAACCACCGTATGCAAGAGGTGATTCCAGAGCTGCTACACCGGGAGCAATGAGACTGGGCTCAGCGACTACAGCAGCGCGGCTGGTGCACTGGCCGAAGACATTCTAGAAAAGAGACAAATTACTTTAAAGTTAAATATAAAATCATTTATTGGTGGGTCGGGTCCTTGCGGCGGCCTTAAGGGAGGGTCTCTCTCACTGTCTGCTCACGGCGATGATGAGGTGTGCAAGCGCGTGGGCTGCCGCTGCCTCTTTCTAAGAGCAGGTAATGCTCGAAAATGAGGCGGTGGAGCGGATCCGAAGAAGACTCAGGTGTCAGAGGTTACAGAACGTTCTCCGTCCTCCATGAGTGCATGCCTGGGAGTGACAGTGTAGCCGCCTGTCACCTAAGAATGAGCAGGCCGCGGCGGCAGCTTGATGCTGCTGCTCCTTCTATCCAATGCATAATGTGGACGCCATAGTCCCACACACGAGAGGGTCTTCGCTGGCTCTGGGTCAGCCAGGTCATGAGGGATATGCCAGAGGCAACCTCACTCTCGGCAACTGGTGGCCCAAGACGGCAGTGCAGTTTTAGTCGGTTCGAGTCGGATGGATGGAATCTGATGTCGTTCAACTTCATAGACTATGAGTCTGAGTGACAAAAAACTTTTTGCTCCATTCTTCACATACTCCAATATTAACTCGATATTTTCCCCCATCTTTAGTAGTTTGGCCATAGAAGTAAATGAATCAAGTCACTCTTGGATCGCGTTTGAAAGTTGGAACTTGAAATGACTCTCTCTAGCCAGCCTGACAATGATTAATCAAATGCTTGACAAATTCTAAATGATACTTTTCACATACCTGTACCAAGCAAGCTTGGATGCAGAGGAATACAATGGTGAAGGTGTTCATGTTTGATGCTTCTTTCAGTTCAATGAAAAGCTGAATAATAAACCTAATTCTGGTCCAGTTTATATAGTATGTACGATCCCGTCAATGAAATATTTGGTTTCGCAATTATGTCACGTTTTAAACAAACGACTAGTAGTTTGTTAATTTCGAGATTTCTTAGGCTTATCGTGTTTACACAAGCAATGAATTAATTACCTATATACCTCTCAAAGAATTATTATTACTTGATAACATACTTTAGTATAAAAATGGGTCGAAAACTTTTGGGAAATCATTCTCGTGTCAGCACTAGAACCAGTAACATGTCTGCTAAAGCTGTCCTCGTCATCTGCGCTCAGGCGCTTCTCGTCCAGGTAAGTTTCTTCATTAATTTCACATTTGAGCTTAACTAACTTATATGTTTGTACTGTTACTGTTTCAATTAAAAATTATGACATGTCAATACCTCTTTTGATCCGGTGGAACAAGTCAAATTTTTGTCCCCTCGACCAAACGTGTCTATTATGCTATCGAGCTTTCCCCGTTGTTTTACCAGGGAAACATTTTGTTTGAGATTCTGGCCCTAACTTGGATCCCGTCCCTTCTTCCGTAGTCAGCACCCAAAGTCGGCCACTAACCTCTTGGCCTCTTGTAATACCAGGTACATTTACTGTATATCAAATTTTTCTTTCAGTCGGCATTGAGCCAGTGCATTGGTGCTGGTTTAGCTCCTTACGGATTGGCAGCTCCCGGCTTTGATGGACTCGCTGGTTGGGGCGCCAGAGGTTTGGCGTACGATGGCTTGGCTTCTCCTTTGGCCTATAGTGGACTCGCTGGATTTGGTAGAGTTTTGGCAGCTGATGAAATCTTACCGGTTATCCCTCCTGCTCTTGAAATCACCCCTACCAGCGGCGGTGCTCTGCCAGTCACCAGTGCCTCTGGCCTTGCTCCCGTCGGTATCTCTGTAAAATCTGAAAACGCTTATGAGGGTATCCTTGAAGTACTTGGTGAGTTACCGTTCGTCGGTACTGCAGCTATTGAGGGAGTGTTACCCACTGCTGGTGCTGGTGCCGTCAACCACGCCTGCGGTAATGGCGACAACTCTATGGTCAGTGAGGACGCTGTGTTCGCCCCTCAGTACTACGGCGCTATTGCTCCTGCTGCTGCCCTCGCTCCAGGTCTTGGTTGGGGCGCCGCATGTGCTGGTAGACGTATCGCTCTGTAAAAACTTTTGGCAAAAAGAAATTGATATCCAATATAAATTGAAAGTGAAATAAATATTGAAGCCTCATATTTCTGTTTTTTAATTTAAAAAAGTTTCAATAGACGCTTATGATGGAACGAAAAAGAGATAATAAATATGAATTCATTTCAATCTCATCCAATAAAAAAGTCAAGTTTAGTACTGTTTTTGACGATCATATCTCATTTATCAAGCAGCCAATAAAGACAAACTTTAGTAAAATCTTGAAATCAACTTTCAAAGAATGGAAATAGCTATTAAATTACAGGGAAAACGAACTTATGAATCTGTAAGAAAATTTCGGCAGTATCATTATGTAAAGACTAATTATTATAAAATCCTAGAAAAGGTACGTGACCTCGATAGCCAACCGACATTATGACATAAATAAAATACAATAATATCACACAATATAACGTGTTAGATCATAGTACTAGTAATGCTTACTTCACAAGATAGTGCGCACGCGACGACAAATGCACGTGCCACGTGCGGACTTATCAATGGCGTTGGGTTTAGTTACTGTTTACATTTTTTTTTATACTACGTAGGTGGCAGACACGCACACGGCCCATCTGATGGAAAGCGGCCACCGTGGCTTATGAACGTGTGCAACACTAAGGGTGTCACACACGCGCTGCCCACCCTGAAGGGAAAGGGGGAGAGCTGGGAAGGGGTGGGGAGGCTAGGAAGGGGAGGGGAAGGAGGGGTACAGTGAGCTCTGGCTACCCTACTTACCGGCGGGAATACAACACGATGGTTATTATGACCGCGGTCTTCTGTAGGGCGGAGGTACTTCCCCAGCTGGACAGCTCATTTCGGACGGGAGATACCGTCGTGTCCTACCTCCGTAAATACATACATTTTACATAACTACCATAACATTTAAATTACATAACATAGTGACGATGTGTCAGGTGCTTAGAGAACCTATAATGCTGTGTCGATTGTAAGCAAATTTTTAAGAAGCAATACCAATTGTATAGCGCAAATGTGGCGACGTTTCCAACTCAGTTTGGGTCGGCTTTCTAGTTTAACTTTTCCGTGAAGCGATTGCAATTGGACCTTCACAAACAAATTGGCGATATCGAAGTTCTGTAGTTAGGCTAGTCGGACTTTTGAGCCAACTACCCGTAACGACAGATGATGTGTGGTAACCTGGACCGACACGGCTTAACGTGCTCTCCGAGGCACGACCAGACCAGTGCAAATAGCTATATTCATGCGTACAAATATTTGCACAGTGGGGATCAAAGTCGTGCCTTCTGCGTAGCAGTTCACTACCGCCACGCTACGGAGGCTGTCACTGAGGCTCTACCTGTATGTTTTCGGAACGATACTAGGCCCCCTGACACGACAAAACTTGAATTATTTATTTATGTGTCTTCAAATTTTCAAGTTAATTTTGATTAGATACTTTTTGAATGGACCTCCTTGTCAAGCCTTTTCATTTGATACAAGTATTGAGGAACCAGTGAAATATAGAAAGGTATGAAAGGTGGCAGCATCTTGACTTTGAAATTTGCAAAGCTCTTTCATTTGACACAAATATTGAGGGATGTGCGAAAAATATGTAATTCGACATTTTGAATACTCCCAAATAATTCACCTTTCGAACAATAAACAAAAAGAGTTACGATGCCACAGACACATAAACACACACAGGCATGCGAAACTTACATACTAGATTCTAATATCTTAAGAGGACATCTCGAAACTGGAAACCGGCTCTAGATAGATGGCTATTGAGAGGGATATCCCTTCGATCTCACACCGGCATCCCCTTCTCCTCAACATGGTCGATAGCACGAGTGTGACACTCTGGTATTGCGAACGTCCATAGCCCAGTAACCACTACCCATCAGGTGGGTCGTGTGCTTGTCTGACAACTAAGTGGTATAAGAAAAACTACCTGACCTGAGTTCGATATTTGTATAAGGAATTTCCAGATGGTCCAGGGAAGATTCTGTCCAGGGGAAAGATTCTCTGATTGTGGGTCAAAAAGGGATGAAGTTGAGTAATGAAAAGAATTGCGGAATCATTCAGCTTAGTTCTTCTATTGTGTGGTGGTAAGAATACTCACCACCGCATCTCATCCGAACAGTGTCCTAAGAATTGACTAACGGAAAACGCAGACTAAATACTATTATCAATTTATTAATTACAATTAAATAAGAGACTTCATTTGATGTGTACTATTATGTTTATTTCGTTTAGTTTATTAGGTGTCAAGTTTTCGTTTCTGTAATTTTTTACAGAGCGATGCGTCTACCAGCACATGCGGGGCCCCAACCAAGACCTGGAGCGAGGGCAGCAGCAGGAGCAATAGCGCCGTAGTAATGAGGGGCGAACACAGCGTCCTCACTGACCATAGAGTTGTCGCCATTACCGCAGGCGTGGTTGACGGCACCAGCACCAGCAGTGGGTAACACTCCCTCAATAGCTGCAGTACCGACGAACGGTAACTCACCAAGTACTTCAAGGATACCCTCATAAGCGTTGTCAGATTTTACAGAGATACCGATGGGAGCAAGGCCAGAGGCACTGGTGACTGGCAGAGCACCGCCGCTGGTAGGGGTGATTTCGAGAGCAGGAGGGACAACCGGTAAGATTTCTTCAGCTGCCAAAACTCTACCAAATCCAGCGAGTCCACTATAGGCCAAAGGAGCAGCTAAGCCATCGTACGCCAAACCTCTGGCACCCCAACCAGCGAGTCCATCAAAGCCGGGAGCTGCCAATCCGTAAGGAGCTAAACCAGCACCGATGCACTGACTCAATGCCGACTGAAAGAGAAATTAGATATACAGTAAATATACCTGGTATTACAAGAGGCCAAGAGGTTAATGACCGACTTTGGGTTCTGACTGCGGAAGAAGAGGCGGGATCCAAGTTCGGGCTAGAATCTCAAACAAAATGTTTCCCTGGTAATACAACGGGGAAAGTTCGATAGCATAATGGACACGTTTGGTCGAGGGGACGAAAATTTGACTTGTTCCACCGGATCAAAAGAAATATTGACATGTCTTAATTTTCAATTGTAACAGTAACGTTACAAACATATAATTTAGTTTAGTTCAAATTGGAAATTAATGAAGAAACTTACCTGGACGAGAAGCGCCTGAGCGCAGATGACGAGGATAGCTTTAGCAGACATGTTACTGGTTCTAGTGCTGACACGAGAATGATTTCCCAAAAGTTTTCGACCCATTTTTATACTAAAGAATGTTATCAAGTAATAATAGTTCTCTGATAAGTATATAGGTAATTAATTCATTGCTTGTGTAAACACGATAAGCCTAAGAAATCTCGAAATTAACAAACTACAAGTCGTTTGTTGAAAACGTGAGAAAATTACGAAACCAAATATTTCATTGACGGGATCGTACTATATAAACTGAACCAGAATTAAGTTTATTATTCAGCTTTTTATTGAACTGAAAGAAGCATCAAACATGAACACCTTCACCGTTGTATTCCTCTGCATCCAAGCTTGCTTGGTACAGGTATGTGAAAACTTTCAAACGCGATCCAAGAGAGTCTTGTATTCATTAACTTCAATGGCCAAACTGCTAAAGATGGGGGAAAATTTCGATTTAAAATATTTGAGTATGTGGAGAATGGAGCAAAAAGTTTTTTGTCACTCAGCCTCATAGTCTATGAAGTTGAACGACATCAGACTCCATCCATCCGATTCGTACCGACTAAAACTGCACTGCCGTCTTGGGCAACTGATAGTTGCCTAGAGTGAGGTTGCCTCTGGCATATCCCTCATGGCCCGGCTGGCCCAGAGCCAGCGAAGGCCCTCTCAGGTGTGGTACTACGGCGTCCATATCTTGCTTTGGATAGAAAGAGCAGCAGTATAAGCTGCCGCCACGGCCTGCTCCTTCTTAGGTGATAGGCGGCTACACTGACACCCCCAGGACCCTGCACTCATGAAAGACGGAGGACATTCTGTGACCTCCGACGCCTGAGTCGCCCTCGCTTGTCACAGACTGTGTGAGTCAGGAGTCTCCTTCCGATCTGCTCCAACGAAAGACCCCCATGAGGCCTCTTCAGCCAATCCTCCATGATGGGTCTTACGGCGTGCCCTAGTTTACTTTACTCTGGGTTTTACTTGGTGTATTCGTGGGTTACTTCTGTCAGTTACGAAAGTGGAGATCGAGAGAAGATAAACGAAATGTGACCGGGATGGATTGGATGCGCAAGGCCAGGGATCGGGATTAATATTTCACTATAATAGATGATTTTATGGTTAATTCTTAAGTAATTTGTATCTTTGTAGAATGTCTTCGGTCAGTGCACCAGCCGCGCTGCTGTGATCGCTGAGCCCAGTCTCATCGCTCCCGGTGTAGCGGCTCTGGAATCACCTCTTGCATACGGTGGTTTGGCTGGTTGGAGAGACATTGTCCCCGCTGCTGCTGCTATTGCCCCCGGTCTAGCATCTCCTTATGGTCTGGCCTCATCCCTCGCATACAATGGATTGGCCTCACCCCTCGCATACAACGGTATTGCTTCCGCCGCTGCCTACCGCGCTGAACTTGGTGGACTCGCTTACCCCGCTTGGGCTGATGAGGTCATCCCTGCCTATGGTGGTGCTGGTGAAGGCAATGTAGCCGTCGCCGGTGAGCTGCCAGTTACTGGTACCACCGCTGTCGCTGGTCAAGTCCCGATCATGGGCGCCGTGAAATTCGGAGGTCCAGTCACCGCTGCTGGTGCCGTGACCATCACTGGTCAATGCGAATGCGGAGCACCCGCCGAATACTTTTTCTAAATGAAGATGTTTTTATATCACACCCAATTTGAAAAATAAATTCTGTCAAGCATTTTATTGTTTTCTTATACCTATATTTTTATAGTGCTGAGGAACATGGTTTACAAAATATCCCTCCACTGGTACTCGCCGCTTGGGCCAAGGGCAGATAATCATATTGCAGATTTAATGCCAGAGACTTTGTTGGTGCGTCGTGTTTTGCGGAAACCATCAGGCTACGTGGATAGCAAATGCCTGGCGAAAGCGCCTCCGCTGGCCCACAGCAGAATAGGCAGGCCTAATAGTCCTGGCCTGACGTCGTGGAAAGTGATATGTGTATCAATAGTCTGACTACCATGGACGGTCAAGACCGTGCGAACCCTGAACTCCCAGTTCACATACAGACGTAAGTT
Organism: Pelosia muscerda; assembly: GCA_963691645.1. Taxonomy (NCBI): domain Eukaryota; kingdom Metazoa; phylum Arthropoda; class Insecta; order Lepidoptera; family Erebidae; genus Pelosia; species Pelosia muscerda. The sequence goes on along the minus strand of OY829126.1, from coordinate 2,297,388 downwards.
TCCATCAATCGAACCCTAAAAACACATTTTATAGCACAATATTGAGATCACTGAGTAGACTGTCTGTGTTCAAACTTTTCATGTTTGGAGATTGTAGAGTTATTGGTATTTCAAAATTTGGGCTAGAGTAATTTACACGAAGGGGGGGGGGGGGAGGGGGATGCTAATATCTTCGAGCGAATGCCTTCCAGTAATTGTGCTCGAGGCTTTCACATAGGTAAGTTCGTTTAATAATCAATTACTTTCGCGATTCGCTCTGGATATTCCACACTTGGTTGCACTCGTGATCTCGTGTGATCCAATCACTTATTGTGTGGACACTTTTATCATTGAGAAATGCGTAAAAGACTGCCTCGGCATCCATGGAAACTCACATTGTGGGAACCCGGCGTTAGAAGGACATTTAAGAATGAATATTAGTTGGTACTGAATCTGGATGGGAATCAAAAAGCTTGGTGTAGTTAGCTTGCGCTATGGGTTTAGTTACTGTTTACATAACATTGTGTTGTGACAATGTGTCAGGTGCTTAGAGAACCAGGCCACGGCGATGGCGCAAAGTGCCACCCCACTCCCCAGGGGCTAGACGGGGACACCATGGTCCCTACATTGGGGGAAGAGGGTCATCTCAACAGAGATGTCCTCGGGTCTGACGGGGTCCGAGAGATATGTCTTGTTTAATCTCACCTCCAGCAATCAAGGACCCATGGACGGCGTGCGTTTTGGTCGGTTCGATTCCGACATAATCACCTCCACCGGTTTTGGTGGAGGTAGTATCCGTGGGGATTTTGCACACGATAAAAAAATGATGCTAAGAGAACCTATATACATAAAACTGTATCGATTGTATCAATTGTATACCGCAAATGTGGCAACTCAGTTGGGGTCGGCTTTTTAGTTTAACTTTTCCGTGAAGCGATTGCCATCAGACCCCCACAAACAAATTGGCGATATCGAAGTTCTGTAGTTAGTCAGTCAGTCGGTCACTACCGCCATGGCGCAGAGGCTATCACTGAGGCCCAAACTGGTAAAGCATTCCCTATGTTTTCGAAACAATACAATGTTCGACGTATTTTTGTGATTTCAATTTTTGTTTTATTTTATACTTTTTAAATTGATCTTCAAGCGTCGTCTTTTTGTGGTGGCAGCCATCTTGGCTTTGGAATTTATCATAGTGTATCGTATGCTACAAGTAAAGCCCTTTCATTTGACACACATCCGCATAAATAATTTACCTTTCAAACAAAAAACAAATATAGGTTCATGTGTTCGGGAGCTGCCATGTCACAGACACACACTCACACACACATACACATGCATATGAAACTTATAACACTAATACTATTACTATTAAATAAGAGACTTCATTTTTGATGTGTCCTATTATGTTTATTTCGTTGAATTCATATTAGGTGTCAAGTTTTCGTTTCTGTAATTTTTTTACAGAACGATGCGTCTACCAGCACATGCGGCGCCCCAACCAAGCCCTGGAGCGAGGGCAGCAGCAGGAGCAATAGCGCCGTAGTACTGAGGGGCGAACACAGCGTCCCCACTGACCATAGAGTTGTCGCCATTACCGCAGGCGTGGTTGACGGCACCAGCACCAGCAGTGGGCAACACTCCCTCAATAGCTGCAGTACCGACGAACGGTAACTCACCAAGTACTTCAAGGATACCCTCATAAGCGTTGTCAGATTTTACAGAGATACCGACGGGAGCAAGGCCAGAGGCACTGGTGACTGGCAGAGCACCGCCGCTGGTAGGGGTGATTTCGAGAGCAGGAGGGATAACCGGTAAGATTTCTTCAGCCAAACCTCTACCAAATCCAGCGAGTCCACTATAGGCCAAAGGAGCAGCCAAGCCTTCGTACGCCAAACCTCTGGCGCCCCAACCAGCGAGTCCATCAAAGCCGGGAGCTGCCATTCCGTAAGGAGCTAAACCAGCACCGATGCACTGGCTCAATGCTGACTGAAAGAAAAATTAGATATACAGTAAATGTATCTGCTATAACAAGAGGCCATGAGGTTAGTGACCGACTTTGGGTGCTGACTGCGGAGGAAGGGGTGGGCTCCAAGTTCGGGCCAGAATCTCAAACAAAATGTTTCCCTGGTAATACAACGGAGAAAGCGCGATAACATAACGGACACGTTTGGTCGAGGGGAAGAAAATTTGACTTATTTCACCGGATCAAAAGAAGTATTAACATGTCTTAATTTTCAATTGAAACAGTAACATTACAAACATATAATTTAGTTAAGTTCAAATTGGAAATTAATGAAGAAACTTACCTGGACGAGAAGCGCCTGAGCGCAGATGACGAGGACAGCTTTAGCAGACATGTTACTGGTTCTAGTGCTGACACGAGAATGATTTCCCAAAAGTTTTCGACCCATTTTTATACTAAATAATGTTATCAAGTAATAACAATTCTTTGAGAGGTATATAGGTAATTAATTCATTGCTTGTGTAAACACGATAAGCCTAAGAAATCTCAAAATTAACAAACTACTAGTCGTTTGTTAAAAACGTGACAAAATTGCGAAACCAAATATTTCATTGACGGGATCGTACTATATAAACTAGACCAGAATTAGGTTTATTATTCAGCTTTTCATTGAACTGAAAGAAGCATCAAACATGAACACCTTCACCGTTGTATTCCTCTGCATCCAAGCTTGCTTGGTACAGGTATGTGACAACTTTCTAAATTTCAAACGCGATCCAAGAGTGACTTGTATTCACTTGCTTTAACGGCCAAGCTAATGAAAATGGGGGAAAATATCGATTAAATATTTGAGTATGTGGAGAATAGAGCAAAAAGTTTTTTGTCACTCAGCCTCATAGTCTATGAAGTTGAACGACATCAGACTCCATCCATCCGACTCGAACCGACTAAAACAGCACTGCCGTCTTGGGCCACCAGTTGCCGAGAGTGAGGTTGCCGCTGGCATATCCCTCATGACCCGGCTAACCCAGAGCCAGCGAAGGCCCTCTCGGGTGTGGGACTACGGCGTCCACATTATGCATTGGATAGAAGGAGCAGCAGCATCAAGCTGCCGCCGCGGCCTGCTCCTTCTTAGGTGACAGGCGGCTACACTGTCACTACCAGGCCTGCACTCATGGAGGACGGAGAACATTCTGTAACCTCTGACACCCGAGTCTTCTTCGGATTCGCTCCACCGCCTCATTTTCGAGCATTATCTGCTCTTAGAAAGAGGCAGCGGTAGCCCACGCGCTTGCACACCTCATCATCGCCGTGAGCACACGGTGAGCGAGTCCCTCCCTTAAGGACGCCACACGGACCCGCCCCACCAATAGATGATTTTATGTTTAACTTTAAAGTAATTTGTCTCTTTTCTAGAATGTCTTCGGTCAGTGCACCAGCCGCGCTGCTGTAGTCGCTGAGCCCAGTCTCATCGCTCCCGGTGTAGCGGCTCTGGAATCACCTCTTGCATACGGTGGTCTGGCCGGTTGGAGAGACATCGTCCCCGCTGCTGCTGCCATCGCCCCCGGGCTAGCTTCTCCTTATGGTCTGGCCTCATCCCTCGCATACAACGGTTTGGCCTCACCCCTCGCATACAACGGTATTGCTTCCGCCGCTGCCTACCGCGCTGAGCTTGGTGGACTCGCTTACCCCGCTTGGGCTGATGAGGTCATCCCTGCCTATGGCGGTGCTGGTGAAGGCAATGTAGCTGTTGCCGGTGAGCTGCCAGTTACTGGTACTACCGCTGTCGCTGGTCAGGTCCCAATCATGGGTGCCGTGAAATTCGGAGGCCCAGTCACCGCTGCTGGTGCCGTGACCATCACTGGTCAATGCGAATGCGGAGCACCCGCCGAATACTTTTTCTAAATGAAGATGTTTTTATATCACACCCAATTTGAAAAATAAATTCTGTCAAGCATTTTATTGTTTTCTTATACATATATTTTTATAGTGCTGAGGAACATGGTTTACAAAGTATCACTTCACTGGTACCCGCCGCTTGGGCCAAGGGCAGATAATCATATTGCAGGTTTAATACCAGAGCCTTTGTTGGTGCGTCATGTTTTGTGGAAACCATCAGGCTACGTGGATAGCAAATGTCTGGCAAAGGTGCCTTCGCTGGGCTCCAGCAGAATAGGTAGGCCCAATAGTCCTGGCCTGACGTCGTTCAAAGCGATATGCATATCAATAGTCTAACTAATCTCAAGACCGTGCGAACCCTGAACTCTCAGTTCACATACAGATGTAAGTTTCCGTCAATCGAACCCTAAAAACACATTTTGTAGCACAATATTGAGATCACTGAGTAGACTGTCTGTGTCCAAACTTTTCATGTTTGGAGATTGTAGAGTTACTGGCATTTGATAATTTGGTCTTCACTAATTTACAGGGGGAGGGAGGGATGCTAATATTTTCGAGCGAATGCCTTCCAATAATTGTGATCAAACTTCACGTAGGTAAGTTCGTTTGATAATCAATTACTTTCGGGATTCGCTCTCGATATTCCACACTTGGTTGCCTCGTGATCTCGTGTGAGTCAATCACTCATTGTGTGGGCTTTTATCATTGAGAAATGCGTCTAAGACTGCTTCGGCATCCATGGAAACTCACATTGTGGAGACCTGGAGAGGCATTAGAAGGACATTTAAGAATCAATATTAGTTTCTGGATGGGAATAAAAAAGATTAGCGTAGTTAGCCCACGCTATGGGTTTAGTTACTGTTTACATAACATTGTGAGGATGTGTCAGGTGCTTAGAGAACCTATAAAGCTGTACCGATTGTAAGCAAATTTTTTAGACGCAATATCGATTGTATAACGTAAATGTGGCAACTTAGTTGGGGTCGGCTTTCTAGTTTAACTTGTCCGAGAAGCGATTGCCATCGGACCTGCACAAAAAAAATTGGCGATATCGAAGTTCTGTTGTTAGGTTAGTCGGACTTTTGTGGGCTCCAACTACCCGTAACGACAGATGATGAACGTATGACAACTGGGACCGACCGACGGCTCAACGTGCTCTCCGAGGCACGACCAGACCAGTGCAAATAACCATATTCATGCATACAAATATTTGCACTGAGCGGGGATCGAACCTGCGCCTCCTGCGTAGCAGTCGCGGTCACTACCGCCACGGCGCAGAGGCTGTCACTGAGGCCCAAACTGGTGAAGCATTCCCTATCTTTCGAAACAATACTATGTCCCACCTCGCGACAAAACTTGAATTATTTATTTTTTACTTTTTCGACCAATTTTTGTGTTTTCAATTTTTGTTTTATTTTATACTTTTTAAATTGATCTTCAACGTGGCCGTTTTGTGGTGTCAGCCATCTTGTATTTGGAATTTATCATAGTGTATCGTATGCTACTAGTAAAGCATTTTCATTTGACACACATATTGAAGGACTTGTGAAAAAAATGCAATCCGCCCAAATAATTTACCCTTCAAACAAAACACAAATAGATCAAAATCAGATCATGCGTTCGGGAGCTGCCGTGCCACAGACACACACTTAGGTACACACACAGACACACGCACATGAAACTTATAACACCACGTTGTTTATAAGTTATATTGTTTTTAAGGATATTTGGACATTTGTAGGATAGTGAATTTTTTGCGTGAATATATTGTCTTTAAAATGATTGATAACAAAATCGGGGGATACAGCTAGGGTTTGCATAATTTTTAGGTGGTCCAGGGAAGATTACGCTCAGGGGAAAAATTCTCTGACAGCGGGTTAAAAAGGGATGAATTTGAGTAATAAATTGCGAAATCACTCCGCTTAGTTCATCTATTGTGTGGTGGTTAGAATACTCATCACCCGATCTCATGCGAAGAGTGTTCTAAAAAGTGACTAAAGAAGGAAAATTACTAAATTATTAATTACTATTAAATAAGAGACTTCATTTGATGAGTGTTATTATGTTTATTTCGTTGAATTCATGTAAGGTGTCAAGTTTTCGTTTCTGTAAGCTTTTACAGAGCGATACGTCTACCAGCACATGCGGCGCCCCAACCAAGACCTGGAGCGAGGGCAGCAGCAGGAGCAATAGCGCCGTAGTACTGAGGGGCGAACACAGCGTCCTCACTGACCATAGAGTTGTCGCCATTACCGCAGGCGTGGTTGACGGCACCAGCACCAGCAGTGGGTAACACTCCCTCAATAGCTGCAGTACCGACGAACGGTAACTCACCAAGTACTTCAAGGATACCCTCATAAGCGTTGTCAGATTTTACAGAGATACCGACGGGAGCAAGGCCAGAGGCACTGGTGACTGGCAGAGCACCGCCGCTGGTAGGGGTGATTTCGAGAGCAGGAGGGACAACCGGTAAGATTTCTTCAGCTGCCAAAACTCTACCAAATCCAGCGAGTCCACTGTAGGCCAAAGGAGCAGCCAAGCCATCGTACGCCAAACCTCTGGCGCCCCAACCAGCGAGTCCATCAAAGCCGGGAGCTGCCAATCCGTAAGGAGCTAAACCAGCACCGATGCACTGGCTCAATGCTGACTGAAATAAAAATTAGATATACAGTAAATGTACCTGCTATTACAAGAGGCCAAGAGGTTAGTGACCGACTTTGGGTGCTGACTGCGGAGGAAGGGGCGGGATCCAAGTTAGGGCCAGAATCTCAAACAAAATGTATCCCTGGTAATACAACGGGGAAAGTTCGATAACATAATGGATACGTTTGGTCGAGGGGACTTGACTTGTTCCACCGGATCAAAAGAAATATTGACATGTCTTAATTTTCAATTGAGACAGTAACATTACAAACATATAATTAAGTTAAGTTCAAATTGGAAATTAATGAAGATACTTACGTTGACGAGAAGCGCCTGAGCGCAGATGACGAGGATAGCTTTAGCAGACATGTTACTGGTTCTAGTGCTGACACGAGAATGATTTCCCAAAAGTTTTCGGCCCATTTTTATACTTAAGAATATTATCAAGAAATATTGACACTTTGATAGGTAGGTAATTAATTCATTGCTTGTGTAAACACGATAAGCCTAATAAATCTCGAAATTAACAAACTACCAGTCGTTTGTTAAAAACGTGACAAAATGACGAAATCAAATATTTCATTGACGGGATCGTACTATATAAACTACACGAGAATTAGGTTTATTATTCAGCTTTTCATTGAACTGAAAGAAGCATCAATCATGAACACCTTCTCCATTGTATTCCTCTGCATCCAAGCTTGCTTGGTACAGGTATGTGATAACTTTCCAAATTTCAAAAGCGATCCAAGAGTGACTTGTGTTCACTTACTTTAACGGCCAAGCTAATGAAAATGGGGGAAAATATCGATTAAATATTTGAGTATGTGGAGAATGGAGCAAAACGTTTTTTGCACTCAGCCTCATAGTCTATGAAGTTGAACGGCATCAGAGTCCATCCATC